>CAJQZJ010037421.1:1152773-1182845 GCA_907164525.1 Lophiomys imhausi
ACACACACACACACACACACACACACACACACACACACACACACACAAAACAATCCTTATGCTGCAGTGTATCTCTTCTGCAGTTCCCAGAGGCAGTTTGTAAAGTTGGGCACTGGAAGCCATGCTAACAGTCTTCCAAGCCTGTACTCTGGTCCAGAGTAGAAGAAACCCCTTGCACAGACTATAGGACTATTTAAAGCTAAAACTGACCAATGACAATTCTCATTCCCAGTCTCTAAGGACAAAATTGGAGGATCGAGGTGATGTGACATGGTGTGGATGTGCTTGGGTCACTGGGACAAGGTACCTCAGTCTGGGCAGCTCAGGAACAGACATGTTTTGGAGCCTAAAGCCCATGATCAGATCCCTGCAAGTCTGGTCTCTGGGATGGGCAGTCTTCCCAGCTGGCAAAGATTGCCTTCTCAGTGTGTCAACATGGGCTTTCTCCCTGTGTGCAGGCTGTTCAGTGTCTCCCTGTGAGGATGCCAATCCCATGAGATCAGGGCCTCGTTCTCATGACTTCATCCAACCCTTAGGAGCCCCATCTTCAATAGAGCGGGTGTGGGGACACAGAATTCCATCCAGAGTATGGGAGACTGCAAGATTAACACTGAGCTACCAAGTTTCAAGGATCAAACTGAATTTCTACATGCCAAGACAAGCTGAGATAAAAGTAGCTAAGAAAAGTCAAACTGCTTCACACAAAAAGCAGAAGCCAAAAGGGCAGCGTTGAGCATGGCTGACACAGACTGTACCGGAAGACAGCTGTGTCAAGAGGGAATCGAAGCCTCAGATCTCAAGATGTGAGAGGAAGTGTCCTCAGACATGAGGTCATCTGACTTCAGGGACTCCCCACACTCCATGAAGGGGAGAGGTAAATCTATGCAGAATAATGAACGCACTCAAAGGTCACAGATGATCTTATGACACAGTGTGCTGAGGTATGGCCCTGACTGAACAGCCAGGCTGCTCTAGACAGGATCAGTCACGGAGGACAGATGCGCAGCCGCAAGCACCTGCCATGAGGAAAAACAAACAAACAAACAAACAACCTCATCTAGCTATTTTCTCACCTTTCACACAGAGAAAATTCATTAAACAAAATGACAACATGGGATCTTTATTATTATCAATGTTCTAAAGCAATCTGCATAAGTGACACATTCACTATGCACTAAGCCCACAACCCAAAACTCAAACACCTGGGCTAGGAGCATAGTTCCTTTATTTTAATTAATAATATAGTCTTTTTTAAATTTATATTACACTTATTCACTGGGAGGAGGTGGTGCTCATGTGTGGAGGTCAGAGAATAACTTACAGGAGTCAGTTTTCTCCACATACCCTGTGGGTACCAAGAGTCAAGAGGTCAAGCGGTGGCAATTGCCTTTATCCACGGAGCCATCTCTCTGGACCCAGATTTATTTTGTGTTTGAGGTCTCTAAACTTGCTGGTTTAAGGCAATTCATCCAGTTGTGAGTCCAGACAGAGAGCCACCTGTAACTCTACTCTAGGAAATATGATACCCTCTTCAGGCCTCCAAGGGTACCGCACTCATAGGTGCGTACCACACACAGAGGTAAGCACATATATAATTTAAAATAAAAGTAAATCTTTAAACTCAAACAACAAAATAGTGCTCTCTATTTTGTTCAGGGCTTTCTTGAGTTTTTTTTTTTGGTTTTTCGAGACAGGGTTTCTCTGTGTAACAGCCTGGCTGTCCTGGACTCACTTTGCAGACCAGGCTGGCCTTGAACTCACAGAGATCCGCCTGCCTCTGCCTCCCCAGTGCTGGGATTAAAGGCGTGCGCCACCATGCCCGGCTGTGTTCAGGGCTTTCTTAATGCTTGTATTAGGAAAGACACGGGACGAGTGGACACCCACTGTGACCAACTGATGGGGAACAAAGAGGAAACAGAAGAAAGGGGAAAGAGAAGCGGAGGCAGAAGCACACATGCTACCTTTCTGTGTCCGATGAGGAGGCAGTTGGAGTGTTCATGTTCACACGCAATTTCATAGTCGGGAAGCAGATCCACCAGCTCACTGACAAACCGAACAACTTCCTCATGCCAAGGCACGTTGGCCATGGTGAGGCTGCTGGCTGCACTCTCGCCACAGTAGGTCACACCCTGTGGAAAGGACAACAGTTGAGGATCGTTAGTCACGACAGATCTCTCTGTGGGGGACAGCTTGCAGTGGTCACATTCATTATCAACTAGACTGGATTTGAGATCTCCTAGGACACACACCACTGGACACATCTATGAGAATGTCTCCAGAAAGGGTTAACTGAGGTGGGATCCACACACGGAGTGTGAGCAGCACCACCAACAGGCTGGGGTCCTGGACTGAATAAAAAGGAGACAGTGAGCTGAGTACTAGCATTCATCTCTCTGCTTCCTGACTGTGGATACAATGTGACCAACTGTCTCATGTTCCTGCCACCATGCCTTCCTACCATGACATAAGCCTTTCCTCCCTTAAATTGCTTTTGTGGGAATTTTCTCACAGCTATAGGAACAGTAATTAATACGTATCCCACTGAAATTCTATAAGGAAATAACTATTTTTTTCAGACAGAGTCTATCTATGTGGCCCAGGCTGGCCTACAATTTGTAGTAATCCTCCTGCCTCTCTGTCCAGGCACTGGGATTACAGTAGTGTATCACTGGACCAAACCTGTGATACTCTTTGAGTATGATTTTTAAAAACCATTTATTTACATCTCATGCATGAGAACATTTGCCTGTATGTATTTATGGGCACGGCATGCATGCGTGGCGCTTGTGGAATCCTGAAAAGTGCATTGGATGCCCTGCAACTGGAGCTACAGGCTCTCATGAGTCACCCAACATGGGAGCTGGGAACCGAATTTGGGTCCTCTGCATGAGCAGCAGAAGCCCATTGACTGTGAATTGATTAAAAACTAAGCATTATATACTATATAGACTGAGCAGGTCATATTTAGGAATATATACATATATATGTATACATTTTATATTCATCCAACAATAATTAATGAAAAAAGAAGCCATGAATTTGAAAGTGAGCAAGGAAGGGTATATATGAGAGCTTGTAGGGAGGAAAGGGAAGGGGAAATGATGTAATTACATTTATAATATCAAAAATAAAAGAAGTAAAAATTAATAGAATATCATACCAAAGGAGAAGCATTTGTGGATTTATATGCAAGCATTACTTATTTTACCAGCACAGAAAATCCTACGAAATACATCTGTAGTAACATAAGCTGGCTCCTAATTCTTGATCCCTACCTGTGAGCCCAGACATGTCCCCCAAGTCTCCTCAGCCCTCTGCTTGGCAAACTGCAAAGTGGGAAATGATTCTTTCTCTAATAAGAAGGCATGTCTTCTTCTGACATCTCCAAACACAGCCTTTGTGTTTTGTTTTTGAGAGGCTCATTATCCCAGGCTGGCCTCAAATTCAGTCTGTAACCTGGGGAGCTCCTGACTCCGCCTCCTGCGGAGGTTTTGTAAACCACAAATAAGATCATATCCTCTCAGGGCATCAAGAAGGAAGATTACTCTTCATCATCAGCCCCCAAAGCTGATATTCTATTTAAACTACTTCCTGTACATAAATTTATTTAGTACATTAGTACATTAATGTATACCATACATTAACTTATCTTCCCCTAGCATATAAGCATGTATCCTTATTGAATGTTTCCAGACATTTGACATATATTTACCTATTCCATTCATCAACCATGAATATTATCAACCCTTAACTTAACTAATGATTCATTCAACATAATTCCATAATATTACATACACCATTAAGTCATATCCCTGCTTGTCCAAATGACAAGCCTGGGATTACAGCCCTGCCACCATGACCTACTCAGAATTGGACTTTCTCAACAGCTAGCTTCAATATTCTAGACACAGCAGCAACTGAAGCAGAAAGACAAGTGTACTGCTCACAAGTCCCCACCCTGATACACACACACACACACACACACACACACACACACACACACACACACACCCTGAAAGAGAAAGATATGTACCACACAAACACTACACAGAAACACTGCACATGTATATACACACACAGATTCAAACACAGATACATATGCCACAGACACACACACCCCACACATACTGTGTAAGAGGAAGAAATGCACAACACTAAAAAGAAAAGGGGATCCTACAAATGAGCCTTAGGTGGCCCGCCCCTACAGATGGCAGGCTGGGAAGACTTGGCCTGAGACTCAGATGAGTCTACCAACCCTTAATGCAGAGGACCGCTCGCTGCTGCAGATGCGGACACTGCGCCCACATGCCCTTTTCCGAGTGTTAACCACCCACAGCTCACTTCCTTACAATGAACGGGGAAATGGCCTCTGTTTGCTTAGGGGTTTGGTGAATTCATTAGGCTGAGCTTCGGTGGATTTTAGAAAGCAAGCGGGGTAACACAGTTCAAGACACCATTAGGAAAATTGAGTTGGAAAACTGTGCTACTAACCCGAATGGTTCAAAAAACAGGCCAGATTTCAACACTGCCTATGATATTCGAATTACACAACTGTGTGGAAAAGCTATCTCAAAGAACTCCTTGTTAATATTTAAAAGTTCCCCGAGGCCCAGAGATCTCAGGCAAGATCTAATATTCATAACTATGATGGAGGGGGACATTTTAATATTTTATTATTCAGCAATAACAAATCATGAAATGCTAAAGGGGACTGACTCACTGTGAAGATGGACTGTATGCTGAAGTTCATTAAAACCTTCTGTGTTTGTCTCATGTAACCCAGGCTGGCCTCTATTTCACTATGTAGCCAAGGATGACTTTAAACTCCCAACTCTCCAGCCTCTCCCTCCCACATGCTAGGTTTACAGGCATGCACTACCAATCCTGGCTCATGCAGCACTGGGGATAGACAGGGCTTCAAGACTGCCAGGCAAGCCCTGCACCAGCCCTGCCTGAAATGTCTACTCTCTAACGACCACGAGCCAGCTTTTAAACAGCAGTCAGTCAGGCATTTGCTCCAACTTGCCTGGATTTAGAACCACCTCCAAGGCAGACCCTGAGGTGTGTCTGTGAAGGTCTTACCAAAGGTCTACCTGAGGAGGGAAGACCTGAAGGTGGTTGGCACCATCCAATGGGCTGAGGACCCAAACTAAATAAAAAGAAAAAAGGAAGGCCAACAAGATGGCTGAGGAGGTTAAAAGTGCTTTGTCACCATGCCTGATGACCCAAGTTTGAGCCCCAAGTCACGTGTGGTAAGAGAAAACTAACTCCCAAAACGTGTCCTTCCTGTGGGAACACAGTCTAAGAATGGAATCGTGTGAGGGGGGATTCTGAGTGCTTGTGAGAAAACACCAAGAAAACAAGAGTCTCATGTACTCAATTTCTTCAAAAACACAGAATTGCTCTTAGAGTGTAACAAGAGTCTCATGTACTCAATTTCTTCAAAAACATAGAATTGCTCTTGGAGTGTGCTTTTGTGTCCATCCCAGGTGCAGCGGACAGGAGTGAGTTTACCTCAGATTATTACAACTGGCCACTGTTATTTGTTTATATGCATCTGCATAAAAACATGTTTCTGCCGTGTGTGGCTTGAACTTATGATTATGTACAGCTTAAACTCATAAGAACTGTACTTAGGTGACCTTTCTTTGCCCCCACAGTATAAACCGTCTGGTACTCTGAATAAAGCTGGCTATTGCATGGGACTTGAATCCATCTCAGTTTCAGACTCCATTCTCAAGTCCCACCTTGAAAGCGGGAAATACTTATACATGCAGAGGAATCACACACACACACACACACACACACACACACACACACACGCACGCGCGCACACACACACAATGCAATTGAAAATGCACCTTTAATTCCAGTATTTCAAAGGCAGAGAGAGGCTCTAGAGCCAGCCTAGTCTACACAGTGCATTCCAGGTCACTGGAGCTACACAGTAAGACCCCCTTTCAAATAAATAAGTAACTAAGTAAGTAAGTAAATAAATAATTGGATTAAGGCTAAAGTTTAAAAAATGAACAAAGGAGAAAGCCATCAGAATGCCAGCATTTCTCTTTCCACTTACTGATCCAACCAGATGTAAATGGGCAGTCCCACACTCCCACTGTCATGTCCTCCCCTTGATGACAGACTACACATACCTCCTCAGACCATAAGCACACCCCCCCCCCAGAAAATCCCTGCCCTCCTGTGAGTGGCCCCTTATGGAGTATGTGGATGCAGCAGCAAGAAAAACAACTGATAAAGCAACACCACAGGCTGGAGTGACTGCCAGTCTCCTGACCTGGACCCTTAGCCTGTACGTGGGCAGTGAGGGGAAGATGCTGAATCCATTTGCTGGGTGTGCTCAGCTAGGTTTGAGCCCTGTGAAGTTTTAGTGCTAACAAAGGGTGGCTTAAAAAAAAAAAATCACTGACAAGTAAGCACCAAGCACTTCCTGGACTCAGTAGAGAACACATACACAGGACTTCTTATAAACCATTCCGAGATTCAAGTCTTCAATGCAGCAGATGTTTGTAAGGTGAAGCACATTTTTCTCAACAAGCAGGCAGATGAGAGCTGAGAGCTGTGGGCTCACAAATGAAGCCCCATTCAAGCCTAATGAGGCTAAAATGCACGTTAACTTACAGGGAATATAAAAGAAAAAATATTTTACCAGACTGGCAATGAAAGAAAACAGGAAATCAATATAATGAAGAGATAGCATCTACTGATTTGTTTTCTATAAAGTGCCTAATGGGAGGCAGTCTAAACATTTACTAGGCCCAGGCACAGATTACCTCACTAAATTCCCAAACAAACCTCTTGAACGATTATTAATTTAATAACAATAAGGTGGGGGGGTGTATTACCTACAATTCCAGGCTGAGGCAGGCTGAGGCAAGAGAGAGAGTTCAGATCAGCTTGGGCTACACAGCCAGGCAACTGCCTCGGAGAATAAAAGCTATAGTCATTCTAATTTTAGGACATATAATTCAGTCTGAAAGGCTACACTGATACATGTAGAATATGTATCAATATGTGTATCAAAATATTAGCAAGATGGCTAGGCAAGTAAAGGCACTTCCTGCCAAGCCTGACCAACTCAGGTGGATCCCTGGAACCCACACGGTAGAAAATGAAAACTGATCCCTGCACGCCATTGGCTGACCTCTGTGTGTGCGCCCCTGACCCCTGCACGCCATTAGCTGACCTCTGTGGGTGTGTGCGCGCCCCTGACCCCTGCGCACCATTGGCTGACCTCTGTGTGTGCGCCCATGGTTAGGATGGGGAAACTCAAATGTACATAAGTACATTTTAAAAAAAGGAACACAAGTTTTAAATCTCGAAAACTAAACCTGTGATTCATGCCCCGATTAGGCTCATAAATAAAAATGAGAAGACAAAGAAGGCAGGAAAAGAAAGACAAAATTTCTTAATCTGGTTCAGTCAGCAAAACAAGACTAAAAAGGTTTGAGGGACCACACTTGAAACACATCCAAAAACATGTATGTTTCTACTCTTCGTCTGGTGTTTGTGTACTTACTTACTTACTTGGTTGTTGTGTGCACACAGGTGGAGTTCAGAGGACACCTTGCTGCAGGTGGCTCTCTCCATCCACCCAGGTCGTCAGGCTCGATGGCAAGCATCTTCACCTGTTGTCCCCGGCCCTTGTTTTTGGTTTTGCTTTTTTGAGACATGAGGTCTAGACTTGCTGAGGATGACCCTGAACTGTTGACCCTCTCGCCTGTACCTCCCAGAATTCACAGTGTGGACTAGCACACCCAGCTTGCTTCTACCTTAGAATCCTAGAAATGACCCAACTTAGCTGAAACTCAGTGATGGGCAGGGACAGGAGCAGGTGTACGGGACTTGCACCCTGGGCAAGGCACTAACCAGGGCCCAATTTAGGGGCATCTACATGAGCCTGATGTACTGTCAACTTTCAACCAAACCTCCCCAAGGAAGACTTTTCCGTTTTTCTGAATAAGACTAGTCATGACTCAAGGCTTCTCAGTGCTTTCTCAGCCCATGAGTAAGCATTCCTTGGAAACACTGCGCTGCGGTAAAAGGCTCTGTCTTCTGCCCTTTAGGCTGGGGTCTTCTTGTCCTCAGACTCTGAGGGTTCCATTTACAGACCTGACATATCTTTATGCTCACTGGGGTGTTTCATCAAGTAGATTAAACACACTTCACTTCTGGGGGTAGGGTGGGGGTTATCTTAGCCTGTCATACTGGCTCTCAACAAAGGAGTTTTAGAGACCCGCCCCCCCCCAATGTCTCCTTAGCCTCCACTGGTTTTCTTTCCAAGATTTTATTTTTAATTATGTAAATGTGTGACTATGTGTACCTGAGGGTGGTGCCTATAGACGCCAAAAAAAAAAAAAAAGGGTGTCAGATCCCCTGGAGCTGGAATTAGGAGTGAGCTGCCAGATGTGCGTGCTGGGAACTGGACCCTGGTCCTCAGCAAGAGCAGTATGCACTCTTAACCACTGAGGCACTTCTCCAGCCTCCTCCTCGGCTTTTGTTTTCATTTTGATTTTGTTTTATACACTGAGTGTCACCCTGCAGTCAAGGCTGGCCTCAAACTCTGCCTCAGCCTCCCAAGTCTTGGGATTACAGGTGTGAAGCCACCACCTCGGCAAAGATGTCACCTTTTCAGATATTAACTCTTTGAATCCTGCTGAACAGGAAAACTTATCTTCTCATTTACTTATTTTTAGTTGGTTGCTGTTTGCTTGCTTGAAATGCTGGGGATAGAACCCAAGGCCTCACAGATTCCAGGCAAGCACTCTGCCACCAAGTCACATCCTTAGTCCTGTTTCAGTCTCTTGAGTTTCCAGAGGCAGGTTGTGACAGGGCACAACTGTAACCCCATCCCAGTGGCAGCCGAGGCAGAGACTAGTAAACAGGGTAAACCTGGGCTACAGGGTGAACTCAAGGCTAGCGGGGGCAATCTGGCAAAACCCTGCTTCAAAATAAGGAGAAAGAGAAGAGTTGGGGAGGCAGCTCAGTGGCATGATGCTCTAAGTGATCTGTCTTGCAAGGAGGGCATACTCACGCCAACCTGTTCCTTGCAGAATCCCAGGGAGAATCCCAGGTCTCCAGGGAGACAGCCACATGTCCACGCAGCACCTTTCACAACAGCCAGCATGTGGAGTCAGCTTAGGTGTCCTCTAACAGATGGACAGGTAAACAAGATGTGTTTGAAGAGGCTGGTGGCATGGCTCCATGGGAAAGGCAACTGCAACCAAGGCTGACAACCTGAATCTGATCCTGGAGTCCACAGGATGGAAGGAGAGAACCAACCCCTGAAAACTGTCTGAAAGCATGCAGATTTTCACTGTTGCTAGACCATACATTTCTCTAAGAAGTTCAAATGATCCAGTCTCTAAAGGCACCTCATTTTACTTTTATGGACTTCCATACCACATTGATGTCTCCAATCCTATCGGTTTCCCCCTTGAGTGCTTTAGTGAGGGCTGGTACAAGTAGTGCCAGCAACACTGTTGAATGTGGGAATAAAACAACAAAGTGGGTAAGTTGTTTAAAAGAAATCATAAGCCTGTGACACAGCTTTCTCTATTTCCGAGTCATGTGAACAGCTGTCAAACACAAAATCCCAGCAGGGAAATTCACTAACAAGTAGCCGTCTTTTTTCACAGAATAATGTCTACGGGAGACCCTGTTTAAAAGGAATTTATAATATTTCCTGTTTTTTTTTTTCAAACTGTAAAATGTTCACTATAGGAAACATGACTTCAAAAGAGAGGGTAAGAGTAAAAAGAGGAAAAGGAAGAGGGAGGGGGGAAGGAAGGGAGAGAAGAGATGCCCATGAACTGGCCAAGCACAGTAAAAACAGAGATTTTACTACCATATAATTTGTGGCAACATTTTTAATAGCTAAACCATAAATTAAAACGCCACTAATCTCTGCTTTTGGCAAGCTTTCCCTGAACTAGGACATATATTTTCAGACAGTTTGCATTTGTGCGTCATTAAAACTTCTGCCAAGAGAAACCTTTTGAACTTAAGAGCGATTTCAAAATCAGAGAGTATCTTTGGCCTGACCAGAGATAAAATGATAATGGCTCAGAGAGCAGGAGCCTGGGTGCCCACCTCCTGCCCCTCCTACAGAACACCTAGCTCTAAACCAGTGAAATGCTGCAACTCCCTTCTTGAGATTCAAGGAATATTCAGTTTCAAATCTCCACACTGAGAAGGCAAGGGCTGGCTTTCAAAGATGAGGATTTTTTTTCCTACCATTCAGTCATCTTGTGGATGCTCTTTGGCCCCCAGAAAGTTTCTCCATAATCCCCCTCACAGGCAGTGTTCCAAACTGTCACTTCCAGCCCCGCCTTAACCCCAAACTGTGGCCTCCGTGAACTTATACTTGAATATTTAAAAGATATTCTAAATTTAATATTGTAACAAGGAACTCAGAAAATGTCTCCCCCAGTTTGCCCCTGGTTTTCTCTACTTCAGTGAACCATTCCCTCCTTCCATATCCATCACGGGCTAACCAAAGACTTCAGTGTAAGATATATATATATCTTCTTTTGAGACAATGTCTTATGTAGCCCTGGCTTACTTCAAACTCACTAAGTAGTCAAGGATGAGTTTGAACTTGTGATCCTGGGTGTTGGGATTACATGCCTTTGCCATTATGCATAGCCACTGGTACTATTTTTTTCAATACTTGTGTGTGTGTGGTGGGGGAGGGGGGTGTTGTCAATCATTGCTTTCCACCTTGCTTGAGAAAGGGTCTCATTGTTCGGCTCTGTGTATGCCAGGCTAGCTGGCTCACAGGTCTGGGCTACACAGTGAGTTCCAGGCTAGCCTGGACTATAGAATGAGATCCTATCTCAAAAAAAAAAAAAAAAAGTGAATGAATGAATGAATGAATGAATGAAAGACAACTTGTCTCTTAACTCACATAGCTAGAGTAAAATAATCAGGGATAAGGGCAGGGAAAATGGGTAGCATTGAGTAGACCAGCTCGACTGGTGTGCTGAAGGTGACAGGTGGGCGGGGCTTCTTAGACTGCCACCTACACCTGAGATAGCTCTGAAAACTCCCATAGGAAGAGTCCAGTGCGACTGTCTCAGCTTGCTGCAGCTGCACGGAACAGCTCATCTAGTCTACTCCTGTCTTAGGAGAAGCTCTTAAAGATTTTTTTTAATCCCAGTACCAAATATCTAAAAATGTCAGTGTAAACTGATCGTGTTGTATGTGGCAGTGATGTACTATAAAAATAAATCAATGACATAGTTGGTTTTTATAAACTGGCCAGTCACATAATTAAACTTATTTCTCACTTTTTTTTTTTGTTTGTTTTTCAAGACAGGGTTTCTCTAACAGCCCTGGCTGTCCTGGACTCTCTTTGTAGAACATGCTGGCCTCAAACTCACAGAGATCCGCTTGCCTCTGCCTCCCGAGTGCTGGGATTTAAGGCACGCGCCCACCACGCCCGGCTATTTCTCACTCTTAAAAAAACAAGATTTTAAAAAATTGTGTGTGTGTGTGTGTGTGTCTGTACACACACACGCGCACGCAGTGCCCTCAAAAGTCAAGGGAGAGCACTGGATCCCCTTGAGCTGGAGTTACAGATGGTCGTGGGCTGTGCAGAACTAGGAACCGAACTCAGGTCCTTTGAGAGAACAGCAAGTGCTCTTAAACACTCTCCATATCTCCAGCCCCACAGTAGAAGAAGTTTCCGAAGACCAAGGGCTCATCTCCTTCACTGCTGCTGTCCCTGATACCCAGGACAGAGCCAGCTTCTTGGTGAATCTTTGAACCAAATACCCAGGACTTCTGAAAGATTTTCCACAGCTCCCACCCCCATCCCAGCCAGCTAGCCCTCAGCTGCAGCATGCCCACTACCTTAACCCAGCAATGCTTACCTTGACCTCGATGAAGTCGGGGTTCCCCAAGGACACCAGCTCAGCGTAGGCCTGGAGTTCATCCACATTCCAACACTTCACGAGCGTCAGTCTGTAGACGGTTCTTTGTTGCTGAAACAGAGGAAAAACTTGGCTTTAACTTGAAGTCACGGATTCACCCAAGAGCACTGACCAACACCCTTGGTTCACAGAAAGCCCAGGTCAGGCGAAGCCCTTAAGGACATCCACAGACTGAAGTTATTTTCAAAGAACGTGGACTGTTCAAATGGTAGCGCACAAGACTCTTCGAAAGATTTTAACTGATGATGTGTATGTGGGTGTGTCTGTGTGTGGGTTTGTGTGCATGAGCACAGTGCCTTCTGAGGCCAGAGGAGGGCATCAGACCCCACCCTGCAACATGGGTGCTGAGAATGGAACCTGGAGCCTCTAAAGAGCAGCAAGTGCTCTTACCCACTGAGTCTTCTACCTCTGCTGCCCCTGAAATTACATTTTGCAGACAGGTGGAAAACAGTGACAAAAAGATTCTCAGACACCTCACAGAAGGAACAAACTGTTAGCATGTGCCTTTCCCACCCCTTCACCCCTCCCCCCACATGTAGAACCACATTAGTCACCAGGCAGCTGCCTAATACACACGCAAACTGAACTGGTTTAGTATGGGCAAGGGGCCAGTGAGGTGGCTCAGTGAGTTACGGTGCTTGCTGCCAATCCTCACAACCTGAGTTCCATCTCTGGGACCCACATGCTGGCAGGTAACAACCAGTTCTTACAAGTTGTCTTCTTACACACATACACACACAAAATAAATAAATAAGTAAAATGATTACTAAAGAAAAAACAAGTTTCCCCAGAGGCAGAGGTGCTGCCACTGCTAAGTGCCCAATGCTCCTGTACATAACCTCTCTCCGATGCTAATGTAAGAAACCGAAATGAAACTCATAGGGGCTGCAGAGATGGCTCAGCAGTTAAGAGCACTGGCTGCTCTTGCAGAGGACCTGAGTTCAGTTCCCAGCACCCACATGGCAGCTCACAACCACCTGTAACTCTAGCTCCAGGGGATCTGATGTGGTCTTCTGGTCGTCTTGGTCACCTGTATATATGTATGTATGTACACACACCAAAAAAAACTTTCTGGGTCACAAATAAAAGGCATTAAAGTAAAAGGAAGACTGGTTAGGAGAAGGAAGAGGACCATGGGGGAGGAAGATGAAAGAGGGTAGGTAACGGAGGGTAAATGATCTGAAGACATTACATACATGTATGAGAATGTCAGAATGAGACTCATTATTAAGTGAAGACACTGCATACATGTATGAGAATGTCAGAATGAGACACGTTATTAAGTATTGATACATACTAATAAAAACCTTTGAAAAGTAAGCAGCAAGTCAATCAAATCATATTAAGTAATGGAAAGTTAACTCAGACAACCTTTGTGAGCTCCGAAGACAATCATGAGGACTGTGAATAACATGAATTACCATTATTCTTTTCTTTCTGGCTTTCTTGTCATCTGTAAACTTTGGCAATTCTTATTGCCAGGAAAGTCACGCTCATGGGTAATCACCAACGTCTACCACAGAGCCCAAATCGGTACAGGTTTTTTTTTTTTTTCAAAAGGCATTAAGATCACAGTCATTGAAGACTGTGAAAGACAGACAACCCAAGACTTGGCTACTTCCCGGGGCCTGAAATAAACAAGCAAGAGTCAAGGTCATTCTGGAAACTCTCAGAAGACCATTACTGATGAATTAAAAATGAGAGGCTGAGATTTTACCCTTGACGGGAGACCAGACCATGGTTACATAGGGGACAATGTGTGGCAATTTCCCAGAAGCCCTAGCGAGCTGGGCTCAAAATAATCGAGAAAAAAGGAAGGTCTCCAAGCTCCCTACTTCTATGCTTGGGGGGGAGGGAGGGAACCCTAATTCATAAAAAGAAAAAAAACACTTGAGAGTTTTTTTGGGTTTTTTGAAGGCAAGTCTCCTGCAGCCCAGGCTAGCCAAGCACGACCTTGAACTTGTGTCTCGGCTTCCTGGGTGCTGGGATGAAAGGTTCTCCACTATAGCACCCTGCACACTTGAGGTCTGTCACGGAGCAAGCTTAGAGATGTACAGTAAAGAGCATGTCAGGCACATCGAAAGCATTTCATTCCTACCTACTTAGTTCTTTAGAAAGGCATTTTACCAGGCAAGAAAAGAGAGGACATTTCTAAATTCCCTTTAAATAGCTATCAGGCTTCCAACACCAAATTGAAGACAGATAGAGGAGCTGAGCTGGAGAGATGCTCAGCCCTTAAGAGCACATTCTGCTCTTGGCAGATACCTGAGTTCAGTTCCCAGCACCTATGCTGAACAACAGCTCAGAATCACTAGTATCTTGAGCTCCAAGGGGTCTGATGCCCTCTTCTGGCCTCCATAGGTACCTGCACTCTCATGCATGCACACACACACACACACACACACACACACACACACACACACCCATAATTTAAAAAAATAAAAGGGGTATTCTCAGTTAGACTCACAGAATTCTATGTATCTTGTTGTTTTAAAGTTTTCCTGAAAGCTATGATCAAATCAAGGAAGCCAGGGCAAAAATGACTGAAGTGCACACAAAAGCAGTAAACTGTAAGTGATATAAATGGATTCTTGGAAAGCTACCAACTTAAAAAAAAAAGTCAGATGCAAACAAAGTGGCCAATTTCCAATAAAACTCACCAGGCCTCCTAGCCTAGTGCAGCACCAGGTTAAAATAAACAGCAAGGTATGATGGGACACAGAACACCCATGCTTCCTCAGTATGTTCAATTCCTATCTTTCTAAAATAGGGGATTTGTGCAGGCTTAGCAATATTAACCCAGTAAGCCCAGTACTTCGAAGGCCGTAGCACGATTGCAGCAAGTTTAAAGCATGGGCTACACAGCAAATATCAGACCAGCCTGGGCTACACAGCAAATATCAGGCCAGCCTGGGCTATACAATGAGTGCTGGGCTAACTAGGCTACAAAGTGGAACCTTGTTTCCAAATAAACAAAAAAGTCGCTTTTGTTTGGTTGGTTGCTGTTAGGTTAGTTGGTTGGTTGTTCTTGTTTGTTTGTTTTAGCACTTAAACCTGTAACACTTAGAACTAAACGTTGTGGAAACAAATCATGTCAAGTACCAGGGATCTGTTTAGACACCTCTATTAAAAACCCAGCAACAGCTGAGATGGCTCAGTGTGTGACAGTCCATGGGGTACAAGCATGAGAACCTAACTTCAGATCCCCAGAACTCAAATAAAAAGCCTGTCATGGCCACGCACACCTGAGACCCTAGGGCTGGGGGCTTTCAGGGTGGGCAGAGGTGGGAGGATTGCTGGGTCACTGACTGCCAGTCTCACTCGAGGTTCAGTGTGAGAACCTGTCACAAGGCAACAAGGTCGAGAGTGACACAGCAGGACACCTGATGTCCTCCCCAGGCCTCCACACACAGTGTGGAACTTGCACCCCTCCCACACACTCAGGAGAATACACCACATATACGGACATCATATACTTAGTCACCAAAACTAAGCTAAGTCACCCCTGACAGAGGAATGGTTCCATGCCAGCAAAACCATTTACAGAATAGAAGGAAGAGAATATTCCATTTAAACATATCTATTAAAAACCCAATGAGGCATGGTGTTAGTACACACCTTTAGTCCCAGCACTCGGGAGGCAGAGGCAGTCAGATCTCTGTAAGTCCGAGGCCAGCCTGGTCTACAGGGTGAGTCTAGGACAGCCAGAGATACACAGAGAAAACCTGTCTTGAAAAAAAACAAAGAACTATTAATCTAAAAACTCAATGATTCATTTATGCAAGAAAGTAAATTTTTAAAAAAATCCACCTTTCTGAGAGATCTAAACAAAACTCTGCCTCCACGAAAGCAGGGTGGATCTATAAACTGAGATTAACTCCAAAAGGACTTTACAAATCTTTTGAAGAAATAACCCATTGAGGCCGCTAACAAGAAAGATGAGAGCAACATTAGTCAGCACTTGCTGTGTGCCAGATGTTCTTAGGAGTGTTTTGTGTCTTTCCAAGATTCTAGTATCTGTCTGAACTTCAGAAGGGATCTCACATGTGACCATTATGTTGGCTTGACAAACATGAAATCCAGGCTCAGGGTAAGTGAGTAAAAGCCACACAGTAGAAAAGCAGGTGATCTGGGAAGTGATCCCCAGCAACTGGGCTTGCGTGTTTTCTTGCTATGTCTCTGTCTGTCTGTCTGTCTCTGTCTCTATTTGCTAAACCTTGTACAACTGAGACAAAACACACCAAGAAACAATACTCAGGATGTGACTTAGTGGCTAGAGTGCTTGTCTTCCCTACATGGAGACCCTGGCATCTATCATCAACACCATATAAACCAGGCGTGGTGGCACATGTCTGTCACCCCAGCACTGGGGAGACGGAGGCAGGAGGATGAGGAGTTCAAGGTCATCATGAGATACAGAATAAGTTCGAGGCCAGCCTGTGCTCCACAAGACCCTGACTCATAAAAAGGTGTGGGGGCCCTGGAGAATGGTTTAATGTTAAGAGTGCTTGCTGCTCTTACATAGGGCCTGAGTTCTGTGCCTGAGAGCCAAACGGTCGGTTTACTGCTGCCTGAAACTCCAGCTCCAGGGAATCCAACACCCTCTTTTAGGCCCTGATTCACATGCATATAGCCATACAGACACACATAATAAACATCTTTTTTTTTTAATGTGTAACTAAACTCATATTCCCTATTGATCTTCCACTGTAATAAATATAATGAAGTCCTCATCCTATCCAGTAGCAATGGCGGTTTTAAACCAGGGGCAACTCTGCAACCCTGGGGCTATTCTGTTCCAACTTGAAACTTCCTTCCAGGGGGTGACTAACACCTGGAGAACCCTTTGTGGAGTCCCCAAGTGGGGGTGCTACTGACACCTAGTGGCCGAGGCCAGAGCTGCTGCTGAGCACAGTTCAGTCACAAGCCCACCTCCCAACCCTTTCCTGCGGTTACAATTATTCAATGAAAAAGTTGATGGGGCAAAAGCCAAGAAGTCCTGTTTTTAAAGCAGGCCTTTCCATGTCCATTAGTGGCATTTTGGCTATACTTGGCCATTTGCTTAATGCCCATGTATAGGATCCAACTATATCCTTCCACAACACCCTCTGTGAACTTACAAACGAAAAATCTATTCATTTAAGTGTGTGTGTGTTGGTGCACACACATGGCACAGCATGCTGCAGAGGTCAGAGAACAACTTATGGGGAATGAACTCGGGATCTCAGGCTTGGCAGCAAAAGTCTTTACCCATTGAAACTGGCCCTGATTTTATTAAATTTTATTTTATTTTATTTTTAAAGACAGGCTCTGATGTAGTCCAGGCCGGCTACTAACCTCCTCTCTAGCCAAGAATAGTCTTGACCTTCTGATCATCTGCCACTGCTTAGAGCTCTGGGATTACACTATGCACTACACAGCAAAGTCATCACTGATTGCCACAAGAGACCGCTGATGACAAAGTCTGAGCCAGAGAGTGCTTGGACTTCTTCTGGAGAAGCTAGGTGGAGCTGGTGTTGGTTCCTCCTGAGACTAACTGGTGAGTCAACCATGAAACCAGCTGGGCCTAGAACTCTCTCACAGGCTTTTGAATCAGAAAGCCAAAAGGCTAGGGAGATGGCTCAGTGGATGAGAGAACACTCGCTGGTCTTGCAGAGAACTCAGCAGGTGGACCACAATCACCTGCAACTCCAGCTCCAGGGGGTCTGGTGCCCTCTTCTGGACTCCAAGGACACTGCACTCTCATGCACACACACACACAGACACACACAAAATTAAAATAGGCTGGCTATGGTGGTGCACACCTTTAATCCCAGGACTTAGAAAGAAGAGGCAGGTGGATTTCTGTGCATTTAAGGCCAATCTGATCTACATAGTGAGCTACAGGACAAATAGGGCAAGTGAGACTCTGTCTCAGTAAGTAAGTAAATAAATAATAAAATCAAATTATTTATAAACACTGGTGTAGTTTGCTTTCTGTTGCTGTGATAAAACTCCATGACAAAGCATCCTGGGGAGGAAAGGGTTTACTTGGCTTACAGGTTGCAGTCCATCACTGAAGGAAACCAGGGCAAGAACTCAAGGCAGGAACTGAGGCAGAGATCAGAGAGGGATGCTGCTTACTGACTTGCTCAGTCGGCTCTCTTATACATCCCACTGTGAGCTGGGCCCATGCCCCATAATTCATCATTTAAGAAAATGCCCTGCGGGCTTGCCTACTGGCCAATCTAATGGAAGCATTTTCTCAATTCGGGTTCCCTCCTCCAATGTGACCCTAGCTTGTGACAAGTTGGTAAACATCTAACCAGACTCACGGCCTCCTGGCCTATTTTTGCACAATTTTTTTCTAGCTTTGTTTCCTAAGAACTTGTACATTTCATCTAATTGACAAGAGTAATTCAAGACATCTTATTTTTGTTTCTTTTCTGAGTATTTGTAATGTCTATGGATATACAAACTTATGAGCACACAGGCAAGCAGTCATATGCATGCCACAGGACATGTGTAGAGGTCAGAGGACAGTCTAGATCGACTGTCTTCACCTCTCACCTTGTCTGAGATGGGACTCCCCTGATGTCTGATGCTGCCTAACCTGGGCCAGCCGCCCCATTTCCCCACAGGGCACGAGTGCTGCTAAGTCCAGCTTTACCTGAGTTCTAGGGAATGGCAAGTCCTTGGCCCACTGAGCCATCTCCCTAGCCCTCACTTCATTTTTCCACATCTCAAGATGTCCAGTGTGGTGGTTTGAGTGAGAATGGCCCCATAGGCTCATATATCTGAATGCTTGTTCCTAACTTTGGTGGAACTGTTTTGAGAAGGATTTGGAGGTGTGTCATGGGGAAGGGGGTGGAGGTTCCAAAAGCCCATGCTAGGCCCAATCTCTTGTTCTCTGCCTCCAACTTACAGATCAGATGTGAGGTCTGAGCCACTGCTCGAGCGCATGCTGGCCTACCTGCAGTCATGCTTCCTGCCATTGATGATCATGGACTCAACCACTGGAATTGTAAGCCAGCTCCCAATTAAACTCTTTTATAAGTTGCCTTGGTCATGGTGCCTCTCTCCTCACAGCAAAAAACAGTAACTAAGTCCAGCGACACTCCTTTTTCATCCCTAACATTGCACATTGGTTGTACCTCGTTTCACTGACTGATTTTGCAGTCTTAAAGGCTTTTTGTGAAGAGCCAACTTTGGTTTTTATAATCATTGGTATTCTGTGGATGTTTCTTCTGTTTCATTAACTTCTTTATTCCCTCCCAAGTGCTTACTCTGTGGGTAATTTGCAGTTCACTTCTAACTTCTTAATAAGTATTGATCTTTAGTCCTTCTTTACTAATATAGGAACTCTGTCTCTTCAAAACATTTCTTTCTTGTCGTGAAGAAGAAAGCTCCAGACAGATGACCCGCAGTGGGTTCCATGTGGCTGAGTCTTCAGTCTTGAAGAATACTGTCCCTGGGGCTGGAGAGATGGCTCAGTGGAGAAGAGCAATGGTTGCTGTCCTACAGCAGCCAGGTTTGACTCCCAGCACCAACATGGCAGCTCACAGCCATCTGTAACCCCAGTTCCAAGGGACTCTGATGTCCTTTTCAGGACTCCATGGTCACCAGAAAATGGTGCATAGACAAACACTCAAGCAAAACACCAATACGCATAAAAATAATAATTTTTAAGGAAGAAAAACAGTACTGTCTCCACCTTCCCACATCTGGCATAGGCTCCGAATAGGCTTGGCCACCTTGTCCTCAAAGACAGAAGAAGTGCCAACAGAAGACCCTCATGAGAAGATATGTGAGTTAAACAGAGTGTGAAACAACTTAAGTATAGATTTTTATTTATTTTGACTCAATATCTTGAGTTGCCCACGTTAGTTAATGCCAACTTGACAGAATCCAGAATCACATAGGGGATGGGCCTCTGGGTGTGCGATTGAGGGACAATCTTAACTATTAACTACATTAACTGATGTGGGAAAGACAAATTGTCACTGTGAGCAGGACCACTCCCTGCCTGGGATACTGGGCTGTGTAAGTACAGAACAGATGCTGAGCAGCAGCGTGCATTCATCCCTCTGGTCCTGACCCTGGATGCCACGTGACCAGCTGCTCCAAGAGCTTGCTGCCTTCACCTCCCTGTCAGCCCCCTGCTGTATGTGCTGTGCCTTGAACTGGGAGCCAGAATAAGCGCTTCCACTGTAAGTCACTTTTGCTCGGTAAAGGCACTTACCATGAAATCATGGCAACTTGAATTCTACCTACAGAACCCATGTAAAAAACCAGATGTAGTAGCTCACATATGTAATCCTATTGAGAGAAGGGAGGCAGAGACAGGGGAAACTGCTGGGAGCTCATGGATCAGCTAGACTGGAGTATGCTAACCACTGGCATGAATGAGAGAGCCACCTCTCAACAAGGTGAAGAGAATTCCCTACAAAAAGCTGCCCTCTGACAGCACCACATGCCCCATGGCTTGTGCACACACGTGCAAACACACACATGCAAACGCACACACACAATAGATAGATAAACGTAAACAACAGCATAGATGCTGGGGTAAAAAAGAAACTCAAAGGATGTAATGGAGTGGACACTATCAGAAAGTTACATCAGCAACAGAGTCAAGTTTTCACAGAGAAGGTGACTAAGTGACCAGGGAGCCAGTGCAGCAAACTAAGGGCTTGCTGCCAGACTGATAACATGAGTTCAATCCCCCAGACCCACACAGTGGAAAAGGAGAACCAACTCCTTCCCACAAGCTGTCCTCTAACCTATACACACAGAGAGAGAGACAGAGAGAGACACACAGAGAGAGAATAAATGTATGGCTTTTTGAAACTGAATAACATTTAAAGAAAATAAGTTGGGAAAGTAATACAAAAAACCATTGTGCGAATGAACAAATGAGAGAAGAGCATGAACCCAGGGGAGCGGAGAGGAGATAGCAGAGCATTATGAGAGGATTACCATCAGTTCTCAAGTGTTGAGGAATGATGGAGTACATGCAAAAGAGTTTTCTAGAACTGATCAAAGGCATAGAAAACAGGAATGCTGCCGTAATTGTTAATGGAGTTCAACTGTAGCACTAGACTCCTCCAGAGTACAGGGCAGGCACTTTTTACTTATGAGATCAGCGTAACGCTCTTACCAAAGACAAGGGTGATAAGGGAAAAATTACAGTTCAGTTCATGTGAGCAGCCCTGATTAAACTCAGAGGGACTTCTTGGGAAAGAGGGGTTCCGTGGGAATAGGAGTGGAATGGGGGATATGAATATATTACATACATGTGTGAAATGGGAAGGAATCAATTTTTTAAATGATTTCTTGTTTGTTTTTTTCCAGACAGGGTTTCTCTGCATAGCCCTGGCTGTCCTGGAGCTCACTCTGTAAACTAGACTGGCCTTGAACTCACAGAGATCCACCTGCCTCTGCCTCCTGAATGCTGGGATTAAAAGAATGAGCCACCTATCACTGGAAAAATAATCTGCAATGGGGCTGGAGAGATGACTCAGGGGTTGAGCGCTTGTTGTTCTAGCAGAAATCTGGTTTCAGCTCCATCTGTAACTCCAGCCCCTGGAAGATTCCTTCTTCTGGCCACCAAGGGCAACTGTATTAACACAGAGAGGCATAACATATAAATAAAAATTTTAAAAATCTTTTCTAAAAAGAAGGAAGGCTGAAGAGATGGTTCAGATGTTAAGAGCACTGGTTGCTCTTCCAAAGGACCCAGGCTCAAATCCCAGCACCCACATGGAAACTCACATCTGTCTGTAATTGTTGGGCCTAGTGGCACACGCCCTTAGTCCCAGCACTAGGTACGCAGAGGCAGGTGGATCTCTATGAGTTCAAGGCCAGCCTTGTCTACAAAGTGAGTACAGGACAGTCAGAGCTACACAGAGAAACCCTGTCTCAAAAAAAAAAATAAATGAAGGAAGAGAAGAAGAAGAAGAAGAAGAAGAAGAAGAAGAAGAAGAAAAGTTTAACATCTCTCTGGAACACAGAAGCTGCTTTTAAATACTAATAAACAAAATAACCCAAAACACAAAATAGATACACAGTGATCAACTGAGGCTTATTTCAGAGATGGAATGTGGCTTGGTATTTGAAATATCAGTGCCACTCACCATATTAGCAGAAGAAAAGAACAGAATCTATTCAACAGAATGAGAATAAGCATGTGAACTCAACAGTTACTTATAATTTAAGAAATCACAGGGCCCTGGGAACAAAAAGGAGCTTTCTCCAGACTAATGATGAGTATTTGTGAAAAGTCAACAGCAAAATTCAATGGTGAGACACTGAATGTTCCTCCTGAATCCAGAGGAGACAGTGAGAAGTCAGTCCTAGGACTTTCCGAGGCACTGCATCACACAGCAAAGCAGTCCCCACATAGGAAAGGGTACCATAGGCCAGCAAGATGACTGCCACCAAGCCTCATAACCTGGGTCTCATGCCTGGGACCCACATGGTGGAAGGAGAAGACCAAGATCATTTTAAACACACTTCATGACTTGAAAAACAAAGAATCATTTTAGAAGAGTCCTGTAATACACAGTAAGTATCCAAAAATCTAATTCCTACATATCTATAGTTTTTGAAAATTAAAAAATTATCATTTACCAATGTAATGATAGCATTCAACACTATGTATTTGCGAATAAATCTTACAAGGCACATGAATAACCTCTACAGAGAAATTGTAAAAATACCATTTAAAAAAAAAATAAAGGATCCCCGCACTTGGAAGACTGAAGAAGGAAGATCTCAGATTCAAGCATGGCCCATGCTACGGGGTGAGTTCAAGGCCAGTCTGGGCTACAGGAGACCGTGTCTCAAAAATAGTAATAATATACAAATGAATGGTCAATACTCCAATGCAAGGATCAATAAATTCTGGCCCAAAGGCGGAATGGGGGTCCTCTACTTGTTCTCCTGTGGCCTTGAACTAAAAATGGATTTTATGTCTGAACGATTAAAGTCTGTCTTGTAGCGGGACAGAAACCGCGAAGTCCAGTCAAGCAAAGCACACCACCACCTCAACACAAGTCAAGGCACGTGCGCCGCCCTTAGGCAGAACTCTACCTGGACACTGCGCTCAGTCTTCACTCTTACAGTCAGGACTTTGCAGATGTAAACGTATAAAGTTATGTTTTCTCCCTTCGGACAGCATCGCCTGCACACAAGCCCTTCACTGTGCCTCTGGGTGTGCAGAACTGAGATGATGAGTGCGCATGCGTGGGTGCGTGCATGCGTGCTTGAGCTCAGCTCTGATTGTACTTAACTTCCTAGAAGGCCTTGGACTCCTCATTTTCCCATCTCTCCCTCCCCAGTGCTGGAGTCATGATGCTGCACCAACTCTTAGGTTACCCTCCACAGACACGAGGATGCAAATTCTTCCTAGACTCAGCACACAGCACTATTTCAACCCAGAACACAGTTTAACTATATGGTGATTTTTAAAAAGTGTTTGTCTGTTTGTTTGAGACAGAGTTTCATTATATAGCATTAGCTCGCCTAGAGCACACAATGTAGTCCAGGAAATCAGAGAGATCCAATTTGCCTCTTGAAAGAATATTTTTTTAATTATATGAAGCTGAAAGTTACACAGTGTAGACAGAGGCAAATCTACTCTAGGAAAAACAGGGTCTGAACGATCACAGATCGTGCTGGCATAAAGGGAGCATTGAAACAAAATAGTGTTTACATCTGGGCAGGGGTATATGCATGTGAGTGCAGGTACACAAGGAGGCCAGAAGAGGGCACTGGATCCCCTGGAGCTGTAGTTACAAGTGGTTTGACTATCCGGTATCCTGCTGACCATCTTTCCAACCCCAAGAGTCAAGTTTTTAAGCCTTTAGGTGTTATATACAGAAAAATTCATGCGTTAAATAGTATTGTTCCTGTTATGTGATTTAAAATATTCCAGAACCAGGGCTGGAGAGATGGCTCAGAGGTTAAGAACACTGGCTGTTCTTCCAAAGGTCCTGAGTTCAATTCCCAGCAACCACATGGTGGCTCACAACCATCTACATTGAGATCTGGTGCCCTCTTCTGGAGTGAATGTGTACATGCTGGAAAAACACTGTATACACAATAAATAAATAATCTTTAAAATATTCCAGAACCAGTGAGAAGGTACAGGGAGTAAAAGTGCTTGCTGCCAAGTCTGAGAACCTGAGTTCGAGCCCTGGAGCCCCTGTGATGGAGAGAGAAACTGACTCTTACAAGTTGTAATCTGACCTCTAGAGTACGTGGGCATGCCCACGCCCACACACAAATCCACAGAGAAATAAATGAAAGTTAAACGTTTTAATAAAATAAAATATTCCAGTGTCCCCCTCCACTGTCTAAAGAGAGGAGGCTGATCAATCAAGAACTTTCAATACTGATATGTGTCAAAGCAAGGGCTGGGACTATATGTTACGGCACCCTTTGCTCTCCCTGGTACTTTATGTAGCCATAATAAAATGTTGACAGCTATACAATTATATATTGAATTCTGCTGCTTCTAATTAGGCTGCACATTCCAGATGAGGTTATTACAGCCCAGGCCTACAGCTCTTAATTCCAGTGATTTATCTTGACAGTTGCAATTCAAGACAAACTAGTCGAAGTAGTGTCAAAACAAGATAAAACGGTCTCCTAAAATATGGCAGCGGCTTACTAGTAATCAAAGGGATGTAAATTGAAGCAGTAATGAGGTACCATTTTGGATTATCAAATTGGCACAGGTTGTTTCTTTTAAATAGCAATACTCAATGCTTCCTAGACAGGCACACTCGTTCCCTGATGGTGGGACTGTGACGGGACACAGGCATCTTGGATGTAACGTGACCACGTGATTCAGGAATCTAGAAAATAAACTCTGTTGATCCGGTAATTGTACTTCTAAAAATTTAGCATATAGGAATGATAAAGCTTGGAGACAGATGCTGAGAAAGGAGACTACTCAGTGGAGTTCATCTATTACACTGAGATAGAGTCTCAAGATGTTCAATGCCGAGCAACAGCCCACTGATCTATGGTGTGGCCATTCAGCCAACACCTATGGTGATATTTCAGGTAGTATCTGTGAACCCCAGCATGGCTGAGGCAGATATTCCTATAGAGAACAGGGCTCACTGTAGACATGTGGGCTAGTTTCTTGACCTATAGCTGTGATAAAAATGTTCTGACAAAAGCAGACTAAGGAAGGAAGGGTTTACTTTGGCTCACAGTTGAAGGGTGCAGTCCATCATGGTGGGAAGTCGAGGCGGCAGGAGCAAGAGGCAGCCAGTCACACTGCGTCCACAGTCAAGCAGGAGAGGCAATGCATGCTCAGATGCTCATCCTCAGCTGGCTTCCTCCTTTCTATGCACTGCAGACCAGACCCAGGGAACGGTCTTCCCACCGCAATTAACCTGATCAAGAGAATTCCTGCAAAGGCTTATCTCCTAGGCCCTACCAAATTAACGTTCTATATGTGCCATCATGGCTGGGTTCTTGGAAAGGAAGGGTGATCTGATGTTGAGTGAGTTTGTTTTCTTAGGCTCTCTCATTCCCACCAAAACCTTGGAAAACCCTGTTCAAGAGGAATGGTTAGTGACAGGCAATGATTTTCATGCTGCATTTGTAAAAAAAATGTAGTAACAGGTGGGTGTGGGCACTCATGACTGAAGATCACTGCCATGAGGTGACAGAGTTGGTCCTGGGGCACGGAGAACTACACAGAGGTCAGAGAACAATATCACCAAAATCAACCACCAGATGCTCACGGTGCAGCCCCGCCCAGACAGAACATGAGCTCTCATCACTTACAAATACCTGAGGATATGGACAGAAAAGCAAATCCCCAGCAGTATTCCCAAAGACATGCCCATCCATCATTCCTGCAGTAAACTCACATGGACAGAAGCAGCCAGACCTGAGGCACACGGAACACGGGGTGAGGGAAAGCACTCAACAGAAGCATCACAGGTGTCCCCAAACTACCAACCACAACAGGATCAATTGGACAAGAATGCCAGGTGACTGGTAGACACACACGTCCCTCCAATCAAGCCAATAAACTCAACAGCAGATCTACATTCCAGAAAGTCTGCTTGAGCCAACCCCACAGTCTCAGTTCCAAATTGTAAGAAAACAACCCCCTTACTAGGGCTTGACTGTTTAAACCCAAAGTTCTAGCATTCAGGAATGTTTAGACTCTTTAAATCACTTAACGTCCCTGTGTGTAAGACTGGATCTCAAAAATAAAATAGACTAATTAAAAGTGACTTGGTCCTTAAATGAAGTTTACCAACTTTCCCTCTCTGGAACATTTATTAGTGAGGTGTGCCTGTGGGGACAAAACTGTTCCTCGTGTCTGGTGTTTTAAAGTAAAATCAGAAATGACAGCAAACCGAACCTGCAAGAGGAAGACCAGAGCCAGGGAGATGGCTCAGCAGTAAAACACACTGGAGACCTCACTTCCGTCCCCAGGACCTTGAGGTAAAAGCAAAGGCCCAATTGCACAAGGCCACCCTCTGCCTTCTACATGTGTCTTGTGGGACTCAGCTACAAGCAGTACAATAATAATAAATAATTAATAACAATTAAATAAAAAAGTTTTAAAGGGGGCTGGATTGATGGCTCAACAATTAAAACCACATACTGTTCTGGCAGAGGACTCAAGCTCAACTTCTAGCACCCACATCGGGCAGCTCACAACTGTAAGTAGTTCCAGCTCCAAGGGATCTGACGCCCCCTCCTGGCCTCTGCAGGTACTGCACTCCCACATGCACATAACACACACTAGTTTAAAACTAGTACTTATTAGAGGCTATGTTTGGCCTTGACGTAAGCCTATAAAGTTTGTTAGTGGGCTGTGCCTGTGGGGACAGACTGGTGACCCTGGCTTTTCAAGATGAATCAGAAGTGACAGCAAGTGAGTCTCCTAGAGGAAGGGCAGACAGAGAGCACTACAGCACCATAGGCCTGCCTGTGGGTGCGCCTTTCATCCAGAGAGCTTCCCTACTAAACAACATGGAGAAGGGGCGTGCTGGCCAAAGGATGCTACAAGTCAATCTCCCGAGCCACTTCACTGAAACAGTGGGGAAAAAAAAAGTTGGGTGGGGGATACTAAATAGCACTGATTAAAACACAAAACGAGATGGCCCCATGACCAGGAAGTGGACTTAGTGTCCGTTGGGAAACACGTGGGAACAAAACTAATGCTGACTCAAGATGTGCACACACACCAGAATTCCAGGGAGTTCTCAGATGAGGAGCCAATGTATTTCTACAAGGAGGAAAACTGTGGTGATGAACTTAGAATGCTTTAAGAAGTAAACAAGCCAGGCGTGGTGGCACATCCCTATGACTCCAGTACACCCAGAGTTCAAGGCCATACATCTGGAAACCCTCCCTGTCTGAAACAAACAAATAAACTAGAGACAGCATGGCTATATGAAAAATAAGATAAAATTATTTGCATAATAACAGAAGATGTTTTAAAAAACATACTGTTAGGATTGTGGGATGGCTCGGCAGTAGGACCTTTAGTAGAATCCCCCAATGAGGGGCTAGGGGATGGTTTATGGTGGGCACCTGCCTAGAATTCCCCAGTGAAGGGGACAGGAGTGTGGCTCACTGGTAGATCACTCACCTGACATACTCAAAGTTCCATCCTGAGCACAAAAATAAATAAAATAAATAAGTACGTACACACACACACATACACGAGTACACAAATAGAACCTATCAAAAAGGTGTACAGCAGGATCCAACTGTATCTTCAAGAACTGAAATGAAGTTCGATGAGCTGACCAGTTAAGCACCACAGCAGACACTAAACATAGGCAACGGCATCGTGGACTAGAGTCCTTCTTGGAGATTATGAGTGGAAGTTCAGAAAAATCAAGAGGTCTCCTGCCAGTCTCCAGTTCTAACCTCACATTGTCATCCCCAGAGAACCGCTAACAAAGCAAGACTTGGTTCCACCCTGGGGAAAAGGGAGGCTGGGGGAGGCTTCAGAGGCTGTGATCACGTGAGGGGCCAGGGCTGCAGCTAAGGCAATGCACAAGGGAGCACCATGCTTGCATGGCATGCACAAAGCCCCTGGCTTCCAAACCCAGCACTGGACAAACTCCAAAGACTGCTCTCTGTGTGAAACTCAACATTTCTGACTGGTCCCAGGTACAGACTATTTTTCCCACGGTGTGGCTGGATTTAGGAACAAAGCAAATAGCTGGATATAAATAGTATTTATTCCAACCCAGTACCTCAAGGACTAATAGAGTAATTCTTTTACTCCTATGAAGGTGAATGAGTTTTTCCCACACATGGTGCCTTCTTGCAGGTCTTCATCAGAGGTGCAAGTTATCTTTAAATCGCCATAAATCAAACAGACCCCCAAAATGGTCTGTAGCATTTTCATTTCCCTAAAGTGCTAATAAAGATTTTTCAGATGTCAATTTGAAAAAGTGCTTTCTTCCTTCCGGCTTCAACCAGCCAAAGAAATTAGCTCCTGATCATTCTTTTTAATGTCCCTTTCCCCTTAAACTCTGCTTTTAATAAATCAAACATGATGATTCTTCTCATGAGAGTTCGATTCTAATCTCCAAAATGGAGCCAGCTGAGCTCAAAGTTTAAAACAGGTCTGGAGATGAGCAGCCTTAAAGGATCCCATTTGCAAAGAAATTAAAGGTTATGAAGAGAGCTCATCAGCAAAGAAAGTCAGAGGTCACCAAGACAGCCTCAGGGATAAAAGGGCCTTGCTGCCAAGTCTCACGACTTTGAGTTCAATCCCCAGAACCCCTCCTCCCTACCCTCCCGCCCCCCGTGGTGGAAGGAAAGAACCAACTTCCAGAAGTTGTCCTCTCACCTCCAAACAAGTGAAGTCTCTCTCTCTCCCTCTCTCTCCCTCCCTCCCTCTCTCCCTCTCCCTCTCTCTCTCTCACACATACATAAAGAAAAAAACAGTTTTTTGTTTGTTTGGGTTTTTTGTTTGTTTGTTTGTTTTTTGGTTTTTCAAGACAGGGTTTCTCTGTGTACCAAGTCCTGACTGCCCTAGACTCACTTTGTAGATCAAAGCCTGGAACTCACAGAGATCCACCTGCCTCTGCCTCCCGGGTGCTGGGATTAAAGGCGTGCACCACTACCCCCAACTGAAAAAAAATTTAATGGCCATTGTTAGTGGTACAGGGCCAAAGCCTTCTGGGCTACACATTAGTAGCCAGCATTGTTAAGAATGTAAGGCCTTCCTTGAGGTACAGCCAATGCTCCTTAACCCAGGGCAATTCACTTCTTTTTTTTTTTTTTTTTTTTGGTTTTTCGAGACAGGGTTTCTCTGTGTATCCTTGGCTGTCCTGGACTCACTTTGTAGACCAGGCTGGCCTCGAACTCACAGTGATCCGCCTGCCTCTGCCTCCCAAGTGCTGGGATTAAAGGCGTGCGCCACAACCACCCGGCGGCAATTCACTTCTTGATGTCCGGGCACCACCAGAGACCATCATGGTGTAAACCTCCAAACACTCAAGCTTTCCTGTTCTCTACCTTCAGCCACACCATGGGGTGTAACTTTTCCACTTGAAGGATAACAGTAAAATGAGAGCGTTAGGGCACCTTCTTCTCACCCCCTCTTCTTACCTCCACAGACTGTTCTCGATAGAGTGGCGAGCCATACTTTCTCCTTTCCAGCTTGAGAGCTTTCACCTGTCCCTTTCCAGGAGTCTCTTGTGCTAAACTCAATCATCAGCATCACTGCTCTCGGGCTCTGGGTCCTGTTCTAGTTTTCATTCTTTGGCATGATAAGATACTCTGGCCAAAAGCAGCTTAGAGTAAGAAAAGATTTATTTGGCTTAAATGTCCAGGTGACAGCCCATCACCAATGGACCGCAAGGCAGAAACCAGGAAGGATCAGAAATTCAAGGTCATTCATGATTCCAAAGCAAGTTCAAGGCCAACCTGGGCCACACACATGTAAAACAAAAATCACTATTTTAAAAAATTTTAATGACTATACTTTGTCTCCCAACTCCAACAAATCGCTGAGATGGTTTATATTTAACCTTCTTTTCCCCCTTAAATGAGTTGATTCCCTCTTTCCTTTTTATCATTTCGTGTGTGTGTGTGTGTGTGTGTGTGTGTGTGTGTGTGTGTGTGTGTG
>CAJQZJ010037421.1:1189332-1201577 GCA_907164525.1 Lophiomys imhausi
TGAGTTACTCATGAGCTCAAACACTGACACTGAGGCTACTCATGAGCTCATACATGGACACTGAGCTACTCATGAGCTCATACATTGACAATGAGTTACTCATGAGCTCAAACATTGACAATGAGTTACTCATGAGCTCACACGCCGACAATGAGTTACTTAGGAGCTCATACATTGACACTGAGTTACTTAGGAGGTCACAGGCTGACACTCAGTTACTTATGAGCTCACGTGCTTGATTCAAGAAATTTCTGGAAATTAATGTCATACTAACACAGATCATATGCTGAATCCCAGGTAGCCATGCTGCATGCTGCTTTCTGGCACACTGCACCATGAACCTTGTGGAGATGTTCCTCCTTTTAAATGCATGACAGGCAGATGGCACCACAAAGGACATAAAGCCAACACACTCAAGAGAAACCTGGTAAGGTATAATCACATGAGAAATGTTCCCTGCTCCTCAAAACTATAAAGATTTTCTAAGCCAGAAAGTAAGTAAGCCAGAAAGCCAGTAAGATGGCTCCATGGGTAAGATCACTTGACACAAATGACACGACGAATTCAATCCCAGAACGTGTATGAAAAGATTCAGTGCAGTGGTGGGCACTCATAACCCAGCACTCCTACAACAATGTGAGAGGTGGAGATGGAACAATCACCGTAAGCTTGGGGATGAGCTAGCCTGGACTACCCAATAGCAGAAGCAATAAGAGAGATCCTTCCTCATCGAGGTGCAAGGAGAGAAACAACTCCCAAACACTGTCTTCACCATGGTATGTGCCCACGCACACACATCACTCTCTGCCCCCTGCCCCACTCAATAACAATAATAAATAAATTTTTAAAAACTGAAGATGTGGCTGGGTAGCGGTGGCCCACGCCTTTAACCCCAGCACTCAGGAAGCAGAGGCGGGCAGATTTCTGAGTCAGAGGCCAGCCTGGTCTACGGAGTGAGTTCTAGGACAGCCAGGGATACACAGAGAGACCCTGTCTTGAGAAAACTGAAAATAAAACAAATCAAGAGCCTGAAGATATGGGACAGGAAGGGCTCAGCAGTTAGCAGCTCTCACTGCTCTTGCACAAGACGAAAGTATGACTTCCAGCATCCACATGGGAGGTTCACAACCGCCTGCTACCTCTAGCTCTAGGACATCTGACGCTCTCCTCTGGCCTCTGCAGGGATGACACAGTGGTGTGGAGTACTAGCTGCTCTTGCAGAGGACCTGGGTTCAGTTCCTATAACACACATAGCCAGGAGATCTAATGCCCTCTTCTGACTCTCTGGGGTACTAGGCGTGCACAAAGTACACATGAAAGCAGAACACACAGAAATCTTTTTTTTGTCTTGGTTTTTCAACGCAAGGTTTCTGTGTAGCCCTGGCTACCCTGGACTCACTTTGTAGACCAGCTGACTTCTAACTCAGAGATCTACCTGCCTCTGCCTCCAGAGTGTTGGGATTAAAGGTGTGTGCCACCATGGCCAGTCTCACATAAAACTTAAAAAAATAAAATTAAAGAAAAATCCAAAATTAAAAATTAAATGTTTTAATCTTTCTGTATTTTAAAGAAAAATGAAGTAAACATAACTCTGCTCATTTCCCTTCCTTATTTACTTATTTTTAGGATGACGTCACAATTCTTACCTTTGCTGCTAAGGCTTTCAAACTGTCTAGGAACCGCTGCCAGAAATCCTTGAAGAGTGGGCGGTCAATCTTCTTCAGGCTGTCTTTGGTGCTAGCGTCCACGCTCACATACAACTGAGTAACTGGTGTGAGGTTCCTTGGTAATGAAAGAAAGTAGAAAATAATGCCTACATTCGGAACTTCATGATATAAAATTTATAGTCTGTAAGTGCACTGGTCCAGAAGTGTGTCCACTTTGCCCGTTGTCCAAAGCAAGTAGTTTGTTTTCTTTTTGGCAGAACTGGGAATGGAAGCGGAGGCCATGTGCAGCTAGGAAAGCCCTCTACGGCTGAGCTGTAGCCCCAGGCACGATGATTTCATAATGTGACCCAATGGGAAGTCTCTGATTATTCCTTAAATGCCTGGACATGGGGCCTAATGATCTGATAACATTAATTACTTGAAACCGGCCCATCTTTGGACACTAGATTTGAATGGAAAATAGATGAGATGAAACCTAGCTTGAGACCCTGCAGCCACGGCATAGCAGTGTTAGGCAGGCTTCTCTCATGAGCTCTGCCACGAAGACAGATGCAGGTGCAAGCTGGAACTGTGCAGTGTCTGGATCAGTGGACCGCCTGCATCTCAGTTCTCTGGGGGAAACTCCAAAGGACAGGAAACAGCACCCAACTCACACACCTCAAGAGACCAGCGCCACACCCTTGCTTCAGAAGGAGAAATGGGTTTAAGTCTGCTTTGCCTGGGTAAAGGATGACTAGTTGAAGGTGTGTATGGTGTATGTGTGTGTGTTGCTTCCTCTTTTCTTTTCTTTTGTTTTTCTGAGTCGAGTTCTTACCATGTTGCCCAGGTTGATGGAAAACTTTCTAGGTAGACACTGCCTTGAGTTCACCTTCCTCCCGCCTCAGTCTTCTGAATGCTGGGATTACAGTTATTTACCACCACACCCAGCCTCTATTGGAAGTCTTTTTTTTTTTAATCTTTTTTTTAAAATTTATTTATTTTATGCATGAGTGCTCTATATGCATGAACACCTGCAGCCAGAAGAGGGCATCAGATCACATTGTGGATGGTTGTGAGCCACCATGTGGTAGCTGGGAATTGAACTCAAGACCTTTAGAAGAGCCACTAGCCAGTGCTCTTAACCCCTGAGCCATCTCTCCAGCCCCTTCTGGGACTCTTAAGCAACACAATAGGGACCCTGAGATGATTCGGTGGGTAAAGGTACTTGCTACCAAGCTTCAAGACCAGAGTTTGGTCCCCAAGACCAACATGGGAAAAGAGAATTGACTCTCAAAAATTGTCCTCTGATCTCTACATGCATAATATGGCGCATACATGCAAATAAACACACAAAATGAAACTGATTTTTTTTTTTAATCTCTACAATCCCAGCACTTGAGAGGTACAGGAAGGAGGGTCAGGAATTCAAGGTCACCAGAGCTCCAAAACCAAAGCAGCAAAGAAGATTTCCCCTGAAAGCTAGCGCGTCTATTGTGTCCTCAGATGCATAGTGCATGGTCGTAGCCCTTCCTGATCACAGCAGAAACTGGCCTGTGTGTGCATAGCCACTTAGGATGATGGGCAGCAATTCCCAAAGGCCAAACATGCTGTGCAAACATCTACTGCACACAGAAATTGGAAGCTCTGGCCAGTGACACTGTGTTAAGTGTCTGAGATAATGTCAGGGAAGTCTCCAGATCTTACTCTGGAAGCAGACAAAGAGAGGTCTCCAGGACCGGCAAAGCTCACTCTACAGGGCCAGGCAGCAGTGAAGTGACCCTGCAGAAATCTCCTAGGACCTACGGATCATGTTTCTGCCCAGCACTGGCCTCTGTAACAGGACAGGTCATGAGGCTCCCACCCTGAACCCTTCCTCTGCCTCTGCACACATGTTAAATGTCAATAAAGAAGGCTATAGAGAGATGGCTCAGCAAAGAAGGCTATATAATAATAAAGATAGATAATAATAAAGAGATGGCTCAGCAAAGAAGGCTATATAATAATAAAGATAATAATAATAAAGAGGGCTGGAGAGATGGCTCAGCGGTTAAGAGCACTGCCTAGTGCTCTTCCAAAGGTCCTGAGTTCAATTCCCAGCAACCACATGGTGGCCCACAACCATCCACAATGTGATCTGGTGCCCTCTTCTGGAATGCAGGTGTACATGCAGATAGAGCACACATATGCATAAAATAAATAAAATAAATCTTTAAAAAAATAATAATAATAAAGAGATGGCTCAGCAATTAAGAGCACTTGCTGCTCTTGCAGAGGACCTGGGCTGGTTCCCAGCACCCACATCAAACAGCTCACAACGGCCCATAATGCTAACTCTATGGGATCCAATACTCTCTTCTGGACTCTGAGGGTCCCTGAAAATACATGGTGCACATACAAATAAGCAGGCACACATACACATAAAATAAAAATAAATACTTTTAAAAGAATGCTATATAATAATTCCTAGGTCTAAGAATTCCATATCACTACTCAGAATGATGGAAAAGGACAATATTGGGAATGCAACTTTAAACACCACTCCAGTCTCAAAGTGTCCAAAGGCTGTGTGAACACCTTGATGACACATTCTAATTTTAAATTTCTAAGTAAAGTAGATCATAAAGACCCGAGTTTTTTCCCCAGGACCCATACGGTGGCCAGTCTCAGCTACACAGTGAGTTCTGGACCAGGAGTCAGGCCTACCTTCCACTGTACACTGCCCACCAGGAAGCAAAGCACTTCTGAGAACAGTGAAGCCTACAGCCTCACCTGATCTCCTCAGGGAACTGTGCGTTGGTGACAAGGAAGCTGGAGATCCCATGCTGGTGGAGCAGCTTCAGAAGCCTGTTGATCTCTGGGTACATTATCGGCTCTCCCACGAGGGACAGGGCACAGTGCTTGACTTCCATTGCCTCTTCAAATCGCTCCGCTTTGAGCCCTGGCACGCCCGCTAGAGGAGTGAAGAACAAAGTCGGAGTGAGGCACAGAGTGAACACCACTTCCACGTCCACTAATGAGGCTTTGATTTTAGAGGGAAAACGCTTTTGTACTTTTTGAAACAAGGGCTCACTCTGTGGCCCAGGCTGGCCTGAAACTCTCCGTAATATTCCTGCCTCAGCCTTCCCACAGCTAAGATTATAGGAATGAGCCACCACACTCTCCTTAAAACTGAATTCTCCTCTTCCTTTCAAAAAGTATTTTTATTTTATATGTATGGTTATTTTGCCTGCATGCACCATATTCCTGAAGTGCCCAAGGAGACCAGAAGAGGGCACCAGATCCTCTGGAGCTGGAGTTAAAGGATGTGTGTGCTGGGAACCGATCCCAGGTCCTCTGCAAGAGCACCCAATGCTGAGCCAACCCTTTAGCCCTGAAACTTAATTTCCTTAAAACATGACTGTGGGGACTGGAGGGATGGCACAGTGGGCAAAATCTCTTGCTTCACGACCATTAAGGACCTAGGTTCAGATCTCAGCACTCAGGTATGAAGTTGGGCATGGCCATGCAAACTCTATAACCGCAAGCACTAACGGGGATTGTTGGGGGCTGTGAGAGAATCTGTCTCAAAGGAATGGGCGGGAGGGGTGATGATGGAGCGGGACACCCAGCATCATGCCTTGACCTTTTCATACACACATATGCACACATCCACCACACACTAACACACACCCACACCACACACACCACAAAGACTGTGAATAGTACCTACTTCAAAGACTTTTTGTTAGGATTAAATTCAAAGATATATGTAAAGATTTCCATGACACTCAGGGGGCAGTGGCAAGCAGATCTCTATGAGATCAAAGCCAGCCTGATCTACATAGTAAAACTCGGTCTCAAATAAAAATAATTTTTCCTATGAGACCCATTCACTAAGAAGTAGCTATTATACCACCTTGATGTTAGTTTACTGAACAGTCAACTAATTATGATCAGATAAGGAAATGCTTCAGTCAATAAAATGCTCGAGTTTGGTCCTCAGGACCCTGTTTTTACAAAAAGGAAGTCAGGGGAATTGGCCCAAGCCAATCCCAGCACTCAGGAGGCAGAGGCAGGTAGATCTCTGTGAGTTCAAGGCCAGCATCATCAACACAGTGTGTTCCAGGAAGGCCAGAGCTACATAGTGAGACCCTATCTAAAAAACAAAAACAAAAAACAACAACAACGGGCATGGTGGTACACACCTTTAATCCCAGCACTCGGGAGGCAGTGTTGGGCGGATCTCTGTGAGTTCAAGGCCAGCCTGGTCTACAGAGTTGAGTTCCAGGACAGGCAGGACTACACAGAGAAATCTTGTCTCAGAATATCTTAAACAAAACAAAACAAAAACAAAAATAGGGTGTGGGTAGTGGCCCTCAGGTAGCACTGGGGAGACAGACACAGGAGAGTGCTTAGGGCTCAGCCAGAAGCCTACTTGGCAAATTGGTGGGCAGGGCCTGAGGACAGACCAAGGCTGCCTGCGAGTGCTCCTCCAAGTTGTGGAGAAGCAGTTGGCATGAGTGTGTGGTGGGCGTTAGTGCACAGGTGCTGCTGGGCCCGGGGAACAGTGTTAGAAGACAGTAGCAGGCCGAAGAAAAAGAGCACAGACAGGTAAGTTAGAAAAATGGAGCATGGCGGATGGGGACTAGTAAAAAAAAAAATGTGCAGCCCAGGCTATCCTGGAACTCATGATCCTCCTGCCTCCCCTCCTTCAACAAATCCTACTGGCTTGTGCTACCACAACTGGCAATGCTCAAAGTTGCCCAACAATGACACAGGACTCAAGCTCCGTCCCCGTCCTCATACCACACAGATCCAGACCCTGGCCCCAGGACCTGAGACCCACACACCACACCACACCACACTACATAACCCCCACCCCAAACCCACACCACACGCTCCCCAAATCCCTTTCAACAAACAGTCATCACCTGGGCTTCACACACACACACAAACACAATCAGTGAGTAATGTCACTATCACCCCAACAATAACAGAGAACATAAAATGTACTTGGAAGTACAGGCAAGTAAACGCCCCCCCCCCCATCTAACCATGAAGGAGGTTAAAAATCTAAAAATGACAGAGGACAACTTTACGTGCATGACACTCAGCATGTGCATTTCCCATCAGTATCTCTAAGTGAATTTTTTTTCTTGCGTTATCAAAATCTAAGATTTAACTTGAATCCAAGTTTTAAATAAAACTTGATCCTTAAACTCAGTCTGTGTTGCCAAGACAACCTAGCACTCTGCCTAACAGTCCTGGTTAAATTCCCTGTGAGCAGCAGAAGAGAGGGGTGGGTTTACACTGAAATGCAAAATACGCCTTGAACTCTAAATGCGGGACAATGGTGTGTTGGCTAGACTTTGTGGGGCTAGGCAGAGGCACTGGACTCACATGCTGACTCTACTACGAGGCCAGTTTGGCGTCCTTGGGCAGCCTTCTCTTCCCCTAATGCTTAACTTGGTGATCAGAGATGAAGAACATGAACAGGAATTAAATTAGGGGCTGGGGGTGTGACTTAGGGGTGCACACCTGTAACCCCAGCTTTTGGGAGGAGAGGGCAGAAGGAACACAAGTTCAAGGCTATCCTCACAGTGAGTGGGAAGCCAGCTTGAGCTACGCAAGTCTTTGATACAACGGCACACACACACACACACACACACACATAAAAATAAATAAACGGGCAAAAATGAAGGCTACTGGTGACATGGAGCAAGATGGAGACAGCTGGATTGGGAATGTGGCTGGTGTGAGATGAGCTTCCAGAATCTATCTGGAAGGAATCACCAGCACGGTTTTCTGCTGACTGAGTATGTGCAAGCTGTCCCAACGAGCAGTTTACAGTAAGTGGCCTGTACAACAGACCTCTGAGCAACAGAGACAAAAGAAGCAATGAAAGCAACAAAATGACCAACAGAAAGCCCGGGGAGTGATAAGGAGAAGGAAAAGTACATCAGGTATTCAAAGTCAGGCAAGATGCTGAACCGTCTGTATAAGCAACATTCAAATGTGGGTTCTAGGAGAGACGACAGCTGCAGGAATCAGCACACATGCAGACACACACACAGTACAGGGCACATATATACAAGCACGAGCATACACACGACACATGCATGAACACACGAGCACACACACAATCCAATTTACAAAATCTTAACCCTTTTGAGTTTTCCTGGTTTCATTGTTGCTAAGCAACTTCTGTGCCATTTCCCTCATCCTGGGCAGCTTCTGCCTCCTGAATCATCACAGGAACAGACAAACTAAGGAGCAAACTTTATCTCACAGATGCCAAAGAAAGCAGAACTTCAGGATTTAGCCTAACATTTAGTAACCCAAATGACACACAAGCTTGACGCAGTGATACACTGTTCTCCATAGAATATTCTTATTTCGTTTTTGTTGCTTGAGGCAGGGTCTCACTGCAAAATCCAAGCTGGCTTCAAACTATGTAGCTCAGGATGTTCTAGAACCTGCGATCCTCGTGCCTCAGCCTCACTGTAGGTGAGTGAGTCTCACCATTCCCGGCTCAAGTATCTCCGTATCTTAATCAGGGCTCATCAGATATGAAACATTCCCTTCTTTATCCTCATGATACAGGTCCTGGGTAAAAATCTTGCTGAGAGTGACAGCCATGACAATGTCTGGTGGAGACTTCACAGGGCCGGGCATGTGCATGTGTTTGTATTGGTACACGTGCATGCTCACTGTAGAGACCAGAGGACAACCTCCATATTCCTCGGGAACCATTCATCTTGTTGAAACAGGGTCTCTCGCTGGCCTGTACATCACCAAGGAGGCAAAGCTGGCTGGCAGGGAGTCCCAGGGATCCATCCGCCCCTGTCTCCTCAGTGCTGAAATTACATGCACATGCCACCATGCCCAGGTTTCTTATGTGGGCCTGGGAATTGAACTCAGGCCTCAAGCTTGTACAACAAGCACTGGCCTATCTCCTCAGTTCCTACAACATTAGATTTTTGTTTTGTCACCCTCAATCCTTTCATGAATCAGATTCAGAAAAACAGGGACTGGAGAGATGGCTCAAAGGTTAAGAACACTTGTTGCCCCTGCAAAGAACCTGTGTTTGGTCTGAGCACCCACATGGCAGCTCACAATTCTCTGTGATTCCAGTTCCAGGGGATCTGATGCCCTCTTCTGGCCTTGGTGGGCACTGCAAGCACATGGTGCAGAAATATACATGCAGGCAAAACACTCACACACATAAAAGAAAGGAAAGAGGAAAAGAAAGGATAGGAAAGCAACCCACAGGTGTTGTCTGCACCTCCATGCCACTTTCTGATACAGCCTTCGACGAGCCTTTTGTGTGTCTGTTCTAAGTGCAGACAGAAACAAATGCTAGCAACAAATGTCTATTTCATCTGCCTCTTCAAGACCCACAACATTCTGAACTACACAGTCGCCCACTTGGTGCCCGAGGGCTGACTCTCTGAGACTGTGTGTGCCTGCCAGGGCAGTGTTCGGCAGGGGGCGGGGTATAGTGTGAAAGGACGCCGAGTTGCATTGAAGTTCTGACCCACTTTTGATCAATATATAGTTAATTGTGCTTGTGTATAAAGGAGAAGAAAGCTATCTTAATGACTGGATTGAAAGAGCTGAAGAGACAATGATTGTTTACCAAACTGAGAGCACATTTGGAAAAAAAATAACAGAGAATATCTTCAAACCAGCTCTAGGCTGGCTAATGTTAGAAAACCAGAGACAAGGGGCAATGAGACCCACGTTGCATCCTGTCCTCAAAAGCAGCAGTCATGAGATGGGTAAGCGAGCCCCGTGGGTGCCTTCCTCGAAGGACGGGGAGGTGCTCCAGAAAACAAAGGACCTCAAGCCAGGATAGAGGACACTCTTTTTGTTGTTTAGTTGGTTTTGTTTTTGTGGCATTTTGTTTTGTTTCTTTTGAGATAGGGCCACGTGTAGCCCAGGCCGGCCTTGAACCTAATTTGTAGCCAAGGATGACCTTGAACGCCTGATCCTACTGCTCTCCTCTTCCCAGGTGCTGGGATTACAAGTGTGCCCACTGCGCCTGTTTATGTGGTCTAGAGACACACCCACGGGCTGATAGTCACTGAACTGAGTCCAGCTCTAAAGACAAGCCAGGGTGGAGGTGCCCAGTGTGGTAGCTAAGAAGAACAGACAGGGTTCAAGAATGGGCGAGCTTGTACTTTGCAATTTACGAAGGAGGGGGAGGTGCCAGAGGGAGGAGGAGGAGCTGGAGGGTGGGGGAGGAGAAGGAAGAAGAGGAGGAAGAACTAGAATTATTTCTAAGCATTTCTGGTTACAACATACAAATACCAAATTAATTAGCATATGCCTAAATGACAGTGATAGATGTTCCCTCTCTTTCCTTCTCTCTCTGTCCCTATCCCCTCCCACTCTCTTCTCTTTTCAGTTTTATGAGACAGGGTCTCAAACTCACCTATCCCCTACCTAAGTCTCCTGCTAGGAATTTGGCAGTCCAGACACTCTCCCAGCCAATAAATCTATTTTGATGCCTCCCAATCAACTTCAAACATTATCGACCTTAGGAAACTGCATCTCATGCTCTAACTTCATGAGAAGTGAGGTGAGAAATACGTTTCCTTCTGGTGTGGCTTCTGAAGCCATGGGTGCTGCGCAGTGGGGAAAGAAGCAGCCGATGCCACCATAAAAAATAAGCTTCCTCCAGGCCTGTCTTCAGGGACAATTCAGACCCAGGGAGAAAAAGAGCACACACCCCTCCCCACCCACTTCAGGCTCAGAACAAGGCATAGAGATTTTAGAATTTCATTTTTAGAGTTTAAAAGCAAGCTGTGAAACAGGGTACTGCAATACACATCTGGAATCCAGTATTTGGTGGGAAGCTGAAGCAGGAGGATGGAGTTCAAGGACAATCTGGCCTACATACTGAGACCTTATCAAATAAAGAAAGCCGGTGCAAACTTTAGTCCCAGCAGTTAGAAGGCAGAGGCAGGCAGATCTCGGAGTTGGAGGCCAAGGCTGGTCTACACAGTAAGTTCCAGCCAGCCAGAACTGTTTAATGAGACCCTGTCTCACAAGGACATCTAGGCTAACAAGATAGCTCAGCAGGTTGGGAGCCTGGAAACCTGAATTTAAATCCCATGACCTATGTGAAGGTAGAAGAACCATCTCCACAAAGTTGTCCTCTGGTTTCCACGTGTTATCACATACACACACACACACACACACACACACACACAAACACACAAGGGGGGGGGCGCTTTGCTAACCCTGAGTACCAATTTACAAACATCAATTCGTCCTGCTATGGAAATCCTCTCTATTGCTGGGTAATGGTGGCATGAGCTTTTGATCCCAGCACTCAGGAGACAGAGTTTGAAGCTAGACTGGTCTACAAAATGAGTTCCAGGACAGCCAGGGCTACATAGAGAAACTGTCTTTAAAAAAAAAAAAAAAAAAAAGAACAAAACCTCTCTGAAGTCTATCATTTAACTGATAGTAACTTTTAACAGTATTTTACGTGTACAGGGCACTACCTGCATGCCTGTACACTAAGTGCATGTCTGGGGACCCGAGGAAGCTAGAGGAGCTGACACAGCTAAGTGAGGCCCCTGGAACTAGAGGGGCAGATGGCTGTGAGCTGCCGTGTGGGTGCTGGGAACTGGCCCAGGTCCTTCTGAAGGACAGCGAGTGTTCCTAACCTCTGAGAACCAGAGTGATGCTTCAGGAAGGATGCACATGGAGTGCTGAGGGACGAAGGCAGCCCCCACCTTGCCAGCTACAACAGCCCAATCAACCTGGCAAAGCTGCACCCAGACACGTGATTCTACACAGAACACAGGAACGGAGTGGAGCCACAAAGCTCACCCGGTGCTTTATGGCCCAAACGTCTCCTTCAGCACTTTACTGGTGATTTACTTCCATTTCAAGTGTAAAAGCATGCCTGTCAGGAAGACCACTATCAAACTCGAACTCTGGACCGAGGACCTTTCAGAGTGGAGACCGCCCTGCGAGCACACACTACTCAACCAAAAATGCCACTTGGGGCTGCTTCCCATTGCCATCTACCCGGGACAGAGGCCACTTGTAAGAGCATTACGGGAGAGACAGACAGCTAGGAAACACACATCCTTGGCCAGCATCTCATCAATTATGGGTCCAGTTGGCTCTTCAGATACTAAAACAAAAAGAGACTTAGTACGATTTAAAGACAAGGAGCTGACACTGTAGCTCAGTGGGTAGTGCTTGCCCAGCACACATGATGCCAGCCCTGGCTCCATTCCCGGCACATATAAACTGCATGTGATAGCTTACACCACCACATCACAGCACTTGAGATGGAGGCAGAAGTTTCAGGAGTTCAAGGTCATCCTTGGCTACAAACTGACTTCAAGGCCAGCCTGAGCTACATAAGACCCATCTCAGGAAAAAACAAACAAACAAACAGAGGCTAGAGAGATAGCTCAGTGATTAAGACCACTTGCTGCTCAGTCACAAGGCTTAAGTTCAGAACCAAGCACGTAAATCCAGGGACTCACTAACACCTGTAACTTGAACTCTGAGGGATCCAACACCCTCTTCTGGCCACTGTGAGCACACACACACACACACACACACACACCCATACATTCACATAGACAC
>CAJQZJ010037421.1:1202103-1219231 GCA_907164525.1 Lophiomys imhausi
AGAAAGGGGAATTATAGAGAACAAAACACAACAGGAAAAAAAAAAGGGCCCAAAAAAAAAAAAAAAAAAAAAAAAAAACCGGGAAAAAAAAAAAAAAAAAAAAAAAAAAAAAAAAAAAAAGCATTGAATAAGAGTCACCTGAGAACACAAGGAAGACACACAAATCCCTTGATTTTCAGAAAAACAATGACTAGGACTTCTAACAATTTATGTTTGTTTGTTTGTTTTGTATGTGTCTCACTATATAGCCCTGGCTAGCCTGAAACTCACTACATAGACCAGGCTGGCCTCAAACTCACAGGGATCTGCCTGCCTCAGCCTCCAAATGTGACCACACCCAGCCTACAGAGATATTCATATAACAAAAGAGCTTTTTTATTGGCTTTTCTTTCTACATACATAAAAAGATAAGTCTTTGGTGCTGAAGGAGTCAAGACCACACAGATTTAAGAAATCTCAATTCATCACTGACATCTGTCATTCATTGTTCTGAACAGCTCAGAGGACCATTTTTGCTAATGGCTGTACTCTGTTTTAAATGAGTTTATTAAGTACATAGCAAGCCAAAGTAAACGAGTACACAGCAAGATATTGATGGAGGGAGGATTGGGAACTCACAGTATCCGGTGGAGACTAACTAGGGAAGCCAAAGTAGTCAACTGGATTCCACTCAATGTGTTCTCCCCATGGCTGAGCTTCCAGCTTCTCTCTCTCTCCCTCTTCAGGCACTTTTATATCATGGGGTGAACATTAATGACCTCTGTCGGAACAGGGTCATCTTTCTTTTCAGCTTGCACCTTTCAAGAACACAGTGTTTCATTCCTGGGCTGTGTTGCTGTTCCCTCCTGTCCCTGACCCATAACTGTGTGGGGATCGAGACCTGTCCATCCACAGAGAAGGAACGTTGGAGAACACTTCAAGGCAAACAAGCTTGGGTCTGAAACATCAGAAGGAGAGGGACCTGCCGCCCTGCTTCTACAGCCAGCTTCAACAATACAGGACAATTTACCAGTGTACACAATACGGCCAGTACATAAAACCATCATGTCACAAATCCACCCAACTGTTTACAGCAGGCTCTCAATGGTACACCCAAGCTCAACAGAGAGGATTCCTGGAATCCTGTGAAAAGCACATGGTTGCCGGCCATGATAGCCCACCCACGCCTGTCATCCCAGCACTCGGGAGGCTGAAGCAGAAAGAGCAGCTCCGGGCCAGCCTGAGCTACACAGCAAGACCCTTATCTCAAAAGCAGAAAGAAAGAAAGAAGAAAGCGGAATGAGGAAAGAAAGAATTGTACATTCACAGGCCCCAGCCCGCTAGACTTCCTCTCTGGGAAGGAGCAGCAGTCGGTGTTTGAGCAATCCCAGATGGTTCTGACTCACAGTAAAGTCTGGAGCCAAAGCTCTCTGGCGAAGCAAATATATTTAAGTATGCAGCAGAGCTGAAGAGCGAATTGAGAGAACAAAGGGCACAGCTTCGGCTGCATCCCTGTGGGCTCCGTGGAAGGCATTTTATTAAGAGCACCCAACCTCGCATGGGCCCAGCATTCAGAAACCCTTTCCCCAGCCAGCTCCACCTCACTGACCACATCTTTTTTTTAAAAAAACTGTTATTACTATTTTGTGTTTTTAGGCAAGGACTCACTATTTAAGGTGGCCTAGAACTCCCTATGTAGACCAGCCTGGCTTTTTAATTCACAGAGGTCCCCCTGCCTCCGCCTAAGTGCTGGGATTAAAGGTGTGCACCACCACATCTACCACATTTTTATCTTTAATTACAAGTATGGTGTGTGCCTGGGGGAGAAGGGGTGTGTGCACATGAGTGTAGTCAGTGCCCGCAGAGGCCAGAAGGCACCAGATCCCCAGAGGCAGAGTGACGGGGTTGTAAGTCACCTGAAGTGGGTGATGGGAATAGAACTTCAGCAGCATATACTCTAAACTTCTGAGGCTATCACTCTAGCCCCACGACTAACCATATTTAAGAATTCTCCACAGATTGAGGCATCAGGTCAGTTTACATAACAACCTTCTGCTCACCAAGAAGCAACAGCAAGGACAGTTAGGAATGATGGCGAGTCATCACCAGGAAAAATGTATAGACTCGGTGCACCTCATATAAAGGGCTAAGCTTTGGCTGGAACTCTTAGTTCTTCCATCTAATAGAAATACAAAAGCTAAAAGGGCCAAAATATATCTAACACTTTTATCCTGCTTTTGCTTCCACACAGGGAGATTTACAGGAGTGTAGGAGGCATGTGGGTCCTTGCGATCACAGATGAGCACTAGAGAAACCAGGAATCCTAAACACAAAGTTGTCTTTTCAAAGGGAGAACTGTTATTACCTGTTTTCTACCCAGAAGGCTGGGAACAGATGTGGTTAATATCCTGGTGACCTCTGTGCTATCTTGTGGCCAGGCCACACCAGATCCTCCCCAGACCCAAACCATGAGCTTGTTTACCATGAGCCCATTTCCTCAGCTAATGTACAGAATCCATCTTTATGGAGGAAGTCACCTGCACTTTATTAAGAGTTTCCATATAGTAACTTCTTGTTTGCTAGTTTGTTTGTTGTTGTTGTTGTTGGGTTTTTTTGTTTTTTGTTTTTGTTTTTGTTTTTTTTAGGTTTTCTCTGTGCATCCTTGACTGTCTGGACTCACTTTGTAGACCAGGCTGGCCTCGAACTCACAGAGATTTGCCTGCCTCGGCCTCCTGAGTGCTGGGGTTAAAGGTGTACGCCACCACACCCAGCTCCATATAGTCACTTCTCAAGCTTTGTTGTGCACACAGGATTGAATTAATTATTATCAAGAAACGTTTTCCAAATTGTGCTGTGCATAAATATGCCTAAAATAAACTACTTGGGCTCCCGAAGTTTAAGACAACACTGGCTACTGAGTTTTGCTGAACCAAACTGCCTTATCTCTCTCTCACAGCCCACCCTGCTAGCCATGATATTTGCAGACTCCCACATGGTAGAGACAAAAATCCCCTTGAAAGAGGCCATTCCTCTGTCACTCTGATCCAGGCTGTACTGACAGGTGCTGGCACTCCTTTGCAGAGGGGATGTGGCTCAGTTGATGGGATGTTTGCCTAGCATTCATGAAACCCTGTGCTTCCATCCCCAGCACAGAATAAAACCAGATGTGGTGATAGGCACCTGTAATCCCAACACTCTGGAGACAGAAGCAGGAGGGTCAGAAGTCCATGGTCACCCCTCCACTACACAGCAAGTTCAAGGCCAGCCTGAGACAAGTAAGACTCTGTCTTGTAAAAGGAAAATAAAATAAGTAAACAAGCAGGCAAATACCTTTGAACTGTTTAATCATGTTCTGATGGTTCTGGATGGCTTCCTTCATGATCACTTCTGGTTGGTCCATCTTCCACCGCCACTCTGTGCCCACAGGGTTGGTGTGGTGCCTGTGAACACAATGCAGGGTGCTGTGGCCTCTTTTTACAGTGTCAGAGTCTACTGTATACAGAGTCTACTGTAACTAGCCCATCCAACACAGAGTCAGACTACTCAGAGGATTCTCCATACTCTGAGTCATGGCACACAGCAGAGAGATGGGTGGAGCAAGGTCCCTCAGCATCCTGCTCTGCTCTTGGCTCAGTCAACCTCAGGTACAGGTTGACCAAACACACAAACTTGTTTTAAAAAGCACCTTATTACTTATTGATGGGTATGTCTGTGGGCATATGTACACCTATGTTCAGGTACCCAAGGAGCCCAGAGGAGGCATCAGATCCCTTGGAACTGGAGTTACAGGCAGCTGTGAACTACCCAATGTGGGTGCAGAAAACCAAACTCTGGTCCTCTGGAAAGGAATATATGCTTCTAACTGCTGATCCACCTCGCCAGCTCCTCTTTCCTGCTCCTAGGCATGTTAACTGAATACAGACATAAACATAAAGTGACCTGTGGCCATCACGTTTCCAACGTAAACTAACAATCCCTAAACAAGGCTCCAATATAGCCCAGGCTGGCCTCAAATTCCCTATGTAGTTGAGGGGAGCCTTCAGCTTCTGATCCTCCAGCCCCCATGTCCCCAGCATTGGATTATGGTGCAGACAACCACATGTGGTTTATGCAGTGTTGGGAATGGAACACAGGGCTTCATGGCTGAGGCAAGCACTCTACTAAGCCGCACCCACAAACTTCTTATGTGGCAAGTTCTTTTTCCTTCGGTGTTCCTTAGAATATCTAAAACTTATGGGCCTAGTTGCTTCGACTATGATTTTTTTTTTCTTTTGTGTATCTGTATGTAAACGCATGTGCAGATGACCCCGGAGGCCAGCAGAGGGCGTCAGAGCCCTCCAGAGCTGGAGTTACAGGCAATTGTGAACTGCCTGATGTGAGAGTTGGAAGCTAAACTCGGTCTTCTCTAAGAGCAGCAAGTGCTCTTAACCACTGAGCCATTCTCCAGCCCCCATTTATAATTTTTAAACACTAATTCAGTTAACGCAGTCATGATAGGACTATGTAGGCTGACATTCTTCTTGCGAATTTACTGGAGATTGGTCCACAGCACATGAGTTTGACACACCCCAGGCAATGTTCAGCATCTGGTCCCCACACTGCGCATCTCCACTTACCGCCAGCAGAAGACGCATTTATTTGCACATGCCAAGCTCGGGGTGGCTTCCATGCAGCGGTGGCTCTCAATGCCGTAGAACGTGTGTTTGTAGCAGCCTCCTCGGCCCCGCAGCATCGACTGTAGACAAGCAGGAAACAGGCCGTCATTGGATAAAATAATAGGAACTCAGCAGCTAGACATACTGTCATTTTCTTAGCTATTATTACTGCATATGCGAGATGTGTGAGTGTAGGCTCAGACAGGCCACAGCATGTGAAGGTCTGAAGACAACTTTGTGGAACTGACTCTCTTTCTTCCACCTTTACGTGGGTCCCAGAGATTGAACTCAGGTCACCTGGCTTACGTGGCAAGTCCCTTACCCTCCGAGCCATGTCATCGGCCCAAAGGCATCGTTTTTTGAAGACAACACTAGGGAGGGGGTGGCTCAGTGGGTAAAAACACCAGCTGACCTGAGTTTGACCTCTGTGATCCACATGGTGGACAGTGAATCAACACCTCCAAGTTGTCCTCTGACCTCCACACATGCCAGTAAGTTTTGTCTGTGCTTTTCCCAGTGTGTCCCCACTGTTGGCAGTCTTCCTTGTTTGCATCCTTATGCTCCAACAGCAGAGATGCTGCCCGGAGACCTCATTAGTCCACAAGTCCCCAAGGCACCACTTGGAGTTTTGTTTGTTTTGTGTCTAATCTGCTTTGATTTCTGTGGTTCAGACTAGGCAAATCCTACTGACTGGTCCTGGGTGCAAACTGTGCCCTCAATCTGCTGGGGTCAGAGTACAGAGCCTGCCACCCGGCTTGACTGCTGAGCCCCAGGGAAGTTGTTTCATCTGTTACTTTTCTGTTGTCTTGGGCTTCTTGGTTGCTTTTTTAGCCTTGCTCTTTACTGGGCTATTTTACTCTTTCCTTTGTTTGAAGATCGCCGATAACTGGTTGCTGTCACTGTCCAAAGCATTTCCCCGTTCCACCCGTTGACTCGGCTGCTGCTGACAGCAGCTGATTATCTTTTACTATCTGGGTTATGACTTTCTCAAGTCCTTGCTGTGTCAGGAGATTTTTCTCCAGCATCCGGGGCATTCTGTCATTGAGACTCTAGACCAGTGTTTCTCAAACTGTGGGTCATGACCCCACAGGGGCCATCTATCAGATACCCTGCATATCAGATATTTACATGAAGATTCATAACAGAAGCAAAATTAGTTATGAAGTAGCATAATTTTCTGGTTGGGGGTCAGCACAACATGAGGAACTGGGTTGAGGCACTGGGAGGGTTGAGGGCCACTGATCCACACCCTTCCTCTCTCCCTCCCTTTAGGAAGCAGTCACTTTGCTGAGCTGGAACACAGGTCCCAGGCTGGGCTTTCCACACCAATTCAACTCCCCTAGCCTTTACAGAGTACTTGACCTTGAATGACCCCTGGTCCCTGCTGGTTCACTGGAAGACAAGAGTGTCAGGCCAGCAGACTTTTGTGGCAAGGCTTCCTCTGGTCTGTACACTCAGCAGAAAGGAGACTCTTGGCTTCACAAGGACAAAGGGGCTGCCCTGACTGGCACTAAGGCGGCATCACCTCACAAGAGCCATCTAGTTACCATGGTACCGCTGTGGTACAACTGGAAAAAAAAGTGTCAGGACAGCTGAGAAAAAGAGCATTTCTCAGGCCAGGTACTCTGTGAGGGAATGGTCTCCTCACTGCTACTTGATTGGCTGGCATCTCCAGAGAGGGTGCAACTTTCAGGCCCAGCTAGACAGAAGAGCACACGCTCTATGTGGTAGTGGAATGGCCAGTGTTCTTTGTCAGGGGAACTAGGCCTGCCTAACTCAATTGGAAGGCCTTGCCTTCAAGCCAGGAAGGAATTAAGCCTAAGGAGGCATGCCTTTCTGTGAGGCTGAGACAGCTAGCACTAGTCCCGGTCTCCATCTCCTTTTGAGGGAGGGATAAGAGACTTCCTGCTTCTGTAATGTTCCCCAACCCCGACAGCTGCTCTCCTCTTACCACCTCCTTCCCCAGCATACCTCAAAGCCATGCTTCTCTGGCTAAAGAGGCCCAAACTCCCCCAGAAGATGATGCCCAAGCCCTACTGACATGTTTTGGGATGCCAGCCAGGCTCCTAATCTTTCAGGCTAATAACCCTTGATGCAGAACTTCAGAAGAAGATGGCAGATCATTTGCCTCACTCGGCAACCTCATCTCCATCCCTCTCTACACCCCCAGCGCTGCTTTGGCTCGGGGTTCTCAACAGTCCCGGCCCTGTCATCTGTCACTGTGACTGATTTCCCCACCATATAGCTAGGTCACATTCTCCAAATGAGCAGCAATCCATGACCCAGTCCCAACAACTAATCAGTACCAGCCAGTTCAGGGATCTGCCACCTAGCACAGGGCCTCAAATTCAGACTTAATATGATGATGCCTGAATTACAGGCTGAGGTCACTTTCACACATCTGTGTTCAGAGGACAGTTAAGCTGTGGCCACTCATCTAAGACAGCCTCAGGCAGATTTGTGACAAGTGCTGCAGGCTGGGGCGTCATTCTCCCTTGCTTATCCCATCTTCCAGGAAGTCTACATGGGAGTTTGGGTTGTTTGTCTGAGTCAGGGTCTTACATATAACAGGATGGTTTCACTCTCTCTGTGCAGACAAGGATGATCTTCTAAGGGGTACTGGGATTGCGAGTGTTCGTCACCACGCCAGGTTACCCAGTGCTGGAGATGGAGGAACCCAAGGCTTCCTGCATTCGAGGCAAGCATTCCACTATCTGAGCCACATGCACAGCCCCAGGGACATATTTATTTGCAGCTTCCCTGCTGGGTTAAGTGACAAAAGTTTTTATTGGAAAACTATCATCATCTTCTGTATCCTGGAGGACAGCTTGTGAGACTTGGTTCTCTCCTACCACCATATGCGTCGTGGCTACTGAACTCAACTGGTCAGACTTGGTGGCAAGCACCCGTACACACTGACCCATTCAGAGTCACAGGGAAGCTTCAGGCAAGACACCTGACGAGCAACTGAACTTCACGGTGGCCAGGTGAGTTGGTGTGCCATATGATTCCAGGACTCAGAGGGATCAAGAGTTCAAGACCTGCCTGGGCTATATGTATACTAAGACTCTGTATCCAAAACAGTCACGGAAGAAAATGAAAAAAAAAATCTTGTAGATTTCTCATTAATAGAATCTGTTCTAAAAATCACTGCTGACATCACATGTATTTTCAATTCTCATGAATAAAATGGATGAATGAGTAAGAATCTATTCTGCAACAATCACAGGTTTAAATTGTTTTAAGGTGGTCTAGCACTCTGAAACTGTCACCCTAGGTCTGCTTAGCCCTTCCTATTATTACTGTTTTCAATACATTATTTATTCCAGTAGGAATGGCTTAAAGGAGACCATCTCCAAGTCTTACTACAAATTAAAAACAGGGCTGGAGAGATGGTTCAGCAGATAAGAGCACATGCTGCTCCTGCAGAAGTCCCAAGTTCAGTTCCCAGCACCTACATCAGGTAGCTCACAACCATATAACTCCAGTTCCTGAGGATTCAACGCCCTCTTCTGGTAGCTGAGGGCACTACACTCATGTGTGCATGCTAACACACACATACATACACACACACACTTTAAAATTAAAATAAATAAATTAGATACAAAATATGGGCCTTAATGAATCATGGCATTTCAAGACATAAGGTCTATTTTCTGTGTCATTCCATCCCAAACCCCCACCAAGTGACATCTCAGGACTCCACACCAACTCTGATTTATAAATGAAGCCTGAGTCCGTGTTGTGTACAGCCTCCTTTCTCATTTTCCACTGGGCTGCTTCCCTCTGTCTCACCATATATATATATATATATATATATATATATATGCCTGGCTTATTTATATTATTTTATTGTTTCCCCTTCCTCAAAATTAAACGTACCCACTTAAAGTAGAAGGGCAGTAGATGTGGCTCAGCATTAAAACACTTGCCTAGCCCATGCAAGGCCCTGGGTTGGTGTTCAGCACCACACAGAAGAAGGAGGGGTAGCAGGAGGACAAGCGGCAAGACGAGGAGGAGGAAGAGAGAAAAAGGTAGAGAGGAAAAGAGGGGGAAGAAAAGGAAAAAGAGGAGGAGATGCAAGAGGAAGATGAAGAGGAAGAAGAAGAAGAGAAGGAGGAAGTGGACCAGCAGATCTAGACACAGCAGCTGGCCCCTCACCAAGCCTTCTACCACTGAAGCATCACAGCATTTTTGCATGGAAATACATATTTAGCATAAAGTGCTTCCTCTTTCATTTCATGACAGATTGGACGAAACACCAATTTTCAAAATTATACATGTGATTTGCTCTCTGAAAATTGAATTTAGCAATGGTAAAAGGGGCACTGCTTATTGCTGGCTGTGCACAGACGCACTGAGTCTGACTTTACTGAAAATCACTGGACTGGAAAGGAGAAGTGTGGGGAATGAAACATGTGGAACTCATTAGCTAATTTGAGGGGCTGAAACTGCTGTCGCCAAAAGCAGATGAAGTAACAGAAAGTACCAGGGGGTACTTTCAACAGGCTAAGGCAAGAGGACCATGAATTTGAGACCAGCCTGGATTACTTAGATAGACCTCATGAAAGAGTGCAGGGGACTGTAGAGTGGTGAGGGAAACAGGAGCCTTGTGACACGGTTGATGGGCACATAAAATGGTACAACAACCACTTTGAAAAACAGACAGAGAATTGGGAAAAAAAACAATATAAGTTATCATGACCTACCAATGACATTGGAAGTGTCCACCACACACAGGATCCTGTACATGGAGTGATGTCCCCAGAAGCATCACTCCTAACATTCAAAACATCCAGGCAACCCAGTGTCCATCAACTGCTCAACGGATAGACAAGGTGTGGCATACAACACCATCAGCCACAGTGAAGACTCAAATACTGATTCATGGTACCCAACAGCTGTACACAAAAACATCACACCATGTGACAGAAAGCAGACACAATGGGCCACACCCACGAGTCCAGTCATCTGAAATGTCTAAGCAGCTGCTTATTGTAGAGGCAAAAGGCAGATGGATAGCTCATTAGAGCTGGAGGGAAACTTAAGAATGAAGACTGACTGCGGCCTTTCTTTCAGAGAAAACATCCCTAAGTAAGATGGCTGTAACAACCCTATGAATACATGAGAGTTGTATTGCTTGTAAAGCATATCTCAACAATTTTTTTCCATGAAATAAATAGAAGTGGGAAAATAAACAAATGGAATGCTGCAGAAAATAGAAATAATATTAATAAAGCTAATAAATACCTTGGTCCACCTGCAAAGCTTCACCCCAGAGTGGCTGCCAATCAAGTGGTACCCTACATGGAAAAGCAGACAACAGAAAGAGAAATGAACTCAAGTCTCATAGCACTGAAACTCAACAAAACCACTTTTCTTTTTTTTTGGTTTTTCGAGACAAGGTTTCTCTGTTTAACAGCTCTAGCTGTCCTGGACTCGCTTTGTAGACCAGGCTGGCCTCGAACTCGCAAAGATCCGCCTGCCTCTGCCTCCCAAGTGCTGGGATTAAAGGCGTGCGCCACCACCGCCCGGCTAAAAAACCACTTTTCTTTACTAAGTTATAGCATTCAACAACCCTGCTGCCAAGAACACTAAAGGGTTTAATTTGCTAAGGTGAGAAAGCTTTTTTTTTGTTTTGTTTTGTTTTTTTTTTTTTTTGGTTTGCCGCTATGGTTTGTTTTGTGACTAGGTCTCATGTTTTGTGACTAGGTCTCACTGGGTGGTCCTCATCTTCCTTCCTCAGTTTCCAAAAGTGCTGAGATTGCAGGTTGTGAGCCACCAGCCTGAGGACCATGAGAAACTGTTTAAAAATCTATCCATGGTGATGCATGACTTGTAGTCTCTGCACCCGGCAGGTGGAGGCTGGAACATCAGGAGTTCAAGGTCATCCTGAAACCTGAGCCCAGCCTGGGCTACACATTTTGGGCTGGAGAGATGGCTCGGTGGTTAAGAGCAGTGGCTGCTCTTCCAAAGGACCTGGGTTCAAACACAGAACCCACACAGCAGTTCACAGCTATCTGTAATTGCTGGGCGTGGTGCTGCACGGCTTTACTCCCAGCACTCGGGAGGCAGAAGCAGGCAGACCTCTGTGAGTTCAAGGCTACCCTGGTCTACAAAGTGAGTCCAGGACAGCCGTAGATACACAAAATAACCCTGTCTCAAAAAAAACAAAACCGTAGAGTCCATAGATGAGGGAAAAATGTTATTTGTCTTTCTGAGCTCAGCTTACTATAATGATCTCCAGTATCAACTTTCCTACAAACCTAATTTCGTTGTTCTTTATGGTTCAACAAAATGTGTATGGACTTTTTCTTCACCCATTCATCTGTAGACACTGAGCCTGGCTCCAACTGCATCTTGGCTAGTTGGCAGCTGTAGCCCTTTGGCTACAGGGCTGCAGTAAAAACACCTGTTAGGTATCTCTGCTGTACTCTGACTCAAGAGTCCTTTAGGTTAAGCCAGCAAAATGGCTCAGGGGGTAAAGGCATTTACTGCCAAGCCTGAGTTCAGTCCCTGAAACCCGTATGGTAGAAGAAGAGAACTGACAGGCTGTGAAAGGCAATTGGGACTTTTGCGGTTGGACTTAATACATTTTGCATTATGATATAACCATGGACCTATGGAGGTCAGGGAATGGAATGTGGTGGTTTGAATGAGGATGGCCCCCTTAGGCTCCTATGCTTGGTCTCCAGTTAGTGGAACTATTTGGGAAGGATTAGGAGGTGTGGCCTTATAGGGGAGGTGGGTCAGTGGGCGTGGGATTGGAGGTTTCAAAAGCCCACACCATTCCCAGTGTGCTCACTCTTGCCTCCTACTTGTGGACACGGATATAAGTTCTCAGCTACTGCTCCTGTGCCATGCCTGCCTGCCATGCTCCCCACCATGATGGTCATGGACTCCACTCTGAAACTGTAAGCTCAATAAACTCTCTTTTATAAGTTGCTTTGGTCATGGTGTCTCTTCATAGCAACAGAAAAGTAACTAAAACCCTGGACCTAAAAAGACTGCCAAATCTGGGAGGCTGGAGAGATGATGGCTCAGCAGTTAAGAGAACTGGCTGTTCTTCCAAAGGACCTGGGTTCAAATCCCATAACCCACATGGCAGCTCACAGCTCTCTATAACTGTAGCCCCATGAGATCCAGTACCATCTTCTGGTGTGCAAAAGTCCATGCAGACAAAACACCCATATATATCAACAAATAAGCTAAACTGAAAGTTGAGACAAAGATTTAACAATAGAGAATAGCCGGGTGGTGGTGGCGCACACCTTTAATCCCAGCACTCGGGAGGCAGAGGCAGGAGGATCTCTCTGAGTTCAAGACCAGTCTTGGTCTATAAAGCAAGTCCACGACAGCCAGACCTGTTACAAAGAGAAACCCTGATGGGGTGGTGTTAAGCATTCTAAATGTTGATTGGTCCTGTTTGTTATATGTTACTTACTTTGTCTCTGATTGGTTAAATAAATGCTGAGGCCTGGAGATTGAGCAAAGACAGAGGCAGGCAGGACTAGGGGCTTTTAGAGAGATACAGAGCATCTTGGGAAGAGGAAAGTTGCCGGAGAAGAAGTCAGAAACAGACAAGGAGGACACGCCATGGGGTAGATTAAAGAAGATCCTTTCACGTGGCCTGGAACATCACCATAGTGTGGAGAATAATAGTTGAAAGGGACGTATGTATATATTGGGTTATATTTGGGTAATAGAGTTATGAGCTAGCTTAGATGGGCTAGGATTGCACAACTCAGGCCTAGGCTTGTAAGATCCAGCCGGTATCTATGTGTATTTATTTATAATGGCGGGTTAAGGATTAACACCGCAGACCAATTAAAGATAACATAAATACTGGTTAAACAATTTAATTAAACAATTTTTTTCCAACAAAAACCTGTCTCCTTCGAAAAACCAAAAAAACAAAACAAACAAACAAAAAAACAATAGAGAATAAGCAAAGAAATTAACAACAGAAACATCAGTGAGGTATGGTCAAATTGTTAGAAGATGTGTGTCACATTCCCCAAGGAACAAGGAAAGGACGTAATCAAATAATTAAGAAATAATAAAACTGATCTAATAAAATAATAAAATTCAAGAAAGTGCTAGTGAAGTGATTCATATGAGTTAAGAGCACTGATTCCTTTCCAGGACCCATGTTCAACTCCCAGCACCAAATGTGGTGGGTCCCAACCATCTGTAACTCCAGTTCCAGAGGATCTCCAGCCTTCTGGCTTCTGTGGGTGTTCAAACATACACGCAGGAAAAACAAGACCCTGGGTCTGATGTGCAGCACCATGCAAGCTATGCATGATGGGACATGTCTATAATCTCAGCACTTGGGAGGTGGAGGCCGGAAGATCAGAAGGTCAAGGCCATCCTCAATTTCACAGTGAGCTTGAGATCAGCCTGGAATACGCAAGACCCGAAAGACAGCCTAAGAAAGACAGATTGACAGAGAGACAAGGAAAGAGTAAGGCGGGGTGGGTAGGGATATCCTCAGGCAACTCCATCTTCCCCAGGGGATGATCAATCTTTGTTGTCAGCTCCACTGGATTGACTGACACTGGATTGATTGTCCAGAGAGCATTGGAAATCCAGGACTGATGAAATAAATGCTCCTCTGATGGATTGAAGAGTGAATAGCTTATGTACAGTGGCACCACTGTGTGGAAGGTGGGTTGGTTGGAGGAAGTGTGCCATGGGAGAGTGCTTCCGGTCTCCAGCTATCAACTTCCCACCGTGAGGTCTCTCCCATGCAGTTCTGCTATCCTGAAGCTTTGTCTCACTGTCTCAGTACCGACCCAGAAATGCGGGCCACATGAGCACAGACCACACAGTCTCTAAGTGAGCTACGTAAAGCTTCCTCCTTTACTGTTTCTCTCAGGTCCCAGTGCCCTAAGTTCTGATGTGACCAATTGCCACACTAACCGGCAGCTCTGACAACCCTGCCCTATGGTTCACACCCTGGGCCTCAAGTCTGCACACTGGAGAGCAGGCTGTCCCAGTCCCAGCAGGAGCTCACCTTGTTTAGTGAGGGCCTCTCGAAGAGCGGGCGTTATCATAGCTCTTCCTTTCATGTCTCCATTCCTCCCTGTGTCCCTCTGCATATCAGCCTTCTCCTCCCGCTGGGTCCTTTCTCTCTGTGATGAATTGAGAAAACAAAATCTGGAATTGACAACAGCCAAGACTCCCTGGCAAGTGAGGAGGTTCACACAACCAGGGCTGAGACCCAACATCCCACAGAGTGATCTCACTTCCAGAGACAATGACCAAAAGATGCCACCAAGGTCAATAAATAAGGACACAAAACAAAACATAACAACCATAAAGACCTAACTAAGTCAATAGCTCACGTTGTTTAAAAAGGAAGTGTTCCTTAATTTTTATTATACTTTATTTACTTATTAAATTATAATATGTGTGTGGCAGTCAGAGGACAATATTTGAAGTTGGTTCTTTTCCCCCTGTGTGCATTCCAGGGATGGAACTCAGAGAGCCAAGCACCTTTACCCATGGAGCATCTTGCCTGCTTTGAGCTCAAATGCTTTTAACAATCAAACACAGACACACTGCCGAACTTGGATAAATTACTGACTTTCTCTGAATTTCAACTTCTTCACCTGAAAAGAGGCCATAGTGCAAGTATTAAATAAACTTCAGTTCCGGGCTGGATGGTGGGAGGGGGCACACCTTTAACCCCAGCACTCGGGAGGCAGGTGCAGGCGGATCTCTGAGTTCGAGGACAGCCTGGTCTATAGAGTGAGTTCTAGGATAGCGAGGGCTTCACAAAGAAACCCTGTTTTAAAAGAACCAAAAAATAAAAAAATAAAATAAACAAACAATAACAATAATAAAATAAACTATGGCTCCTGGGTGGAGGTGCACACTACCACTGGCACTCCTGAGAATGGAGGGCAGAAAAAAGGAGAAAAGAAGGGAGAAAAGGAAAGAAGAGAGAGGAAGGGTGGTAAGGGGAGGTAGGAAGGGAGGAGGAAGGGAGATGGGGAGTCAGGGCAGCGAAGCCACAGAAGGTAAACGAACATAGTTCAGGCTGACTTCTCTATCTTCTCACTCTGAGAAAATCAAGCACAGTTAAGTTCTCTTCACCCTCAAAGTCAGCTTTCCAAATGCCTAAGTATGACCACCATGCAAAGCCAGAGAGAAGAGAAACATGCCTCTGCTAATGGAGTTTCCAAAAGGAGTTGAAAAACACTAAAAAAAAAAAAAAAACCCTCAATCATGTGTTCTCATCGGTTATAAATAAATCTTGTGTTCTCAACCAGTGGCTACACACCAAGTTTAAGGTAAGCCTAGGCTACATTTAACTCTTCTCAAAGAAACAATGACAACAAAAACAAAAGGACAAAAAGAGGGCGGGATTCAGGCTGTAACTCAATGGCACAGTATTACCTAGCATACACAATGGCTCCAGGGTTAACCCACAGCAACACAATAAGTTAAATACATAATATGCGGACATATATAAATAAAATGAAGCAAGGGGAAAAATGGTGACTTGTTTTCAGGTCTTACTGAAGATGAAACACACAGAGCCCCCTCCATTTGATGATTTTTATGAGAAACCTAAAATACTATAAGCTGACAGCTTCGAGGTTCAAGATCATTTCATTTCCAAAAATAACAGCAAGGACGGTCAAGTTTTCATCGCTGCATTCTCTAGCAACCTCTACTGGCCACCAGACAAAAAGCAAAGAATATGTGTCATCCCAACTTCACTAGGAAAAGCTTTAAGGAAGGCTGAGCCAGGTAGAAAATTCAGAACTCTATCTAAATCTGCTACTTCATTTTCCACTTTAAGACCGTTAAGACCGTTAAAGAAAATTACATTTTCTTTTTTTTTTTTCTCTTTTTTGGTTTCGAGACAGGGTTTCTCTGTGTAACCCCTGGCTGTCCTGGACTCTGTAGCTCTGTAGACCAGGCTGGCCTCGAACTCACAGGGATCCTCCTGCCTCTGCCTGCCGAGTGCTGGGACTAAAGGTGTGGGTCACCACTGGGCTTCCATTTAAAATCTTAATGATAAAGAATCCTCCACAGCTCCGAATGCCCTCTCTTCAGCCCTAAGATCTGCATGTCCTCCCAGGAGCCTGTTTTCGCAGAACTGAATAAGAAGAATTTAGCAAAGTTCATGGAAAGCCCAGTGAGACGGCTTGGCAGACAGACGCCACCAAGCCTGATGACTTGAGTCCCACTGTGGGGACCCACAGGGTGGAGTGGAGAACTCATTCATAGAAGTTGTCCTGTGCCCCTATACACATATAACACACAAAGTACATACATAAAATAAATGTAGTTTTTTGGGGCTGGAGAGGTGGCTCAGAGGTTAAGAGCACTGGCTGTTCTTCCCATGGTCCTGAGTTCAATTCCCAGCAACCACATGGTGGCTCACAGCCATCTACATTGAGATCTGCCTGGGCATATATGTAGAGCAAATACTGTATACATAATAAATAAATTAAATAAATAAATAAAAATAATAAATGTAGTTTTTAATGTTCAGAGTTCATGTACTATAGCAAAACAAAAAAGACAAACAACAAAAACAGAAACCCTTCCAGGTAGAAGCTCGAGAAATTAAAGTGCCTTCCCTTTAAGCCAGAACCAGGGTCCAAGAAGTGAGTGGACCATGGGGGTCCAACTGCAGTACCCCCAAAAGCAGTACCTTTTCCGTCTTTGTGGGGTTCATGATGTTGCCCAGGTCCTCAACATCAACCACGGAATTCAGACCCTGATAATCCTGGGTCCCCGACTCCTCCTCGCTGCTGCTCTCGCAGGGCTCGTCCTCCTGCAAGGCAAGACCTTCAGTGCCTCACACAAAGCCGACATCTCGCTGCCCTTCCCACGGGGTCCCTGACTGTTTATTGTATAGGGTTGGCTTTGTGTTGCTGGGGATGGATTCCCTGGGCTCTTCACAGTGTTGGCCAGGGGCTCTGCCACTGCCGCACCTAAACTTCCTAAACAGTGCTGTTGTATGCCTTTTCTTTGCTGCTGTGTTGTAATCATTATTTTGTGTGTGCGTGCGTGCACGTGTGTGCATGAGCCCATGTACAAGTGCCATCATGTACTTGTGGAATCAGTGCTTTCTTCCTTCTGTGTGGGTCCCAGGGAGGAAACTCAGGTCACCAAGCTTGGTGGCAAGTGCCTTTACCTGCTGAGGCATCTTGTTAGCCCCACCTTTATAGTATCTGGTTTTTGTGGGGTTTTTGGTTTTCTTTTGGTTTGGTTTTTTGGTTTTTGAGACAGGGTTTCTTTGTGTAGCCCTGGCTGTCCTGGATTCGCTTTGTAGACCAGGCTGGCCTCGAACTCACAATGATCCGCCTGCCTCTGCCTCCTGAGTGCTGGGATTAAAGGCATGTGCCACCATGCCTGGCTCATTTTTAAAAATATAAACCATCTGCTGGGCATGGTGGTGCACGTCTTTAATCCCAGCACTGGGAGGCAGAGGCAGATGGATCATTGTGAGTTCGAGGCCAGCCTGG
>CAJQZJ010037421.1:1219331-1254831 GCA_907164525.1 Lophiomys imhausi
AGGAGTTCGAGGCCAGCCTGGTCTACAAAGTGAGTCCAGGACAGCCAAAGCTGTTACACAGAGAAACCGTCTCGAAAACACAAAAACAAAACAAACATATATATATATATATATATATATATATATATATATATGGGGGTTGGTTTTCTTTTGGTTTGAGGGTTCGGGTCTCAGCCTCGCTCATTCTCTGTCAGCACAGCAGCGAGTGTGTGAGGAGTGGCAGAGGTGCCTAGCTGTACCTGAGGCTGGGATTGTTTGTCTGGAAGTCTTTTCCCTGGCTCTTTATATAGCACTGAACTGAAGTCACTCTGCTATACTAGCCTGCAGAGGGGTCACAGGCACCCGACGTTTAACCTCGAGATACGCTCTGAGCAGTGAGGTTTTCAGGCTATTTCAGTGTTGGCTGGACATCACTACATTACACACCTGTAATCCCAGCACACTGAAGGTGGAGGCAGGGGGATCAGAAGTTTGAGGTCATCCTCAGTAAATATCAATCAAGGGCCCCTGAGCTACGGGAGACCCTATCTCAAAATTAGTCAATTTAATTAGAGTTTTAAGAATGCCGGCAGGTGGCATTTAGCTGGCGAGACATTTAGCTGCCCATCTTGGGCTCCTCTGTACCTCATGCTCAGAGCCACATCTGACAGAAAGGAACTTGCTGCTTCTCAAGGGTCCTCATTTCATCTTGATATAAAATCTAATCAGAACTGCCATTAACTTGGCTCTGTGACCTTCAGAAAATTTAAAGCCTGTCTTCAATAAAAGATGAACACAGAGGACTCAGAAGATGGCTCAGCCACTGAAAGCACTGGCTGCTCTTGAAGAGAACCTAGGTCGGGTTCTTTGCACTCACATGGCAGCTCACAAGGGTCTGGAACTCCAGTTCTGGGGATCCCACACCCTCTTCTGGCCTCCACGGGCACTGCATGCATGTGTTGCACAAATAAATACTTGCAGGCAAAAGACCCATACACATCCATTTTTTTTAAAAAAATAAATGAACATTTAAAAAACAAAAACAGTTAAATGTAATTCAAGGAAGCCACTGGAGTTAGAAAGTTAACGTGAAACATTCCCTTCCTCCCCAGAGAGTTCCAGTCCAATCAGAGCAACGCGGGGGTACAGGTATTACAGGTGCCCACAGTGTGGCTAAAAGCTTTAGGGGTAAGTAGCCACAGTAGGCTGCCTCCGTCATGGAGTAACTGACCAAACGTTAAAGGAAAGTAAAGCGATGGATGGGCAAAGTCACCTGGGTTGGACCACTGCCACAATGAGCCACTGAGAAACCAAGCACGGCAGGGGGCAGAGAGGTGGGCAGATCCCATCTTGGAAGGAAAATGGCAGGGGCTTCTACAGCGGTTCAGAGGGACCGGGGAAACCGTGGCAAGGTTAAAGTGCGTGCTGTACAAATGTGAGGACGAGAGTTCGGATCCCTTGCAGAACTATAAATGTTGGATGAGTACTGCTGCCCAGCTGCATTCCAGGCAGGTGGAATCCAGAGGAAGCTGGCTAGGGAGACTAGTCATATCTCTCTGAGCTCTGGGTTTGATTGAGATCCCCTGCCTCAATGAATATGGTACAAGAGCGATCAAGGGTGATTCCCAACATCAACTTCTGGTAATCCACATGCACGTCCACACATGTGTACATATACCCACAAACAAACAAAAATATGCACATGCTTAGCTTCCATTTCTTGACCTGAGGAAGACGGTAAAATCCTGCCTGACTCAGCAATGCAGCAGTGAAAGGGCAAGAATGAGTGGGTGGCCCTGAGCCTTAAGGCCCAGGGCTTGGAAACTGAGGTTAGCTTCAGCTACACAATGAGTTCCAGGCCTGCCTGGGCTACACAGTCAGACCCTGTCACACAAAGGGGAAGGGGATCAGGGAAAGGATGAATCAGGAAAGGAGAGAGGAAGAAAGGAAGGAAGACCGGGATGGAGTAGGATGAGAAGAAGGAAGAGGAGGAAGACAGCAAGGGAGGAAGAGAAGCAAAAAGAGGAAAAGCAGGAAGGAAGGAGAAGGGAGGAAGGAAAGCGGAGGAGGAGATGCATGTCTAGCACATGGCTAGTACACAAGTCGTACTCTCTCTCTCTGAAATGGTTGCACCTGAGTTTCAAATCCCCTGACCAGTGCAGAGGGAAAGCCAGGTATCTCCACGGAGTCACACACAGGGACACACAGAGGACGGACATACATGTGCTCTCTCTCTCTGTAGGTGAGTATGTATACGTGTGTGTGTCTCACACACACATTAAAAAATAAGCGTAAGCACACACCTCAGCATGCCCAGGATGTAATTCGCCTTGCCGGAGAGGCGGCGTCTCTCCTGCGCCAGGCTGGGCTGACTCACACTTCCCTCTCTTGCAGTCCTTGTTACAGGCTTTTTTCTCCCCTCTCTGAAGGGCCTGCAGCCGGGAGATGAACTTGGTTTTCCAGGCTGTGAAGTCGGCCTCGATGCTGCCATGCTTGCTCTGAACTACATTGCAGTCGCCCTCCCCTCGGGTCAGCACCCGCTGGGCACCGAGCATCCAAAGCCATTTGTCAACATTCGTGCTGACCTTCGAGGAAGAGAGAGAGAGTCTAAAAAAAAAAACCACAAGCCACAAACACACAAACAAAAATCTAATTGTCCTCTAAAGCAGGCTTCCAGACTGCACTGAAGAAACCCACTGGCTCAGGGCCACAGCTCAGCAGCTTCTGCTGAGGAACACAGCACGAGTCCACGCTCAAGGCTTCCCTGGACTACATAGTAAGTTCAAGGCCAGCTGGGGCAACTTATGAGAGAGACTCTGTCCCAAAATAAAAAAGATGGACATATATATACCTCAGTGACAGAGATCTTGCCTAGTGCATGGGACACCCAGGACTTAGTACCCAGCACTCCATAAACCTGTAGTGGCACACACATCTGCATTCTCCCCAACTCTGATGAAGACAGAAGGATCAGAAGTTCAAGATCATCCTGGCTGGGAATAGAGCAGAGGGGCAAAGAACTTCCCTAGAATCCCCCAGTGAGGGGCTGGGGTGTGGCTCAGTGGTAGAGCACCTGCCTAGAATCCCCCAGTGAGGGGCTGGGGTGTGGCTCAGTGGTAGAGCTCCTGCCTAGAATCCCCCAGTGAGGGGCTGGGGTGTGGCTCAGTGGTAGAGCACCTGCCTAGAATCCCCCAGTGAGGGGCTGGGGTGTGGCTCAGTGGTAGAACAGCTGCCTAGAATCCCCCAGTGAGGGGCTGGGGTTGTGGCTCAGTGGTACAGCACCTGCCTAGAATCCCCCAGTGAGGGGCTGGGGTGTGGCTCAGTGGTAGAGCACCTGCCTAGAATCCCCCAGTGAGGGGCTGGGGTGTGACTCAGTGGTAGAGCACCTGCCTAGAATCCCCCAGTGAGGGGCTGGGGCTCACCAGTAGAGTTGTTTAGCATGCTCAAGGCTCTAGGCTCCATCACCAGCACCATAAAGGAACAATGTTAAAGTAATAATTTATTATTTTGGGGGCTGGAAAGATGGCTCAGCAGAGGACTGGTTGTTCTTCCAAAGGATCAACATTCAATTCCCAGTATCACATGGCAGCTCACATGTCTGTAATTCCGGTTCCATGATATCCAACACCTTCTTCTGACCTCCACAAAGACCAGACATACAAGTGGTGCACAGACATCCATGCAGGCAAAACACATACACACACATAAAATAAAAATTAAAAAATAACAATTATTAAGCAGCAAAGTTTGTAGGTTAGTTCTCATGCACATTATGTTGTCTGCCTACCTGTCTGTCTTTTGGTTAATGGAGGACCTGGTCCTATAACTCACCACACACCCACCTTGTTGAAGTGGCTCTGGTAGGCAGAGTTTCCCAGGCCAAACACTGCATATCTCAGACCCTTCAGGTAAGTCTTGCCAAAGCGGAAATCATTAGCTGCTTCCTCTAGCCACTTGCAAAACCACTCTGTGCTCTCTGGAGGGCGGCCGTCTGTATACGTAGCAACCAGGAAGGCGCAGACATTCTTACAAGTGATCTAAATGAACAGTATTTACGTCAGAAGGATATTAGAAATAAGAATACAAAAATATTCAAGGCAAGAATGGAGAGATGTCTCAGTGGTTAAGAGCACCTTCTTTCTGCTCTTACAGAGGGCCCAGACTCTATTCCCAGAACCCACATGGTGGATCAGAACCAACTATAACTCCAGTTCCAGGGGACTCAACAACACCCTCTTTTGGCCTCCACAGGCTCCAGGCATGCACATGACGAACTTAAAGACAAGCAGGCAAGTACGGATAGTTGGCCAGGCGTGGTGGTGCACACTTTTAATCTCAACACTGGGGAGGCAGAGGCAGGCGTATCTCTATGAGTTTGAGGCCAGCCTGATCTACAAAGTGAGTCCAGGACAGGCAGGGCTTTTTCACAGAGAAACCTTGTCGTGAAAAACAGAACAAAAAAAAAAAACAAAAACAAAAGCTGATAGTCAAAAAATAAAAACACATGGGGGCTAGAAAGATGGCTCAGCAGTTAAGAGCACTGGCTGCTTGCTCTTCCTGAGGACCTGGGTTCAATTCCCAGCACCCACACGGCAGCTCAGAGCTGTCTGTAACTCCAGTTCCAGGGGATCCAACAACTTCACCCAGACATACAAGCAGGCAAAACACCAATGCACATACAATAAGAATAAATAAATCATTTAAAAAATAAAAATAAATAAAAGATATAGTAAATCTTTAAAAAATAATAATATGCAGGGTACCAATTATCTACGTGAAGTTCGTTTTTTGAATGCTGGTACTAGGCCTGAGCATACTGGTATGCAGGGAACCACAGCACACCCAGAAGGCAAAGGCAGTAGGACTGCTGTGAGTTTGAGAACAAGCCACAGCCACAGTGCAGGATTTTGACTCAAGAAACAAATAAATATGTTTCTGAGTCATAATGGAGAGGCTTCCAGTTGAAACGGTTCAGCATGAAAATTTACTTTATTCTGGAGATTCTAAACACGTGATTAATTAAATTTGGATTAAAAATTTTTATGTTAATTGTATCTGTGTTTGTGTGCACATGAGTGCAAGTGCCCAGGAGGCCAAAAGAGGGCAGCACATTCACATTCCCTGGAGCAGGAGTTATGTGTAGTTAAGAGTTCTGTTTTTTTAAAAAAAAAAAGTTATGAGAATGTTTTTGTGTAATCCCAGGTGTGAGGCTGCTTCAGTTAAGACCGCTCGTGTAAACTATTATGAGTGCCTCCTGAGCTAGCAGAGATGTGGCTTAGCCAGCTGAGCAAGTTTAACTGGGAGAACTTGAGAGAGGGGGAAAAGCCAAAGAGCCACAGGAGAGAGGGGGCACTACAAAGAAGAAAGAGGTTGCTGCTCTCCTTGCTGCTTGGTGCTCCCCCAAACTGCTGCTGTTTCCTCACTTGCTGGACTTCTGGATATTGTGACGGCTGAGATGGGTATTGCCCCCAAAGAACCTGACGACCCTAATCAGCAGGAAGTAGCTCAAAGAGACTTACATCCGTTTCCCCTTTAACCTTCCTTCTTTCCCACTAAGTGTTGGGGGGTTGGAAGGAACAAGGGTTAGAAGGGAGGTAAATGTATTAAGCATAGAAAAATAATTAAAGAGAATATTAAAACAAATATAATAAAAACTACTTTGTTACAGTTATGGGCAGCTGTGAGCCACCCAACGTGGGGGCTGCGAAATGAACCTGGATCCCCCGCAAGAGCCACGTGAGTTCTTAGCTGATGAGCCATCTCTGTAGCCCCAAACTGGGGAGTTTTAATTGAAGGAAGAAAAAAAAAAAAAAAGACAATTACCAACCTCTCCTACCAGGTTGTCATCTGGATCATATTCCTTCAGATTAATGATGGCCACAGGCAGGTCCAGAGAGGTGACTGCTTTGGCAAGTATCACTGCAAATCCCTAAAAAGAGGGGGAAAAAATAATAAACTCTTCAGCGTGGCAGCTAAGGAGAGCACGCCTGTTGTTTGCTCCAGCCGGCAAGGGAGTACAGCGCTCCTTGTGGTGGATGTTCCCCAGCAACTTTGAGCCATCAATAAACAGAGTATTCTTATTCTTAAACTTACAGTGTTCTCAAGCTTACAACAGAGATGAGTCGTGTTCCCAGTTTATGAAGGAGTGTATGGGACTAAATCCACACCGGCTTTGGTGCTTTGCCTCAGCAGGAATAGAAAAATCGTGAAGAGAATGGACATAGAGAAGCTGGGGCTGGTGGGATGGGATGGCTCAGTGCAAAAAGGAAGGCACTTGCCCCCAAGCCTGGCGACCTAGGCTGGGTTTATGGTGGAAAGATAAAACCAACTCCCACAAGTTGTTCTCTGACCACACAGATGCACGTGCACACACACACGAACACTAAATAAATACAATAAAATTGGGTTTTTTTTGGTTTTGGTTTTTAAAGAGAAGCTAGATTGGGGGATAGTTCAAATGGCAAGGTGCTTGCCACACAAGCATGAGGCCCTGAGGTCAGATCCCTAGGATCCATGTAAAGCCAGACACAACAGTGCACACTGGCATTCCAGTGCTCCTACAAGATGGGATGTGGAGAATATCCGGACACTAGAAGGCTAGCTATGGGCTGGAGAGATGGCTCAGAGGTTAAGAGCACTGACTACTCTTCCAGAGGTCCTGAGTTCAAGTCCCAGCAACCACATGGTGGTTCACAACCATCTATAATGAAATTTGATGCCTTCTTCTGGCCTGCAGGCATACTAGCAGGCAGAACACTGTATACATAAAAAAATAGAAGGCTAGCCAGCCTAGGGTCCACAACCTTAAACCGCAGAGACCCACTCTTGAACAAAGTGTAAAACAAGGACACACACCCAATTTTGTCTTCTGACCTCCACGTGTACACTGCGGCAAATGTACACGCACAAAAATAGATAATGTCTAATCTTTAAAGAAGAAAAAGAAACTGAAACCAGGCATGACTGTATGTATTCATAATCCCAATGTCCAGGAATATCAGTGACAGGTGGCTCCCTGAGTTTCACTGGCCGGCCAGCCTAGCCTATTTGGAGATTCCCAAGCCAGTGAGAGACCATGTCTCAAAAACACAAGGTAGACAGTACCTGAAGAACTACGTACGTCCAAGGTCTGGGGGAATCAAGTGTGGCCTGGCCCTACAGACAGTACGGAGGTCACCAGGCTATCAACTGCATCCATTTCCAACCTTCTGAGTGGAAAACGGGTTGTCCATCTATTCCTTTCAAGAGATAACCCCGTGTGTTTAAACCTCCTGGTTTCCCTGGTGCCTATCTGGGAGCACAAGGACCTCGTGCCCTCTGCACAGGTTGTCCTCTGGCTACCACACGCACATGTACTTGTGTGCACACATGCACACTAGCACAACTGGGAGGGGGCGTGGCATAAGAAGCTAGCTGACAGACAGGAGGAAGCCCTGGAGGTGAGGTCTTGTCTGACAGAACTCAGGAAGGCTCTGGACTGGAGTCAGCTATGGCAAAGACAGGAGGCAGGAAACAGAAAACCAACCAAGTTATTATACTGCACAGAAGAAGATGCAAACAGATGCCTGAGCCCTGGCAGCCATCTCCCTCTAACCCCAGGCACTCACCCGGCCAGCCTCACTTCTGGGCAGTGTTACACAGAAGCAAACAAGACAGGCAGAGCCCTGGTCCTAAAGAAGATGCTGGTTTACTGGATGAAAAAGAGTCACTAGAGCATACCAGGTGGTGACGGGCACCATGGAATAAACTCAGATGAGTGGACAGAGTACAGGCTGGGGCAAGGACAGAGGCGCGGACCGAAGCGTGGTCACTCTACACACAATGTCAGTACAAGTGTGCATATGAAAAGGTAAGTAGTCAATCCTTGTCCATGGAGCCCAAAGTCCCTGAAACCCTTGAATTTGCTATCCTGCCAGTGACGTGAGTCACAAGAGAGAGCCCTTGGATAGCTCCAGGACAGAGGCTGGCAGCCAGAAAAACAAACCATGTGACTAGAATTTAATTACCGGCGATCAATAGGTCAACATAAAGCCTAAGAGTTGTTCAGCAAAGGTTATTCTCCTGTACATAATTTGAGGTCAGCTTGGAGTAAAGAAAAGCTTGTCTGAAAAACAAAAACCAAAAATGTATAAGGCTCTGAACAGAGCCAGTGAGATGGGTCAGTGGCTAAAGGCACTTGCATGTCGGCCTGATTTTTGATCCCCAGGACTCCAAAGTAAAAAGAGAACCAACTCTCGTAGACTGTCCTCGGACCTCCATGGAGTGAAGCACACAAGCACACATGCAGAATAAAGTAAATAACTTAAACGGATTCGAGGGCTGCGGCTGAAACACGGAGTGCACGGACACGTGGCTCCGGTCGCTCACTGCGGAGCCCATGCTTGCTGCCTTCTGGAGCAACTGCTTCCTTTTCATCCTCGTGACTATAATCTATGTATAAAAATGTATCTGAGGGGCTAGAGTGATGGCGCAGCGCTTAAGAGCACTGGCTGTTCTTGAGCCGGGCGGTGGTGGCGCACGCCCGTAATCCCAGCACTTGGGAGGCAGAGGCAGGCGAATCTTTGTGAGTTCGAGGCCAGCCTGGTCTACAAAGCGAGTCCAGGACAGCCAGAGCTGTTAAACAGAGAAACCCTGTCTCGAAAAACCAAAAAAAAAAAAAAAAACAAAAAAAAAAAGAGCACTGGCTGTTCTTACAAAGGACCCGGGTTGAAATCCCAGCACCCACAAGGCAGCTCACAGCTGTCTAACTGCCAGACGTGGTGGCGGCGCACGCCTTTAATCCCAGCACTCAAGAGGCAGAAGCAGGTGGATCTTTGTGAGTTCAAGGCCACCCTGGTCTACACAGTGAGTCCAGGACAGCCAGGGCTACACAGAGAAACCCTGTCTTGAAAAGAAAATGTATCTGAATAAACTCCAGTTCTGCCCCCACTGACAAAGTAATAATGAGGGGCTGGAGAGATGGCTCATCAGCTAAGAGCACAGACTGCTCTTCCAGAGGACCTGGGTTCAAATCCCAGCATTCCCAGAGGTTCACATCCATGTGTAACCCCAGTTCCAGGGGACCTGACACCCTCTTCTGGCCTCTGAGGGTACCAGGCACGCAACAGACATATATGTAGGCAAAACACACATCACATAAAATAAATTTTTAAAAAATGTTAAAGCAATAATCACAAGGCCAGCAGCATGGCTCAGTGGGTAAAGACACTAACTACCAAACCTGGCACCCTGAGTGTAACACCCTCTCCCTCCCCCACTCCACATGCCAGAAGGAGAGAACTGACTCTTACAAGTTGTCCTCTGGCATTCACATGTGAGCCCACATACATGCACACGCACACGCGCGCACGTGCGCACATACACACACCAAATAAATAAAATTTTAAAAAGTGAAATAATAGTAAGTGTTATTCCAAACAAAGGCCATCTCAAACAAAACAGCTATTCTGTATAACATCCAGAGGTCAGAATAACCCTCTTTAGCAGCACACAAAATAACAGGCCTTGGTGCTTTTTTTGTTTTATTGGGTTTTGTTTGGTTGGTTTTTCTTTTTTAATGATTCATTTTGACATCAGCCTTACTCAGCCTTTTCTTTGAAAACACTGAACAATTGTAACCCTCATTCCAGGGAAGCAAGCAACACATGGATCCCAGAAGAGAAACCAATGGACGGTGTCCACACATCTCCAGTTCGAATCTACCTTCCCTGCCTTTGACACATTGATTGCATCAAACAGATGTGAGAACATGCCAGAGATGTGACCCATCCTGGATAACATCACCGTGATTCACTTCTCACTAGTGGCTGGTACATCCAACCAACAGCTGACAGCCTCAGGCACCTCAAGGAAGCTACAAACTCAGCCACACCACAACAAAAATCAAACTTGCTTCGTTACCAGAGTATTCGGCAATTTTTTTCTGCCTCAATTGTGAGGTTCTCACATGTGAAGTTAGAGTGTCACCTCATAATGTTGCAGGGTTGGATGTGCATGAAGTCCCACACATCAGAATCTCCATCCTCCAGAGGCAGACAAGGGCTTTGGGGCCCTTCATGACCAGAACCCACAGACACTAGGCCCAACAGAAGGAAGCCATCCACCATTCCAGAAAGGAACAAAGAGAAGGGTGGAGGGACTGACAAAACTCACTGCTAAAGGAATTTTCTTGAAGTTTCTTTAAGTGCTGGAAAACCAAAGGAAAGACGTGGTGCAAAGTGCTCACCTTGGCAGTGCCGGTCTGTGATCCATAGAAAATCTTCACTCCAGACACACGCGTTGGAGGTTTCTGAAGAGAGAGGGAGCTGACCGGAGCCCCTGGGACACTTTTCTCCCGGGAGCGCGTGACCTAAGATTAACAACGGAAAAGAATCTATCAAGGCTCAACCTCAGGCAGAGGCAAGTGCATCTGTGAGTTCAAGGCCAGCCTAGTCTACAAAATGGGGTCCAGGACAGCCAAGGATACAAAGAGAAACCTTGTCTGAAAACAAAACAAAACAAAAAAAGACTCGCCCTCTCCCTCACCTTGGGAGGTAAGAAAATTAGTACAGACTGTGACCCTGTGTGTGATTCCCTTTATCTTTCTGGGTGTACTCCTCAACCCATCCTCTTGGTCTAACTGGGTCCTTAAGAGGCAGGACCCGCCTTTTCCAAATTGAATGATGCCCATTCCCTGCAGAGGAAAGCTGTAGCCTACCCTTTGCTTATGTAGGACTGGTTCCAGGACAGACAGACAGACACACAGCTTCAGGACTTCCTTCCTTAGGGAGATGCTCACAATGCCTACCCCTCCTTGGAGGGCTCTGGCAACAAGCCATTCCACCATTCCACCAAAGCTCAACCTGGTGAACCTCACAGTAGTCACACCACCTTAAAGTCCCACCCCGGACTGGAGGACGACTTCCCTACAGGTGGAGACACGGAGTCCTCTCCTGAGGCAACCTCTCTCATTCTACACTCCACCACCTTACAAGAGTGCAAGGCTTATGTGCAATTAAATCAGAATTACATTCAACTGGACAAGAATCTCAGCTGAGTCGCTGGACACCCCTCCCCTGTGACGGAAAAGTCAGCCAGTCACCAAACCTCAGGAGGTCTCTTGCAAACAGTCACAGTGGCTCTGACAAAGACAGCTGTTACACTCAGAGGATGGCACATGAGTGCGCGCACGCACGCACGCACGCACGCACGCACACACGCACACACGCACACACCCCAGCTAACTTTCTTTGGGTTTGGTTTGGTTTGGTTGGCAGGCAGGGGTGGGGGAGCTATTATGGTTTTGAGGCACAGTCTACCTGTGTAACCCAAGCTGGTCTCAAACTAATCATTCTCCTGCCTTCGAGGTGCTCACTCCGAACCCCTGGTATAAAATGGCACAGAATTTACTTAGAAAATAAAGGAATCCTCCCAGAGACTTTAAGTCATCTGTAGATACTTGCCTTTGATCCAATGAAAATGTTAAATCGTTTCTACACTGTTTTGTTTAGAGAATGATATAGTTAACTCTTTCCTCCAAACTAAAACATTCCTTCTAGCAGGGAGTCTCAAGAGAGGCATGAAACTCACAAGAAACTTAGAAGACTCAGGAAGCCCCCGCCATGGTTATATAAGCAGCAAAGAATTACTGGGGGGAAGAGACTCTTCGGTGGAGCTGCCTGCAAGGCGTGCAGGAGCCTTCAGGGATGTTCAGTCACCACCCACGCCAGGGCAGGACTTTTGGGTGACATAGCTTCCCAAGGGGACCTCATGCTGCTGGAAGTAACCCCGATAAACTGACTGGTTCACAGAGCGGGACTTGGATGAACACATTTCTTCATTCTGTCACAGCCTTCTCTCCTGGAGTGAACATAAATAGTAACCGAGAAAAAGTCACATAACAGATAAGGAGAGACATCTGTACATGTTTGGTAAAAAGGCTTCTGTGTGTGTGTGTGTGTGTGTGTGTGTGTGTGTGTGTGTATGCACACGAAAGCGCACATGTGAGTCAAGTGATCATCGAGGATAGAAGAAGCTGTTGGACAGCCTGGAGCTAGAGTTACAGGCAGTTGTAAGTCACGTGACATGGGTAGTGGGAGCAGAGCTTGGGTCCTCTGCAAGAGCCCTCTCTCCATGCCCACAGCCAGCTTTTTAGGTGGATTCTAGGGAGTGGACTAAGGCTGTCAGGTCTGCATGGCAAGTGCATCTTCCCAGCCGTGTTGCCAAATGCTTCCTATTCTTTTGGCTTAATCCTGAAAAATCACCAGAATGTGGAGGGTAAACTGTGTGTTCTTATGCTCTTATCTTTAGTGAGCAGGAAGGAAAGATTACCCTAATCTCTGAAGGGTGCAAAATGGCCTTATTTTTCTCTCATTTATTTATTTTTATCTTATTTCTTTTTTGGTTTGGTTTGTTTTTTGTTTGGTTGGGGTTTTTTGGTTTTTTTATCTTATTTATTTTTCTTCGGTTTGTTTTGTTTGGCAGGTAGGTTGGGTTTTGTTTGTTTATTTGTTTTGATACAGGGTCTGTCTACATAGCCCTGGTTGTCATGGAACTCACTATATACACCAAGCTGACCACAAACTCAACAGAGATACACCTGCCTCTGCCTGCTAGGTGCTGGGATTAAAGGCATGCACCACCACACCCAGCTGTTTTTCCTCTTTGTAGGTTAAAATTCCATTATAAAAACCTTCTTGATTCTAACTTAGTCCATTATAACATAGTCTCTAAAATCCTTTTTTTAAGATTTATTTATTTATTATGTATACAGTGTTCTAGCTGCATGTATGCCTAAGGCCAGAAGAGGGCACCAGATCTAATTATGGATGGTTATGAGCCACCATGTGGTTGTTGCGAATTGAACTCAGGACCTCTGGAAGTTCAGTCAGTGCTCTTAACCTCCAAGCCATCTCTCCAGCCCCCGTCTGTAACATCTTAAGGGAAAAAAATTAAGGCATTAAAAAAAAAAAATCTAGACAAACAAAAATGTGAATTAATGTTCCTATAAGCATTAGGCATGGAGTTGCTTGCTGGTAATCTCAGCACTTGGGAGCTTGAGACAGGAGACTGCCCAGAGTTCAAAGCTAGTTGACTATATAAAGTGTGCAGCAGGTCAGCCAGGGATTCACAACAGAATTCTGCCTCATGAGCTGGATGGGTAGGAGGACAAACCCCTTTCAGCCAAGCCTGATGACCAGAGCCCGATCTCTGAAGCCTGCATGATGGAAGGAAGCAACTCCTGAAAGCTGGGTCACCCGCTCCCCAACACAGACACAAACACACACACACACACACACACACACACACACACACACACACACACACTAAATAAGTAATACATGAAAACAAAATAACTTAAAGTTCCTTTTTAACTTTTCAGTAGTTTTATGAAAACTTTGAAAAATCTATACAGTAAGTTCTCTGTAAAATGATACATAAATACTACCCCATTGAAAAAGAAAGATGAGCCGGGTGTGGTGGTTCACGTTTTAATCCCAGCACTCAGGAGGCAAAGGCAGGTGGATCTCTGTGAGTTCGAGGCCAGCCTGGTCTACACAGCAAGTCCAGGACAGTCGGGGATACACAGAGAAACCCTGTCTCGAAAAACCAAAAACAAAACAAAAACAAAAGATGAAGAGGGGTGGGTACTGGAGAGATGACTTAAAGAGGACCTGAGTTCGATTCCCAGAAGCCACAAGGTGGTTTACAAGCATCTGTAACTTCAACCCCAGAGACATAATGCCCTCTTCTGACCTCCGAGGGCACAGAACATACACGTTGGCAAAAAAACTCACACACAAAAAATAATTCTTAAAAATGGAAGGGGAGATGGATCAGTCAGTACAGTGCTTGCTGCACAAACACCAAGGACCTGAGTTCAAACCCCAGCACCCACATAATAAGCTGGGAGTGGTGACACATACCTGTAATCCCAGTGCTGGGGAGGTATAAAAAAAAAAAAGGAATCCTGGTTCACTGACCAGCCACCATGGCCCAAAGAGCAAACTCCAGGTTAAATGAGAGACCCTGTCTCAAAAACTTAGATGAGAGAGCCGTGCGTGGTGGCGCACATCTTTAATCCCAGCACTTGGGAGGCAGAGGCAGATGGATCTCTGTGAGTTTGAGGCCAGCTTGGTCTACAAAGTGAGTCCAGGACAGCCATGGATACACAGAGAAACCCTGTCTCAAAAATACAAACCAAAGCCGTGCAGAGGCAGGCAGATCTCTGTGAGTTCAAGGCCAGCCTGGTCTACAAAGTGAGTACAGAACAGCGAGGGATACACAGAGAAACCCTGTCTCGAAAAACCAAAAACCAAACAAACAAATCAAAACAAAAAAAAATTAGATGAGGCGGAAGAGAGATGGCTCAGCTGTCAAGAGCACACACTCCTCTTGCAGAGGACCCCAGTTTGGTTCCCAGCACCCATACCCAGTTACAACCACCTGTAACTCCTACTCCAGAAGATCCGCCGCCCTCTTCTGGTCTCTACAGGCACTGTACTCACATACACATACCCACACATATGCACCTACCTAGTTAAAAATAGAATTTTAAGGGGAGAGGCAGAAGAGAAAACAACCGCAATTACCTGCTTTTTTATGATGATCTGGACACAGATCCAAAGGGTAACTCCCAGAGCACAGCCTAGATATATGTAGAACCTGTTCATCCATAGCAACAGCAAAGGTGAGGAGAAGTCCCACACATCCAGAGGAGACCCTGAATTCAACACAACGTATAGATGTAACAACACACGCAGCCTCACACAAAGATGCCCATGTATAGCCAGTTGCTATACAAGTGCGTTCCAGACCTGGGTTACACGGTGAGTCCTGAACTCTCCTGAGCTACACAGTGAGTTCTGGGTCAGCCCAGGATACAAAACAAGGCCCTTTCTAAAGAAAAAAACAAACAAACAAAAACATAATAAAGCAGAGGGAAACATAAGATTAATTCAAAAACTAAAAGCCAACCTCATATTCAACAATCTAAGAAATTTAGATGGCTGATTCTTTTCTTTTTTTTTTTTTTGGTTGAAACAAAGTCTTGTTTTGGATACCAGGCCACCCTCAAACTTGCCTTCTTTTTTTTTCCCCCTGAGGGGAACAAGGTCTCTCTATGTAGCTTTGGCTGTCCTTGAACTGAACTCACCATGAAGACCAGGCTGCCACCTGCCTCTGCCTCCCAAGTGTTGAGATTAAAGCCATGTACCACCATGGGCAGCCCGGCCTTTTTTTTTTTTTTTTAAGTTTTTTATATTACTTTTAGTTATGTCTAGGAATCTGTATATGTGCATATGTGCAATGAGCCTTGGAGGCCAGAGGCACTAGAGCCCCTGAGGTTGGAGTTACAGGTGGTTGTAGATGCTAGGAACCAAACCCCAGTCCTCTGGGAATGTGGCAAGCGCTCTTAACCACTGAGCCATCTCTCCAGCCAATGCCTGGTTTTTTTTTTTTTTTTTTTTTTTTACATCAGAGGTTTGCCTTAAACACTGAAGCTGAAGAGATCTCAAAGGATTTGAAATCTGACATTTAGAGTTTACAGGTGCTGTTCAATAGAGCCAGAAATCTTTAAAAGTGTATAAGGAGGGAGCAAAAATTTTTTTTCTTTCTGAGGTTAGGCCAGTTTCCTTCAAAATGTATCTCTTAGTCTCAGAAAGGCAAAACCCTAGTTATGAGCTCCCAGGAATGACTGCCCCCTTAAAATATGTGCACTCAGGAGGCTGAGACAGAAGGAACACTTAGTTTTTGAGGTTGGCCTGGGCTACATCCCGAGTTCCGGGCTAGTTTAGGATAGACAGCAATTTCCTAATCCGCTTGGGTAGTGAGTTCCAGATTAGCCTAAACTATATACTGAGTGCCAAGCCAGTTCCTACACGAGTTCCAGACATGGCGAGTCCCAAACAGTGAGTTGTGGGTCAGTCTGGGATACAAATCAAGGCCCTTTCTAACTATATATATATATATATATATATATATATTACATGTATAATAAAACGACGGAGGGAAAAGTAAGATACAACACTAAAAACAAAAAGTAAAGCATCAAGTGCAACAACCTATGGCCCCTGAGTGTGGAAGGAAGCCGTTTCCTCCAGCCCGCCCGAGACCCTGGCCAGCCCGGCCTCACCCATCCTCCGCGGAGCCCAAGCCCCGCAAGTCGCCAGCAAACGCGGAGAACACGGGAGTGCGATCAGGCAGGAGGGTCAGGTTTACAGACAAGCCAGGGAAGCCATGCCGTCGGCAGGCCCGCCCGCATTGGCCACAGAGGACAGGGGCGGGCCCAGAAGAAGGAACTAGCGGAAGTTCCAAGTTCCTCTCAGATTGGTGCAGATGAGGAAGAGGCGGGACCAGAGGGAAAGCCCGACCGTAGCCTTGGGAAAAGAAGCTAGAGGGCTTCCTGTACCTCTCTGATTGGCTCAGAGTGGAAAGGGGCGGGCCCGCGGGACGCTCCGTCCAGAGCGGGAGGTTCAAAAGCGAGTGTGCTTCCGGCTCGACTCGGATTGGCTCAGAAGGGGAAAGGGCGGGACAGAGGAAAAGTACTTTCAAGAAATTAATGACAGCCTGCCTTGGTGGCGCAGACTATTAATCCTAGCACTCTGGAGTCAGAGGCAGGCAGATCTCTATGAATTCGTAGTTAGAGGCCAGCTTGGTCTACGTAATGAATTTCAGGACGTACGTAAAGCCAAGGCTATATAGAGGGACCCTGTCTATAAATAAATAAATAAAAATTAATGAAGCTCAGTGACGTAAAGCCAAGGCTATATAGAGGGACCCTGTCTATAAATAGATAGATAGATAGATAGATAGATAGATAGATAAAAATTAATGAAGCTCGGTGACAGGCCTGTAATTCCAGCGCTCTTATGGCTGAAGCAGGAGGATCACGAGGTTCAGGATAGCTACTTTTTAGAGAAAGAGTCTCACTGTGTAGCTGGCCTGTAACTTACTGAGGTAGAACAAACTGCTTAGAATTTTCAACACGATTAGCCTGCCTCTGCCCCCAGAGATCATAGGTACACAGGCAACTATTCCAGGCCAAGAGAATTTTTAAATGAGAGAAAAAGAAGAGGAATCTTAGAGAGAGAGAGAGAGAGAGAGAGAGAGGACACGAAGACACTAAGGGCAGCCAGGCATAGTAACACATGCTTCTAAATCCCAATATTGGAGAGATTGAAGCAGGAGGATTGTCTGTGAGATAGAGACCAGCCTAGGCTACATACTGAGACTTTGTTTCAAGCACAAAAACTGATGATGACTGTAGTATTCAGTTAGATTTGTGGTCTCATTTGCATCTTAACTGGAACAAATCGACTGTAATCGGCATTGTTTAGGTTGGGAAAGTAGAAAGTGAAATGGACATTAATTAGATGGGTGTCTGCTAAGGATATATGCTGAAATATTTAAGGATAAAACCATATGATGGTTTTCTTTAAAGGAGAGGATGAAACAGGGTCTCAAGTAGCCTAGGCTGGCCTCGAACTCCGTGTTCAAGAAGATGACCTTGAACTCTTGGTATCCTGTCTATACCTGCCAAATTCTGGGATTACAAACGACGGCCATCATACCTGGTAATCTGCTGTAATACAAGTTACAATTTGCAAAAATACAATTTTAAAAAGTGAGGATAGCTGGGCGTGGTGGTGCACGCCTTTAATCTGAGCACTCGGGAGGCAGAGGCAGGCGGATCTCAGTGAATTCGAGGCCAGCCTGGTCTACAAAGCAAGTCCAGGATAGCCAGGGCTGTTCCACAGAGAAACCCTGTCTCGAAAAATAAAAACAACCAAAAGGTTAAAATGAGTGCAGCGTCTGAACTCTGCAGAGCTATTCAACTACAATACCATGTTCCCACGAGAGCAAAAAACATTACACACGGGGCTCAGGGAATTACTGGCGCGCGAAAATGACGTCATCAATGACCGCCGTCCTTTGAGGGCGGAGCTAGATGCTGTAAAACTCACGGCGCGCAGGCGTAGTTGATTTCTGATCCCATGCAGGGCTAGTGCACCGCCTGACGCAGGCGCAGTAAGGCAGTCCGTGCGTAGCGGCTGCTTCCCGTAAGTAGGTCCGGGAAGCGCCGCGCACTCTGATCGTTAAGGGTCCGCGCGTCTTGGGTTCGTTTCAGCCGAGTACTTAGCGACCCCGTGAGCTCGAGGTCTGTGAGCAGCCACCATGTCGATATTCACCCCCACCAACCAGATCCGACTGACCAATGTGGCCGTGGTGCGGATGAAGCGGGCAGGGAAGCGCTTCGAAATCGCCTGCTATAAAAACAAGGTCGTCGGCTGGCGGAGTGGCGTGTGAGTGACCCCGTGCCCAGAGTCCAGCGGACCGGTCCCCACGAGGCCTGGGCTCTCTTAACTCCAGCCCTTGAGAGCCTTGGGTACATTTCAGGCCTGGTGTACTTGATTCGGATTGGGCTCTGGTTTGGGATTTTGTTGGTATCATTAAAAGTGCCGACTAGGCCGGGCGGTGGTGGCGCATGCCTTTAATCCCAGCACTTGGGAGGCAGAGGCAGGCGGATCTTTGTGAGTTCGAGGCCAGCCTGGTCTACAAAGTGAGTCCAGGACAGCCAAGGATACACAGAGAAACCCTGTCTCGAAAAACCAAAAAAAAAAAAACTTAAAAAAAAAAAAGTGCCGACTAGAAGCTCAGTCATAGCTGGGCCTAATGGCCTAGGCCTGTAATCCTAGCGCTCAGGAGGCGGAGGCAGGAGGATTGCTGCGAGTTCCAGGCCGTCCTGGGAGTAGGATGTGTGACCCTGTCCCAATAAATGAAGCATAGCTCCAGCCAAGCGTCCCCGAAATTGCGGTGGGCTTCTTGGATTAATGATTAAGACAAGAACCCGGTACTGCAAATGATATTACAGAGGAAATAAACTTACTGTGGTCACTTTCCTGGAATAATAATCGGGAAGCTAACCCTACAAATACTGAAATTAACACAGCAAAAGTCACACACAAACCTCAGAATCCCCAGCTTTACCAAAGTGCGTAGTGTCTTCGATACTGCCATCTAGGGACAGATATTCCAGGATGGAAACCTTCAGCACCCCACCCCACCACACCCTGTTTCCTTACATAAAACAATGACATGTTTTTTGTTTTCTCCTCCGTGACTAGGTGGAAGAGCAGATATTGCCCTGAGTTTGACATTGTTCTTGACTGCAGAGGTTGTCACCTGGGAGAGAAAATAATTCCGTGCACGTGTGTGCATGTGTGTGTGTGTGTTCTCTTTTTTTGTTTTTTTTTTCTTTAATGTTTATTACTTCAAGTTACTTGTTTTCTTTTTTTGAGACAAGGTTTCAAATAGCACAGAACACACTATATAGCTATATGACTGTGAGGCTGACCTTGAACTCCCAATTTCCCTGCCTCCACCTCCTGAGTGCTGTGATTACAGATGTGCACGTCACACCTAGCTTGCAATACTTGCCATTTATCTTGTTGCCATCTTGTATTTAAATGTCAGTGGATTTCCAACTGTCCAGTGGATTCACATGGGACTTTCTCTCCTGCCCTTTCAAGGGAAAAAGACCTTGATGAAGTTCTACAGACCCACTCAGTGTTTGTAAATGTTTCCAAAGGTCAGGTTGCCAAGAAGGAAGACCTCATCAGTGCATTTGGGACAGACGACCAGACTGAAATCTGCAAGCAGGTAGGTTCTGCCAGCTGCTGCATAACTCCCATGATCATAGCAACATCAGGACCACTTTTCTTCTTGATGACTTTTTGTTGTTGTTTTAGCATTTGTTTTTTCCAGTTTATGATGTTGAAAGATTTGGGAGGTTTGTGTGTGTGGTGTTTGTTTGTTGCCCTTTTATTTTGAGACAGGGTCTCCATGTGACCCAGGCTAACATCAAACTCATTGTACAGCCATGCTGGCCTGGAACTTCTGGTCCCCCTACATGATGCCACCTCACCCAGCTCCAATAGAACATTTTCTTTGGGATGGAAGTGGGAGGCAGTATATCACTGTGTAGCTCTGGCTGGCCTGGAACTCACTATAGAGACCAAGCTAGCCTTGAACTCAAAGTGATCCACTTGTCTCTACATTCTGAATGCTAGATTTAAAGGTGTATGCCACCATGCCAGGATGTCTTTTTTTTTTTTTTTTTTAACTTGAGTGTGTGTGTGCCCACAGATGCCCATGTACATTTGTGCAAGGTGCCTTCAGAGACCAAAAGACAGCACTGGATCCAGTTACAAGTGTTTGTGAGCCCCCTGGTGTGGGTGCCTGGAACTGAACTATGATCACTTGTAGCAACCACTGAACCACTGTGTCTTCTCTCGAGCTGCTCCATTATCACTTTTAACTTTGAAGTTTTGAAGTTTTTGTTTTGTTTTGTTTTGCATTGGTGTTTTGCATGCAAGTATGTCTGTGTGAGGGTGTCCCTGGAACTGGAGTTGCAGACCATTGTAAGCTGCCGTGTGAGTGCTGGGAATTGAACCCAGGTCCTCTGGAAGAGCAGCCAATGTTCTTAACCGCTGAACCATCTCTCCAGCCCCTGGATTTTTTTTTAATGCTGTTTAATTTCAAGAAATATAAATCAGTATATTTAGTAAGAGTCTGCTCACTATGCATACACAGCTTTATGGAAGCATATACTATAAAGCAATATGAAGTTCAAACATCTGGCAGGTGGCAGTTCAACATCAAAGGTGGAGAGAATGCTCAGGGAGACAATGAATTAGATTCTCATGGTGAAAAGGGCATCTTCGTAGGCAAAGGGAGGCAGGTTCAGGAGCTTCCCAATCCTCTCTCCTTGCTCAGATGAGGAGTCTGATCATGGTTACTCCTTCAAGGAGAAGTGAACAGTCTGCTTGTCTTGAGGCAGGTTGAAACTCTCAAAATGTAGAGGACTGACAGAAAGGAGCGTTCCGTTTGTCGATGGGCATCCTCAGAGGTAGGAGCAGTGCTCTATGCCGTGGCAGTATTTTTCACAGTGAAAGTTCGTTGTTCCATTTGAAGGGTTTCTTAGTCTTCAGTGGATTCTCGGTAACTCTGCTGACGGTTTCCAGAGCATTTGTGCCAGTTTCACGTAAGGCTGGTAGGGCATTAAGTATTTTGCCAGTGTGGACCATTGAAATTTGTAGTTTAGCCAGGCGTGGTGGCACACCTTTAATCCTGGCATTCAGATTACAGAGGCAGGCAGATGTCTTCGACATTGAGGCCAGCCTGGGATACAAAGCAAGTCCAGGAGAGCCAGGGCTATTACACACAGAAGCCCTGTCTCAAAAAAAAAAAAAAAAAAGACAAAAAGAAACTTGTAATTTCCACTCTAAGGCCTTGGCACTGGGACCCATCCCTGGGAGCCAAATGACTGCCAGAGTCTCTCTTTCCACCCCCCACCACCACCCCCCAGACAGGGTTTCTCTATTCTGTATATCCCTGGATGTTCTGGGAACTTGCTCTGTAGACTGAGGTGGCCTTGAACTCAGAGATCCACCTGCCTCTGCCTCCCAAGTGCTAGTATTAAAGGTGTGTGCCACCAATGCCTGGCTCTGGTTCGCCAGCTTAAGAGTGGAGTAGCCATCTAGAATACAACAAACTCCTGGATTGTTTTTGGAGCCAAACGGTGCCACCACATCCAGGATTTTTTTTAAATTCACACTTTAGAAATGAGCTTTTCTAATAACTCTACAACCGCCCACCACCTCTGAAGGGTTTCTCTATGTAGGCCTGGCTAACCTGGAATTCACTCTGTAGACCAGGCTGATCTTAAACTCACAGAGAGATACCTGCCTCTGCTTCCTGAGTGCTGGGATTAAAGGTGTGTGCTATCACACCTGGCCATTACAGACAGTTTCAAACTGCCATGTGGGTGCTGGGATTTGAATCCAGGTCCTTTGGAAGAGCAACCCGTGCTCTTAGCCGCTGAGCTTTCTCTCCACCCTCCAGACTTTTTGTTTGTTGTTTTTTTTTTTTTTTTTTTAAAGTTAAAGATCTCAGTGTGCAGCTCTGGCTGGCCTGGAATTTGCTGTGTAGACCAGGCTGGCCTCAACCGCAGAGACCCACCTGCCTTTACTTCCTCAGTCCTGGGATTAAAGGTGTGCACTACTATACCTGCCTGTGTTTTTTATTTTGTTTTGTGTTTTGAGGATTCAACCAGGGGCCTTTAGCATGCAAGGCATGTGCTATAATCGACCTTCCTAAAGCTGCAACCCTTGAATATAGTTCCTCATGTTGTGGTGACCCTCAACCATAAAATTGTTTTTGTCTTTAATCCCAGCACTTGGGAAGGCAGGGGCAGGCAGATCTCTGTGAGTTCGAGGCCAGCCTGGTCTACAAAGTGAGTCCAGGACAGCCAGGGATACACAGAGAAACCCTGTCTCAGGAAACAAAAACAAAAAAATTTCACAGCTATTTCATAACTACTGTTATGAATCAGAATGTAAATATCTGATATGCAGGAATCTGATATGCAACCCCCAAAGGAGTTACCACCCACAGGCTGAGAACCACTGCTGTAAAGGGACTTTCTCCCCTTTCTCTCCCTGGCCCTCAAGTAAGCGTGATCGTGGAGCTCCTTATACTCCAGTGGTGAATTCTGGCAGTGCATGGTTCCATATCAGCAGCTGCCATAACTGAAGCCTCATTTCCTCCCTGCTAACCCACTCTGCAGCCGAGAAACATAACGAGAGCTGATGGGCTTCCTCCATGTTCTGTCACTTTTCAGATTTTGACTAAAGGAGAAGTTCAAGTGTCAGATAAAGAACGACACACACAGCTGGAACAGATGTTTAGGGATATTGCAACCATTGTGGCAGACAAGTGTGTGAACCCTGAAACAAAAAGACCCTACACTGTTATCCTCATCGAGAGAGCCATGAAGGACATCCATTACTCGGTCAAACCCAGCAAGAGCACAAAGCAGCAGGTAAATGCTCTCTGGTGTCCTCAGACCTTCTGCCATGCTCCTGCCTCCCGCTCTCAGGTGCTGGGATGAGAAGCATACACTTCCAAGCCTGGCCGCTGTGCTAGGGGTGGAACTAGGGATTTCTGCATGCTGGGCAAGCACTCTGCTGGCTGAGCCACATCCTTAGCCTGGCTGGTTTTTGTGATGAAACACAAATACACGTAGAATTCTTACTTTCTGCCCAGCTCAAAGCTTTAAAGACAAAAGTTGGAGTGTCAATCATGTGAACTTCTACTATTTTTATTTATTACATATTTCATACAGTTCAGTCCGGTCAAGCCAGAAGTGCTACTACATTCCTGTATGTCCAGCACATGTGAGGCTGAGACCAGGCTGGGCATTATAGTGAGACCCTGTCTCAGATAATAAAGTTACCCTTTTCTAAGAATATTCAACTCTGTAGTACTTTCACAGAGTTTACAACCTTTTACAGTTAGAAAAATACTGGTGCCTCCATCGTGGGGGAGGTAGGAGCAAAGCGTTGCCTCCTTCACTACATGACAAGCTTGGGGCAAATGTGGACTGCATGAGACCCTCTCTCAAAATAAGTAAAGGACTGGGAGATGGCCCAGTACAGAAGAGCACTTGCTGCACAAGAATGCAGGCCTGAGTTTGGATATCCAGGACCTACATAAGGATCCAAATGTGGTGGCTTGCCTCAGCACTTGTAACCCCAGTGTTGGGGACAGAGGCTGGAGGCTTTCTGGGGACTGCTGGCCACCAGAATAGCTCAGGTTCAGTGAGAGACCCTGTCTCGAGAGAGTAAGGCAGAGGGCAGTAGAATAGGATACCCAGTGTGTGTGTGTCATATACCTACACACACACTCAGACTTTCATACAACACATGCACACTCAACTGTTGTATTTAACAGACAGCAAAATATAGTGCCATCCATATAACCATAACAGTCTGCCTGAGTCCTCAGTGCTCAGGCACACAGCTTCCTGACTCAGCCCTGACCATGTGTGCAGTATTAGAGAAAAGCCTGGCAGGAGAACAGGAAGAGCCAGAGAAGAACTTTGATATGCAGGAACTCTGGGCAACACCAAAACCACTCACTCCCATTTTCACAACACAGAAGGACCCAACCCAGACTAGGGGCTTCTCTGTACGTGGAAAAATCACAGGAGAGGTCATCAAGGGACTAATGACATCACATGCTTCATGCATGAGAGAAGGAATGTCAGCCACCTTCAGGTCAGCCACCTTTGTACTGTGCCCTCTCCAATAAATTCTCAGATTCCTCCTCCACAGCCAGCTCTCAGTAATGCCTCCCAGAGAGCCAGCCCCAGAGGTGCCAACAGAAAGGCTAGTCAGAACTCAAATGTGGCTTGTCAATCACACCTAAGCTCCAAAGCTGTCAGCTCATCTGGCATCCTGACACGGTAAATGCTATTTACTAGATGTTCAAGGAAGCTGTTAAGTCTGTCTGTCTCCCCAATGATGGTTTTTCAGGCAGAGGTGTACACAAAGTAGGGAAGCTCATTCTGGACAGCTTGTGGGATTCTCTGGTCCATTTTCCCAAGGAAGATGTCTGGTCTCACCACTGTTCTAGAATTAATGGGAATTTAGCTATAGGCTCAAATCCTTAAGGTACATGGCTTAGAGCCTGGTAAGCTTAGAAACCTCTGAGGCCAACAGAGCTGGAAAGACATTTTATCTGTTCTACAGAAGTTCGCGTGTTTGCAAATAATCCCCACCCCCCACATTCTCTTGCCTGTGTCTAGAGCTGAGGGTGGAGCCCAGGTCCTCATGCATGTTAGCTACGTGCTTTACTGATCTGCATTCCCTACCTTTGACACCTTTGCTTTCTTCCAAAACAAAGAATTCCTTTATTTCCATTTCACAAAATGAGACATTATCTCATTTTTCTAGGTTTCTCTAGGATTGCTTGTATCTTGGCCATGAAGCCATTGGTATAATGCAGCTATATGAAAATTGCTTTGTTTGTGTCCAGCATATGAGTTACTACAGCACAAAAACTAACTAACAAGCACTCCACATTATGTCTTGAAAGGCTTTGGAAGTGATAAAGCAGCTGAAAGAGAAGATAAAGATAGAGCGAGCCCACATGCGGTTGCGCTTCATTCTGCCAGTGAACGAAGGAAAGAAGTTGAAGGAAAAGCTGAAGCCGCTGATGAAGGTCGTGGAGAGTGAGGACTACGGCCAGCAACTGGAGATCGTAAGATGATGGGGGCAGGAGCCAGCAGCACAGCCTAAACCCCAAAATCATAACATTAACTCATTAGGGCTGGAGAGGTGTCTCAGCGGTTAAGAGCACTGGCTGCTCTTCCAAAGGACCAGGGTTCAAATCCCAGCACCCACATGGCAGTTCACAGCTGTCTGTAATGGCTGGTTGTGGTGGTGCACGCCCTTAATCCTAGCACTCAAGGTAGAGGCAGGTAGATCTATGTGAGTTCAAGGGTAGCCTGGTCTACAGAGTTCCAGGATAGCCAATGCTACATAGAAAAACCCTGTCTCAAAAAACCAAAAACCATTAACACATTATCCTTGGCTTCAGTCTACCAGAATAGCTTATTTTCTAATCATAAACACTATATTCATTGCTTTCGCATAGCTGTGACCCAAACATTTGAGAACAGATTAAATGAAATAAGGTTTATTTTGGCTCAGTCTGAGAGGATTCAGTCAATGACTGCTTGGCCTCATGTACTTGGGAAGAACAGGAAGGACAGGGGATGGGGGAACAGGAGACCGGGTAGGTGTACCCATCAGAGACAGGCCCCGGAGTCCACATCCTCTGTAGACCTCACCTCCTGAAGTTTCCAGACTTGGCGAAATAGCACCACCAGATGGGGATAAAAGTTTGAACACATGAGCCTGTTGGGGACATGTCATATTTAAACCATACTGCAATATTTAGAAGTTGTGGGCGAAGCCGGGTGTGGTGGTGCACACCTTTAATCCCACCACTGGAGAGGCAGAGGCAGGAGGATCTCTATGAGTTTGAGGCCAGCCTGGTTTACAAAGAGGGAGTCCAGGACAGCCAGAGCTATTACACAGAGAAATCCTGTCTTGAAAGAAAAAACAAGGAAAAATAAAGTTGTAGGTGAGGCTGACATGTGCAGGTGGAAGTAGGTGGGAACTGCAGTTAACCATTCACGAGATTGTCTTCTTTGCCTCTTAGTCAATTTATTCATAATAGAATTACATTACTAGTGTTTGTTTTCTTTTAAAATAAGATACATTTTATACAAAGTCTTTTTTTTTTTTTTTTTTTCGAGATAGGGTTCTTTATCAGTAAGGGCTGTTCTGGACTCACTCTAGACCAGGCTGGCCTTGAACTCACAGAGATCCACCTGCCTCTGCCTCCTGAGTGCTGGGATTAAAGGCATGCTGCTACCACGCCTGGCTCACCAAGTCTTCTATTATGGAGCAACTAATAATAAAAGTGAGCCAGGTGGTGCACACTTGTCATCCCAGCACTCAGAAGGTACTGCCAGGAGGATCATGAGTTCAAAGTCATCCTCAGCTACATAGTAATTTGAGGCTAGAAGTTATCAGCTTTCTTTATACCAGAACATGGTTTAAGCATTGGAAGTGAGGATTTGTTGCAAGTCATTAGTGGCTACTCTAGAGAGAAACAGTGTGCCCACATTTTAAATATCTGGCCTCTTCAGGACCTACCTCAGTATGTCTCGGGTCTGTTTCACAGGTAGAGGTGACATTATATATATTACAGCTGGGGAATCAGGGTATGTCTTTAAAAAGAGTGAGGTGCTAGGGATTGAACACGGGATCTTACTGCTAGGCAGCACTGCCAGATAAGTCTTCAATCAGGGGTGAGTGTCTTTCCCAAAGGCCAACAACAGATGCTTAACATCAAGGCTGAACAGCAGACCCAGCCTGCTGCCCCAGCCCCACCGTGAGCCCCTAGCACACAGCCGTAGAGCTGCCCTGGGTGTTACAGGTGGGTTGGTTCTGTGCAGGTTGGTTTCCCCTGGGAAACCAGCTGCTTAACCATTACAGGTATGCCTCATCGACCCAGGCTGCTTCAGAGAAATCGACGAGCTAATAAAGAAGGAAACCAAAGGCAAAGGTTCTTTGGAAGTGCTCAGTCTGAAAGATGTGGAGGAAGGAGATGAGAAGTTCGAATGACACTCTCCAGCTCCTAAGCTGGAGCACGACAACAGACGTTTGTTCCCAGCAGCAGCAGTTTGGTTCCCTGCCCTGCCAAAAGCCCTGCTCAAGCACCGGGCCACTTTACTGGGTGTTTTTTGTTGTAATTGGGGTTTCCAGCCAAAAATGAAAAAACCCAAAATACAGAGTCCAGAACAGCTCTTCACTGCTGTGTATGCTTTTCTAGTCCCAAAAGGAAGATCAGAGACAGCGTTGGTGGATAAGAAAGTAGATTGAGTATGTGACAGATCACTGGAGAGGGGTCTATATAACAAAAGGGGGTGCTTGCTGGAAGGAAGATGTATTTCTGCATAACAAAGTCCAGGTCTAGGTGAGGGTTTTGAAAGGACTTCCTGGCTCCTACACATAGATGTATAATGACTAGGGAAAATCTTAATTTTCAATTTTCAGCAAACATGGTACCACAACTGACTTAGATTATTCTCGGTAAAATATATAAAGTCATTTAATACTAATTCTTAAAAGTTTATAATATATGTTAGTATAGCTAAAATTATACATAATCAATAAAACTTATTTTTATTAAGCTCTGACTTGCATTTCTAGACAGCTTCCTTTTTGCTCTGGTTTTTGTATTAGGTACTTTTCTCACTGATGTGATGAAATGCCTGAAAAAGTCTTAAGGAAGGAAAGGTTTTACTTTAGCTCAGTTTGAGGAGTCAGTCTGTCATAGCGGCATGGTGACTGAATCGCGAGGCAGCTGGTCATGTATCTGCAGTCAGGAAGCAGAGGAATGAATGTGGTTCCCTTTCTGTGCAGTCCAGGATTCCAGCCCAAATGGTAAACCCAATCTGGAGACTCAAGGTGTGACCAGAGGCTTGTTCCCATGGTAGTTCAGTGTCCTGTCAAGTTGACAGTAGTATCATAATTTGGTGGGGGGTTGTGTTTTGAGGGTCTTAATCAAAGGCCTTTAATCCTAGCATTTGGGAGGCAAAGGCAGGGGGATCTAAGTTCAAAGCCAGCCTAGATTGGGTTTTGTTGTTGTGTTTTTTTGTTGTTTTGTTTTTTCTGAGACAGGATTTCTCTGTGTAACAGCCCTGGCTGTCCTGGACTCACTCTGTAGATCAGGCTGGCCTCGAACTCACAGAGATCTGCCTGCCTCTGCCTCCTGAGTGCTGGGATTAAAGGCGTGCACCACCATGCTTAGCAATTACAGACAGCTGTGAACTGCCATATGGTGCTGTGATTTGAACCTGGGTCCTTTGGAAGAATAGCCAGTGCTCTTAACCACTGAACCATCTCTCCAGCCCTAGTTTTGCTTTTTTTTTTTTTCTTCCCATTTAGAGTTAATTCTCATGTGTTGGCCCTCATGTGTCGGCCCTCTAAATACTGGGATTATAAGCCTGTGCCCAACCCCAATTTTTAGAGTTCATTCATCTACAACCAACTAACATAGCACAAGAAATTTAGTTTTCAGAGGCAGAAAGACTAGCTTTCACAAATGAGGTGTTTCTGTGTTTTGTTGTTGGGTTTTTTGTATTTTTAAATAAGTTCAGGCCAGCAAGATGACCAGTAAAATCCCATAACCCCAAGCCTAATGACCTGCGTCCTATCCCCAGGACCCACATGGTAGAGGGGTCAGCTGACTTCTGCAAGTTACCTTAGCTTCCATTCATGCACTGTAGCGTACATGAACCCATATACATGCATACATACTAATAAATGTAACTTGGGGGGGGGGGGCATGGTGATGCATGGCTTTAATCCCAGCACTCAGATAGGACATAGGGATAGACCTAATCTCGGATTTGGCAGCCAGCCTGATCTACTTAAGAGTTCCAGCCAGCTAGGGCTACACAGTGAAACCTGTCTCCAAAATAAATAACCTTGCTTTTAGACAGGGATTGTATAGCCCATGCTGCCTTGAAGCCCTGATCCTTCCTGCCTGCTCTCCTGAGTACTGAGCACCATGTGTACACTACCACACCTGCCCTGTGCTCACAGTGAGCCTGCTCACTGCAGTGGCCATCTCACGTTTCTGATTATTGTTGCTTTTTCTGAGTGTGGGAACCTAAAGCACAATACCTCACCACCAAGTCAGTTCTAAGGCAAGATCTCATAAAACAGGGGAGATGTTTCTTTTCCAAGGTGCATTCTCTCCCGAGATGGGGATGAACACACAAGAAATGGTGATAAGCAGAAAGCATTCCAAGCAGTATTCCAACAGAAGGTAGGAGGGAGTGAAGAAGAAAAAGAATGCAGAAAGTAGTGGGCTGCTGTTTCCCCCCCCAAAAAAAATGTATGTGTGTGTGTACGCACTCCGAGGCTAAGACAGCATCTAATACCCTCCCTGGAGCTGGAGTTACAGCTGTGAGCCCAACAAGGGTGCTAGAAGTTGAACTCAGGTAATTGGCCGGGATTATCGTTAGCTTCTCTACTGGTTCATTGGGTGTGTATCTTGTGTGCCAAGACCAGAACCCAGAAACCTACTGCCTAGCCATGCCCTCAACCCCTCACTGGAGTGTTCTAGAGCAAGCCACACCCTGGCTCTTTCTGTCGTCTTCTGGTAGAGTTGGGTCAGGTCCATTGTCTCATACAGCTTTACACTCTTTGGACAAAGACCCATGGATTTGTTGAGGTCACCTTAGTAGGAAACACTGGCCATGCTTCATCCTCATGGCAGGTAGTACTTCAAAAAAAAACCTGTAAAATCCCTGGAAGTGCTTCCTTGCCTACACTTTTCATTTAAACACCTATCAGGCTGGAGGAAAGACAACAAACCAAATAAATCCAGATGTTTTATTCTGTAGAGCACATATGCACATACTTCAAACACAGAAAATAAGTAAGGGAGGGACGCCATCACAGATCAGCTAGTGACCATCATGCAGCAAGGGGTGGGAGGATGGATCTACTGCTGCCCTCAAGTCCCACAGTCCCTGCAGAAGGGTCAAAACACAGGAGGCTGGGTTCCTATGCACTGCCAAGAACACAACAGAAACACCAGGTTCCAAACGATGAGAACTTACAAATAGAATCAAAACTGATTCAAGTCATACCATATGGTGAAAGGACAAAAGGAAAGAGATCAATATGATCTGAAACAGCCATTTCACAGGAAGTCACTGACTTCTGACTGCACCCCAGCCTAAGACACCTGAGGACAAGCCAGTGCTGCTGGAATGGGAGGTCTCCAGTGGCCCAGACCGACATTCCAATTCTCAGGTTTACCAGCAAGAAGCAGCTGAGGACCAGGCCCAGATGTGTCTGCAGGCCACTAGACTCAGTCCACAGCCTCCTTCCCCAGCCATCCTCCATATCTACCTGCTACAGTGAATACTGGGTTGTAAAGTATGTATCTGACCCCCAGGACTGTCATGTCCCAAGCCATTTTTGGCACTTTCTCTCCTCAGGCCTTGTGGCGTTCCTTTCCCCCTTCTCACCCACTACAGATCCCAGCCCACTGCCTGTCATTAAAACAAGGGTGGCTAGGCGGAACACAGCTGGGCTGAGCAGACTAGTGAAAGTGACCCTTCTCACTGGTCTTACTCCACTGGGTGTTATCACTCAGTAGCAGCTCATTCTGAAGCTGCATGGTCCAGATGACACATACCACCCAAGTCATGTGGCCTGATAAGGGTCTCAAAGTCTCAAGAGAAGACTAAACTAAATCCACACATTAGCCATCTTATAAGCAATTCACCACTGGTTTTAAAAAAAAAAAACTAATGCATTAACTACACTGATTATTTTAACAATCTTCAATTAAAGAAGAAAAAACCTATTGTTTTCCATTTAAGAATGCCTGGAATAAAACTCTTTAGGCCAGTAGTTTCAGAATACAGCAAGAAGTTAATTCCGATTCAGACAGACTACAGACCTCCAAACAAAAGTGCCGACATAAATACCTAAGGATCCGTTCTTGCTTTGAGATAAGGAATACAACGCAGTATGTAACTCAGGCTGGCCTTGAACTTGACATTCTCCTGCCTCATCCCCCAGAGGCCAGGCTTAAGCATGCATCCCCATACCCAACCAATCTGGAACACTGCTTCTTAAGAGAACACTGCATGAGAACTGGAAACTGTTAAGGCAAGCCATTGATAGAAAAACATTGAAAATACAAATAACGAATGGAAGAGACTATGAATGACTTTTTAAATGAAATATGAGAGGGCAAAGGGACAGAGGAACCAGGTGATCAAAACTGTCATAAGGAAAATGCTTCTGGTTTTGCTCAGGACTAGCTATCGGAATCTCATAACTTCCTTCAGATCTCCCCAGCATAGTTTCCACATTATACATCATCATGGTCATTTTCCTTCTGGAGATGTGTTGTACAAAAATGAATGCAAAAAAAATTTTTTTAAAGAAAACACATCTCTAATTTAAAAAAAAAAAGACCTGTCTGTGACTGTGAGAACAAACCAGCATCCATTCTTTCAGTAGTACGCCCTGCCTTGTAGAGTCAGCACTCAAGGAGCCCTGGGCCTCCACTCTTCAGCTTCTCAAGCCAAGCCAGAACTTCTGTACCAGGTGAACAGAACAGCAGAGCACTCAGTCCTAGCTGCCACTGTAAAAATGAAAACTGATGTTCACTACCTAAGTGACTTTTAGCTGCATGACCTTTGACCTAGGACAGACGTGTCCGTCTGTCCTAACTAGGGGAATAGTAAAATCTCACTATGTTTTGTTTAAAACAAAGTTTCCTTGCAAGCAAACTGAAAAGGTATTACTGTTGTCACTGTGGTCATTAACCCACGGACATGTAAGAGCCACAGGAGGGAATGGCGCTTCTGAAATGCAGTGTCCTACACAGGTGCAAGCGGCTTCCAACACTGAACACCAGGCTGTAACGAGAGCCACAGCCAACCTCAGTCCCACTGGCACTGCGACACGACCTGCTCGGCTCTGGCAAGATCCCCACACACCCCTCGCACTACATGGAAGAACCCCATGTCCACGCCCTCCTGCCCCCCAAATGAGGGTGACAGGTTCAGGATGCATCCAGGGCAAAGCACGTGCATCACAGGGCCGATTTCCAGATCAATGTTTATAAATATGTACAAATCAGTTACAGGCACTTGAAATGTCTTTGGCTGGAATAACCAACTTTGCAAGATCGTGTATTCACAGAGTGGCCAGGCCCTGGCCAGTTCAGCAGGCAATGATCATAGTTCTTGGTCTCCCAGAAAATGGGGAGCTGTGGGATTAGGCATCAGCCAAAGCCACCTGGAAGAGAGGAAGCAGGGAGTCAAACAGGGACAGGGAGCTGTTGCCACTCCATCCGATGCCACAGCATCATGCTGACTATGAACATCTATAATCTTCTGGCAAGGGAATTAATAAGACTTTTAAGGAAATCATCTCACCTCAGGCAGGAATAAACAAAACCCTTAGTCTGTAAGCAATTGCCAACCTGCAGAACCACTTTTGCTCTGCTCAGAGAGTTAACCTTCTACTGATTTATTCAGTCATTTTGGAGACTGGATTTCCCTAGGAAGCTTTTTTTTTTCCTTTTTGTTTTTGTTTTTGTTTTTTTGAGACAGGATTTCTCTGTATCTATGGCTGTCCTGGACTAACTTCATAGACCTAGCTAGCCTCTGCCTCCCGAGAGCTGGGATTAAAGGTGTGCACACCACGCCCAACATGAAGCTCTTTTTAAGACAAGGATTCTTAGAGCCTAGGCTGGCCAAAAACTCACTACTGAGCTAAGGATGACTTCAAACTTATGATCGTCCTGCATCAACCTCCCAACTACTGGGATTACAGGCATGCACCAACACGTCTACTTTATACAGTGCTGCCGACTGAACCCATGGCCTCATGCTTGCAACCCAAGTATTCTACTAACCAAGGCACATCCTTAGCTACAACTTCACTAGCCCTGATAGGCCTGCTGCATGACTCCAGTGCTGAAGTAAGGATTGGGGGGTAGAGAGGCACCCAGAAATAGGAACTCTCCATCAGGGGTTATGTCAGAACAGCTATCAAGATGTCAAGACCTTTCTTTCTCTTTTGAGAAAGGCCTATTGGCAGGAGCCAGCCAGATCCACCCACTGCTCACCTTCTCAGGACAAAATTCAGGATTGCTCTGACGCAATTTGCTGGGTCTGCCTTTGATGACTGCGTAGCAGAACATAGTTATCACCATCACAAAAAGGAAGTAGCTGGTGTGCATGAGATGCAGGTTTATTAGCGACCGGTCGTCCTAATGCACAGAAGAACCAGACACACATTGACAAGTCCATCACTGACAAGCTTTTAAATTTTAGCCCCTATGCCTGCAGCAGTTTCATTCATTTGTGGTGCTCAGAATTGAACCCATGAACTCACTAGACAAATGCTCTCTCAATGAGCTTCATTTCCAGTGCCCCCAATACTAATTCTTAAGCTTGAACAGGCAGCTCCATTTGTCTCCACAACTACCAAGCCAGGTCTCATAATGGGAAGACATGGAACTTCTATGCAACCTCTGCACCCTCACCTGCCAGAGCCTGCTCTTCTCTGGACATGTCCTCATGATCCCACAAAGCAGCCTGTGTGCTGTCCTCCCTCTGCAGTACTCCTACACTGGACAGCTAGCCATCCCACCAGAACCAGCATCCCTGCTTCGGTTTCCACTAAGTCCCTGGCAGGAAGGCACACAGGCTGGCCTCATTCCCAAGGTCTGACATGCAACCACAGTGGGAGGAGTGTGGGAATGAGGCCAGCCTGTATCCCACTGCCTTTCCTTCTCCCACTCCACTGCTCAGCGCCTCACAGCAGAGAGAGAGAAGTATGTGTTTTAGAGACAGTCTCACTCTTGAGTACAGCTTGACCTAGAACTCACTATGTAGCATCGACTGGCCTGGAACACATCTTGCTTCAGCCTCCCAAGTGCCAGGACCTCAGGAATATATACCAGGCCACACCAGTCTTCTTTAAACTTACTTTCACTTATGCGTGTGTGCCACGTGTGTGTGCAGGTGCCTGTGGAAACCAGAAGAGTGCACCAGACCCTGTGGAGCTATAGTTACAGGTGTCCTGTGTTGGGGGCCATGCAGGAGGAACAGCAAAATAGCTTTACAACTCATGAAGTGCAGCCCACCAGTTAGGACAACCACCATGGGTGGGCCGCAGAGAGGCAGAGCCTGGAGGAGTACATGTCCTGAGGACTTCACGCTGCTGTGGAGCACTGTTCTGTTTGTCGCCCTCACGATCACAACATCCCCCATAGTAATCTATGAGGTGTATGAAAACTAAGGGGGCTGCTAGCCCCTCACTGGGCAGTGTCATTGGCACTTAATAATAGTGCTTCATCTTTTTCAATCATTTCTGCTGGAGCAAATTAATGAGTCAATCACTACCCTCAAAAAGAATTTAGAGTTGTAGATTATTATCAGTGACCACCACACTTAGAAAGAATTTAGAGAACTAGATTGTTAAAGTTAAGATGTTCTTGTTAGTGACTCTGATGTAGAAAATCTTAGGAAACTACTTGAAGTTCAGAAAGGCAAACTCTTAATAGTTGAGCTAGGGATTTTTTGTGGTATGAGAACAAGAACAATAGCCATACACTGGCATTAACCAATGTGCCTCTCTCTTGCAAAAGCTGGGCTGGTGGTCAAGCTTCCTGATATGATTTAATAAAATGGTCAGTTTCCTGATACGATGTATTAAAAATTGTTAATGAGGAGATGTGCACCTTGAGGATTTAAAGTAGAAATAAATGACAGATTGCTTTTTATATAAAAGTTTGGGGGCTGGAGAGATGGCTCAGCGATTATTAAGAGCACTGTCTGCTCTTCCAGAGGTCCAGAGTTCAATTCCCAGCAACCACATGGTGGCTCACAACCATCTATCCTGGAATCTGATAGAGCTCTCATATATGTAAAATAAATTAATAAATCTTTAAAAAAAAAAAAGTTTGGACTTGTGATTCTGCTAAGTTTTTTGTTGTTGTTGTTGTTATTGTTTTGGTTTTATTTGTTTTTTGGGTTGTTTTTTTGTTTGTTTGTTTTTTTGGTTTTTCAAGACAGGGTTTCTCTGTGTAACAGAGCCCTGGCTATCCTGGACCCTCTTTGTAGACCAGGCTGGCCTCAAACGCACAGTCTTTTAAGACTGCTTTTTAAGATTAGTAAGATAATTGATTCTTTCTTTGTAACCATAAATTGCTGCCTGCCAGTAAAGAGAAACTGGCTGAAAAAATTACCTTGCTTGCTTACACTTTGTTAATCTATAACAAGTTGCTTAGTTACAAATGTATGTGGGTTCTTGGGAATAATTTGTTCTTCACATTTGTTTTTCACCCATTAAAAAATATTTAAAACATTTGATCATATGAGGGTATTAGAGAACAAGTTTTTTCTTACGTATATTCATTGTAATTGTTCACTTAAATAAAAATAGAATGAAAACACATTGTGATTTCTGTACAGCTTGAAAGATTTTTGCTGGGATATATAAGCTGTGGGAGAAAAAAATAAAGTTGTTGGAGCTTTGCTCCATCACCAAATATGTGTGTATGCGTATATATG
>CAJQZJ010037421.1:1254841-1287236 GCA_907164525.1 Lophiomys imhausi
TGTGTGTGTGTGTGTGTGTGTGTGTGTGTGTGTGTGTGTGTGTGTGTGTGTCTGTCTGTCTGTCTGTCTGTCTGTATATGCATGTGTGAAGTTGTTGGAGCTTGCTCGCTGGAGCCGGTCTTCCTTCATCAAGTGTTTGTGTGTGTATACATATGTATGTATGATTTTCTCCTCCGTCTTCTCCTTTTCTCCAGTCACTGGCTGTCATCAGCACCAGCCCTCCCCACGCTACACCCCACTTCAGTTTACCCTGTGATGTCGAAGCTGGCCTTCAACAGTTTTGAACTGCCTGATGAGGATGAACTCTGATCCCCTACAAAAGCAAGTGCTCCCAACTGCTGAGCCACCATTCAAGCCCCAGACCATTATCAAGGGACTGCTCTACAAGTGCCTGACGCAGGCAATCAGTGCCCTGCTGGAGAAGACAGGCGAACGCTGAGGCTGGGAAGGGAAGGCTCTGGGGTCCGACATCTGTCCCATCATGCAGCACTCCCTTCAACACCACCTACGCCTGCAGCTCCATGGCTACCAACATAACTGGACAGAAATGAAAAACAGAGATAGTTCAGGGACAAAAAAAAAAAAAAAAGCAACCCATATAGAACACTCAGGAAGGAAGAAGGACAGAAATCACCAGTGTGACAGACTGCATCCGCTGACTGCAGCAGTAACTGCTTCCTCTTTCCTCTGAGGTTTAATGCTATGTAGGTCCCACTATCAAGACAAATACACATCCTGGAGCAGGTATGGTGGCACAGGGCTATAACCCCAGCACTCAAGAGACTGAAGCAAGAGGATCACAACTCCCGGGTCTGCCTGAGCTACATAGTAAGACACTGTCTAATAAGAAGAGAAACAAAACAAAGGTTTGCCTCTTCCTATGACCTACCACCACTGTTTTGGACCCCAAGCAGCACTGGCTATTGCTAATGTTGACATTAAGCAGATACTCTGTATGTAAGACCTCACAGGAATCTCACAGTGACCCCTATGGGTTGCAAACACAACAGATCTCAACATAAAACTGCTGCTGAGAAATACACAAAATTAAGGAACAAGACTTTTTTTCTTAATCCCAAAGGTGCCATATTTTCACAACTCTGTCTTCCCAAACCAGGTGGAACCCTTGAATGGCCAGGGCTATCTAACCCAAGATGTAACATCCAAACACTCCCAGTTCCAGGATGCACACATAGACATGCACGTACGTGTACAGACACACACACACAGTCACAGACACACTAACAAAAGGGACTTGTGTCACTTACATCTGGAACAATAACGGTGAGTTTGGGATTTAAAGCGTGGTAGACTTTTCCGATGGCACCCTTATAACACCAGAAAGGATTGTAGTCTTGAGCATATTTTGTGTTGGCATCTCTGGCAGTTGTGAAGATCTTGTACCACAGTGTGGCATTGCTGTATGTGTCGGGGACACAGTGAGGTGGCTGACTGCAGGGGAGAGGAAGAGACCAGCTCAGTGACCTGAAACATTTATTTGGACTCCCTCCACACACAGCGTCCACCAACACTGAACAGAGCAACACGAGGAAAGGAGAAATAAGATGTTTTGAACAATTATCATGTCTCTCTGGGACAAACATCATTATGTTTTGAGGGCTATTTGTTATTCCTCGTGTTTTGAAGCAGGATCTCATCATGTAGCAGAGGCAGGCCTATGAGTGCTAGAATTGCAGGTATGAGCCAACACATCCAACTGTTCTGTGTTTTAATTTTTTTAAATACACACATAAGGAGCCAGGCAATGGGGTTACACACCTATACTCCCAGAACTCTAGAGACTGAGGAGGAAGATCAGGAGTTCTAAGCCAGCCTCTGCTATATAATGTTTGGGACCAATCTAGGCTACATGAGACCATCTCAAAACAAATCCTCCAAAAAACAAAACTAAAATAACTGTACTCATGTACACATCTCTCAGCAAACACATATAATTTAAAGTAATAACAATGAATCTTTGAGCTGGGCAGTGGTGGCACATGCCTTTAATCCCAGCAATTGGGAGGCTGAGGCAGGTGGATCTCTGTGAATTTGAGGGCAGCCTGATCTACAAAGTGAGTTCCAGGATAGTCCATACTGTTTCCACACAGAGAAACCCTGTCTCAAGAAAACAAAACAAACAAACAAAATCTTTAAAAAAATTAAATAAAAATTAATTTCTGGGTCACAGAGATGAAGAGAACCTTTATCTTTAGGAGGCTTTAATTACAGGTCACTCCGGCAGAATGCCTGGCTCATCCTTTTCCAATACATGACTCTTTTAGTAGGAAAGGTGGCTGGAGAGAGGCCACAGCATGACTATCTCACTGAAGCATTGGCTCGGGGTGTGGCTTCTTCTTGATTTGTTTGTTGAGACAGGGTCTCATATGTACCCCAGGCTAGCCTTGACCTCACTATATAGAGGAAGATGTCTTGACCTCCTGACCCTCCCACCTCCACCCTTCCAGTGCTGACTACAGGTGTGCTCTGGCATACCCAGTTTATTCTGTGTTGGAAATGGAACCCAGGACTTCATGAATGCTATGGAAACACTCTACCAACTGAGCTATAACCCCAGCCCAAAACATCTGTATATAGAGAAGTTAAAATTTCAAATTAAATAATCCCAGAAGGCATCGAGATGGTTCAGAAGGTAAAGGTGCTTGTCACCAAGACTAAACAACCTGAGTTCAGTCCCTGGAGCCCACATAGTAGGAGAGAACTGACTCCTACCAGTTGTTCTCTTGGCCTCCACAAACTTACACCGTGACGGGGAAGACTCCAGGAGCAGCTGTGAGGGTCATGCATGCTGTGAACACCACCTGCTCACAGTGTCCATGGAGGGCACAGTCATCAGCGTTCCAGGCAGCAGGCAGGGTGAAGGTAATGTTGATCTCCTCATGGGCTTCTCTGCCTACAAGAGAATTTGCAGTTTACTGGTGGACACGAGGAGAAATTCACAGACTCTTTGCTGGTATTCAAATGAATCTGAAGCCAAACTCAAAGGCAGCCACTGGTCTGCACACCTGCCCTACGGGATTTCAGAAAGCCACAATCCTGATCTGAACACTGAGGCCCACTTGACTAGCACAATCACAAAGTGGCTCACAAAAGGTTACCATCTTTCAGTCAGGGGTAGGGAGACATGCCAGAGCCCAGGCATGAACACAGAAAAACATACATATATTAAAAAAAAAAAAAAAATTCCCAAATTCTAAGGATGAAGGCACCAGATCTGAGGCTTTTCTAGTACTTCCTGGATGCTAGCACACTGCTAATTAAATGGTGGGCACTTAAAATTGCAGACCTGGAGCTGCACAGATAGCTTAGTGGGTAAGACAACCCTAGAATGAATTCACAGCACCCACATGGCAGCTCATAACTGTCTGTAACACGAGTTCCAAGGGGATCCTGTGCTCTCTGGCCTCCATGGCACAGGGCATATACATGGTGTATTAGCCATACATAACAAGCAGGTAATACACCATACATATAACATAATTAAGTTTAATTCTTTAAATTAAAAAAATTGCTCAGGCCTGAGAGAGCACTTTTTTCACGTGCATAAGGCCCTGGTTCAAATTTCAACATCACAAACAATAGTAAGAACATCCAGCATGACAGCTAAGCAAGTCAGGGGCAAATGATCCTAATGAGCTAAGATTAACCCTATGGATCCACATAAAGAAAAGCAACTACGGGCTGGAGAGATGGCTCAGAGGTTAAGAGCACTGGCTGTTCTTCCAAAGGTCCTGAGTTCAATTCCCAGCAACCACATGGTGGCTCACAACCATCTACATTGAGATCTGGTGCCTGGGCATATATGTAGAGCAAATACTGTATACATAATAAATAAATAAGTGTTAAAAAAAAAGAAAGAAAGAAAAGCAACTACCAGCCAGGTGTGGTGGAACACGTCTTTTGCACTTGGGAGGCAGAGGCAGGAGAATCTCTGTGAGTTCAAGGCCAGTCTAGTCTAAAAAGAGTGAGTCTAGGACAGCCAAGGCTACAAAGATAAGCCCTGTCTCGGAAAAAAAAAAAAGAAAAGAAAAAGCAAACCAACTAGCAGGGATTGACCTCGGATCTCTACATGTTGACTGTAGCACATGAGCACCCTCGCACACACAGTAACAATGACAACATAATACCCCAGCAAAATATACCATTCAACAACATGGGGTTGGAATGCTGACTCCCTCACAGTCAAAAAACTCAGTATATTCCTGACTTCCAGACTTAACAACCAATTCAGCTCGATGTTGACTGGAAGTGACATTATCAACAACAGTCAATTAACACGTATTTATTCCTGTATCATCAACAGGGAGAAATACACAGCAGCAAAATGACTAATTACTGCTGTGTGCCACTGACACTGACTGAACACAGTGACTTAGCGTAATACTTTAAGTGGACACTCCCTCTGTGACTCACTGCAATCAGAAGGTGGCAAGGGGGATTATTTTGTTTTGCCAGCTCATAAGTTTTTAATAATAATAAAAGTTCAATTATAAATAGACCTGTGTAAGTAAAGCCAATGTTGGTCAAAGGTCAACTATCCTGAGGCCAGAAACATACCTTGAACTTTGTTTCTCTCTCCTTCTGCTCCTATTCCCAATTTCTTTCCCCTGGTGCTCCAGAGGAACCCAGGGCCTCACACACCCAAGCCCAGTGCTCTAACACTGAGCTGTACCTCTGATCCCATCTGTCCTGACTCAGACAAGCTTTTATTAGACTGGTTGGTGCTAGAGAGATGTCTCAGCAGTTAAGAGCACTGGCTGTTCTTCCAAAGGACCTAGGTTCAAATCCCAGCACCCACATGGCAGTTCACAGCTGTCTATAATTGCTAGGTGTGATGGCGCACACCTTTGATCCCAGCACTTGGGAGGCAGAGGCAGGTGGATCTCTGTGAGTTCAAGGCCAGCCTTGTCTACAAAGTAAGTCCAGGACAGCCAAGTTTAACACAGAGAAACCTTGTCTTGCAAAACCAAAAAAGAGAGAGAGAGGCTGATTAATGCCTGAAGACCCAACTAAGTGAAGATGCACAGCAACCATTCTTTCTTGACTTCATGAAGTCCAAGTGTCAAGAGGAGAAACACCCAAATATAAAACAGAACACTGAACCTATCTCAGTTGCTGCCTAAGAACTCTGAAAGGAAAGTATCAGGCACATACCTGAGAGTCCAATCTGATGCCCAAGGATGGTGGAGTACAGGTGTGTAACATTTCGAGAGTACCCTCCAAAGGGCTTGAGAGGGTCCAGGGTCAAGGTAATGGCCACTGAGATATTGATGGGGCCTGACTCCTCCAGGGACTGGGGCGGCTGGGTGGACGATCTGGCCTGCCCAATGGTCATGGTGCTCTCAGGGGTGGTGGTGTCATTGGAAAGATGCTTCAGTGTCTCGTTTTCTGATACACACAAGTCCAAATCATTAAACCGCAGTAGAAAAGTATTCCAATCCTTCAGCAAAGTAAAACAGAGAGAGAAGATATGAAGTCCCAGCATCTCCAATACAGAAACAGCTATGATCCTTGACTGCTACACAGCACAAGAGGCAAAGAATGACTTCTTGAGGTTGACTGTCTCAAGTCACAATACACCACCATCCTGCACCTGCAGAATAGTGTGATATAGTCATGTTTGCCCTGGTAACCTGAACGGCACACTCTACAGTGGCTGAGAACTCAGACATTCTAATTAAGAGAAAAATCAACTAGCCCTGAGATCAAACTCAAAAAGGGATCTTGAGGGGCTGGAGAGATGGCTCAGTGGACAGGATGGCCATTCCAAAGATTCACACACAGCACCTGCATGGCAGCTGACACTAACGTAACTCTAGTTCCAAGGGACCTGGCACCCTCTTTCTGGCACACACATGGTGCACAGACATAAATGTGAGCAAAACCTCCATACACATACAATAAAAGTAAGTAAATGCAAAACAAAAAAGGTTGTGAGGGATGTCCAGATGACTCAGTGGTTAAGAACACCGGCTGCTCTAATAGAGGAACCAAATTCAGTTCCCAGCTCCCACGCGGTGGCTCATAGCCACCTGTAACTACAGTGCTAGAGGATTGGCATCCCATGTGCTCCCCTTGGGCACACGGTGCACATATTTACATGCAGGCAAACACTCATACACACAAACTGAAAAAATATAAATATTTTTTTAAAAAATCAGCTGGGCAGTGGTGGTACATACACAGGCGGACCTCTGAGTTCAAGGCCAGCCTGGTCTGCAAAGTGAGTTTCAGGAAAGCCAGGTTGTTACACAAAGAAACCCTGTCTTGAAGGAGAAAAAGGGCAGGGAGGATCTTGAGGTAAAGTGGTGACACATTAAAATCACCAATTCACACTCACTTAATAGCTTGTTTTGGGTTTTTTTAAGATTTATGTATTTATATTTATATATGGTGTTTGTCTACATGCATGGCTGTGTACCACGTGCATGCCTGACAGCTCACGTAACTTCAATTCCCAGGAATCCTCTTTTGGCCACAGAGGGCACTGCATGCACATGTGTAGAGGGAGTATCAGGCCAGCCAGAGCTCCAGAGTGAGACTCCATAAATAAATAATAAACCAATTAAAAATATAATGTAAAAAAAGAACTATGTTAGAAATAAAAGTGCTTTTTTAGTTCTCTTTAGGTTTTTTATTTAATATTTTTAGGTTAGTATGCAAAGTTATGAATTCATCAGGGCATCATCATACACATTTCACTATACATTGTTCTCACTCATTGTTCCTCTTCTCCATTAGGAGAATACTGCACCATTAGGAGAATACTGCACCATTAGGAGACTACTGCACCATTAGGAGAATACTGTACCATTAGGAGACTACTGCACCATTAGGAGAATACTGTACCATTAGGAGAATACTGTACCATTAGGAGAATACTGCACCATTAGGAGAATACTGTACCATTAGGAGAATACTGCACCATAAGGAGAATAGTGCACCATTAGGAGAATACTGTACCATTAGGAGAATACTGCACCATTAGGAGAATACTGTACCATTAGGAGAATACTGCACCATAAGGAGAATACTGCACCATTAGGAGAATACTGTACCATTAGGAGAATACTGTGCCATTAGGAGAATACTGCACCATAAGGAGAATACTGCACCATTAGGAGAATACTGCACCATTAGGAGAATACTCCACCATTAGGAGAATACTGTACCTCAGCCAATTCTGGGGATTTAATCTCCTTGATCTTGAAGAAATAGCCAAGGGTGAGGAAAGCAATGGCCATGGCACTGACACTGATCATGAAAACCACCAAGGGTGGCCGGCTGCTGATGTACAGCTTCAGGTTCTCCAGGGGGTTAATGCTGAACATGCTTCTGATCAGCTGCAACCTGCAACAAATTGAGCATGTGATTGGTGGCCTGTCTGCCCCCAGAGAGCTGTAGCATTCACTTTAGTTTCATGTAATAGTACTGTGGGAAAAAGGGCTGAATCTGAGAAATGTCCACCCAATGAATTCATTTAGAAGATAGAAGGAAGCTGGACGTAGCAGTGCACACCTTTAATCCCAGAACTCGGGAAGCAGAGGCAGGCGGATCTCTGTGAGTTCGAGGCCAGCCTGGTCTACAAAGTGAGTCTAGGACAGCCAGGACTACACAGAGAAACCTTGTCTTGGGGGCAGAGGAAGGACTAGAAAGATCAGTAACAGGCACAGTCAGCCTGCAATATATGAGACACTATCTAAAAAGAAAGAGAGCGAGAGAGAGTAGAGGGGAAGGACAGAGCTCAGTTGGTAAAGCTCCTGCCTAGCACAAACAAGGCCCTAGGTCCTGTACCAGCATGCAGTTTTAAGGCCAGCACTTGATAGAGGCAGGCAAAAAGATCCTGAGTTCAAGTTTACCTTTGGCTACATATGACCAGGCTGGGCTGCAAGACACTCTCTCACACATAGCACATTATTATTAGCAGTTCATGCAAATGAGACCTTTATCTACTGATCTGCCTTGCTAAGCAAGTTCTCTACCACTGACCTACATCCCCAGCCCTCCACTGCTCTTGGTTCTAGACACTCTATGTATATATATATTTCAAATTCTAATCAAGCTGTGTGTGAGTTCTCTTGGCTGTCTATGTAGATAACTACACTGAGAAAAAAAAAGCATTAGCAGTATTTCTTCTTTTTGAAGCCTTATATCTTGTTTTACTACTTCAATGAAATATCAATAGCAGTAGATGTGATAAAATTCTTGCCTCGCTTCTGACTTTAACAAAAATGCTTTGCAATGCTTGGCTATTAAATCTGGGATAGAACACAGGCTTCTGGTGGGGGCCGGGCTGGCTAGTATTAGGTCAACTTGACACAGCTGCAGTTCTTTGAGAAGAGGGAGAGTCTCAACTGACAAAGTCCCCATCAGATCAGCCACTGAGCAAAGCTGTGCTGCATTTCCCTGACTGAAGACTCATGTGGGAGGGCCCAGCTCACTATGGGCAGGATCACGCCTGATTGTTGGTGGTCCTAGGTTCTATAAGAAAACAGACTGAGCAAACTCTCCAGTACGCAGTACTCCATGGCCTCTGCATCACCTCCTGCCTCAGGTTCCATCCTTGTCTGGGGTCCTGCCCTGACTTCCCCAAGCAATGGAGTGTGACCTGAGAGAATAAATAAACCCTTTTGTCCCCAAGTTGCCTTTGGTCATGGTGTTTCATCACAGCAGCAGAAGCCCTAACTACAACAGAAGACCTCTCAAGGGTAAGGAAGTGCTTACTCTATCTTAGAAGTTTGCAACAATTTTTACTGTGTTGTTTCATTTTTTATGGGGGGAAGGGTTGAGACAGGGTCTCCTGTATCTCAGGCTGCCCTTGAACCCTGAGCTTCCTGCCTCTGTCTCCAAGTGTTGAGATTACAGACATATGCTACCATGCTTGGCATACCCCCCCCCCCCAGTCTTGGTTCTGGGAGGCCAGAACCCAAGGCCTCTTGTTTGCTGTGTATCTATTAAATTCAGCCAAATACTACATTTCAATGGATGCCTTGTCTGCAATGTCTAAACAATCCATTTTTGCCTTTTAATCTGTTAACACAAATGATCTGATTAATCTTTTTCATGCTGATTGCACTGTTTGAGTAATTTTGGTATGACTAAGGATTGAAGAGTTTTGTTTTGGTGTTTAGGGGAGAACACGGGGTCTTACAGATGCTAGCACCCACATGGTTCACAGCTGTCTGTAATTGCCGGGCGTGGTGGCACACACGCCTTTAATCCCAGCACTCAGGAGGTAGAGACAGGTTGATCTCTGTGAGTTCAAGGACAGCCTGGTCTACAAAGTGAGTTCAGGACAGCCAAGGCTACACAGAGAAACTCTGTCTTGAAAAAACAAAACAAAACAAATGCTAAACACATGCTAGATCACAGAACCATACCCCAGCTCCTGATCAGTATTTTTGAAAACTAATTCTAATATATTTGCTACTTTACTCTCAGTTTTTTATGTATTCATAAATGAGTAAGAAAAGCTTGTCATTTTGTATAACTATCTTTGGTTTTTTGGTTTATTTTTTTAATTCTTGAAACAAAGTCTTCCTGTGTACCCTGGGTGGCCTGAAACTTGCTATGCATATCAGGCTGGCTCCAGACTCACAAAAATTCACCTGCCTTGCTAGGCATCGTAGCACACCCCTTTAATCTCAGCACTAGGGAGTTAGAGGCAGGTGGATTTCTGAGTTGGAGGCCAGCCTGGTCTACAGAGAGTTCCAGGGCAGCCAGAGCTACACAGAGAAAGCCTGTCTCAAAAAAACAAAACAAAATAATCCACTTGCCTCTGCCTCCCAAGTACTTGGAGTAAAGGGCTGTGCTACCAGGAATCAGATGGGCTTCCACTTCTTAGAAAATTTGACTGACTTTGGCCAGAAAACCATGAGTCTGCCAAGTATTTGTTTTCTATTTTGAGGAGGCTATCTTAGCTACTTTAACAGTTATAAATGCCTATATGTCTGTTTTTACTTCTGCTGAGTCAAATTTCATAAAACAGGTTATTTTAGGAACTGATCCGTTTTATACTGACTTTTAAACTTCATAACATATTTTGATTTCCTCAATTGTTTATCTACTAATAAAAATAGTTTTAAAACTTATTTTTATTAAAACAGGTTATTTTAGGAAATGATCCATTTTATACTGACTTTTAAACTTTGTACATGTATTCTGATTTCCTCAATTGTTTTTCTACTTGTAATTTTAAGACTTATTTTTATTTATGCATATCTTTGTATGTTTGTGAGTATGTCATGTGTAAGCAGGTACCTGTGGAGGCCAGTAAAAGGGCATCAGGATCCCCTAGAGCTGGAGTTATAAGTGGCTGTCAAGCCTACTCACGAGGGCGCTGGCTGAGACCTGAACTCAAGTCCTCTGCAAGAGTAGCAAGCACTCTGAACCAGAGACATCTCTGCAGCCCTGTATTTGTAGTTTTGTTACCCAGGTGTCAGTAGCTCTGGCTATGAAGCCAAGGAGGGCTTTATGCTTCTGATCCTCCTGCCTCCACCTTCCACATGCTGGTGTCGCAGGTGTGCACCACCTCACCTGATCTATGCAGTGCTGGGGACTGAGCCCAGGGCAGTTCAAGGGATACACCCTCTGGAGCTTTCCAGTTGTCTGGTATTCACAAACTGTAAGCCACTCAAGAGCAGGGAAGTAATCTTACCTATCTCTGTCCCAAAAACATCAGAGCCAGGGAAGGATGGGAATGTTGGCCACCAGCACTTGGTGACTGTTAAACAGGAGCAAGAAGCTCTTATACCCTGCTCTACAGTGAACCCTCCTCAAACAGGATGTGGTGCAGCCCTTGAACTGATTCTCCTGCCTCTCTGCCAACTGCTGGGATTATATGGTGCTAGGGATACAAGAGTGCAACTCAAAGCCTGGCAGGCAAAGCATCTTGAACAAAACTAGACTCCAAATATTTCACAAAACTCAAAACTCCTTCCCACCATTCACAAGCATTTTCAAATAGGAAATTGGAGATTATGTTAATGTCTTTATCTGCAATGGAATGAAAGAAGGTTTCTGAGACAGGCATGGTGGCACACACTTTAATCCCAGCACTCAGGAGGCAGAGGCAGGACAGTCTCGTGAGTTTGAGGACAGTCTCATCTACAGTTTCAGGGCAGCCAGGGCTACATATAGATAGACTTGCCTTTAAAAAAAAAAAAAAAGCTTCTGTAATCTTGTAATAGTTAAGCCTTACTTTTAATTAGAAATCCACCTCTGGTGGTGGAAGCAAACACCTTTAATTCTAGCACTTGGGAGGCAGAGCCAGGAGTTCAACATTGGCTAGTTACAGGATGGCCCGGACTATCCTGTCTCAAAACAAATGAACAAACGAACAACAAAAGATAAAAATGTGTTGCATCCTTCTTAGGGAAAAGAAAAAGAGTTCAGACACTCTGCTGGCCTCTTTCCCCTAAGTTCATTCCACCCAGAAATGAGGTGGTGAGAAACCAAGGCTCGGGAATGGCTTCGTAGAAGTCCATGGATTGAGAGGAGGGACACCAGATACAGCCAAAGGTGACTCCACAAGCACAGAAGGAACACGAATACAGGTCAGCAGCATGCTACCCAGATTACTGGTCCGACACCAAAACCAAGTCCAACTGCAGACAGCTTGAGCAAAAGGCAGCTGACTGTATGCAAGGTAGCTCCAACAATCCTCCAGTTCTAAGTTACTTGAAAGGACATGGGACAGCTATGTGACGCTCAACAGAATTAACTGTAGCATACCTCTGCTTCTTCAACTCTATTTCTAACATCCTAACCATAGCTAGAAAACAAAGGCTTAACTACTGAGCTGCCTGCCTTAGGAGTGTTTAAGACAGTAAGATATAAAAATTAAAAAAGGCTTTGAGATCACTGAGGGGGTAAAGGTGCTTACCATGCAAGCCTAGGGGCCTGAGTTTGAACCCTGAAACCCACATAAATATGGGAGGAGAGAACTGGCTCCACAAAACCATCCTGTGACCTCCATATGCATAACATGATGTGCACACATACACGTATGAAGTAGATAACGTGGGGAAAGCGTCAAAGAGAAGTGAAAATTAGAGACACCAATAACAACACAAGACACTCTTTCACACAGGTGATAGTGGCAGGACACGTTACAGCAGGCAGAGGAGAAAGTAACCGAATATACGCCATGCACTGGGCACTGCAACAACCACTCAGTACACACTGATTGAGTATTTTACTCTCTCCACACTTCCAGGTTAATATCATATCTGTATCCCTATCTTACAGAAGCGGAATCCAAATCAAGACAGGTTACATAACGTACAAGGACACAAGCGGACACGTAGGTGGCAGAGATGGCATGTCATTTAACTCTTTTGTGTTGTCGCACAATATCAGGGCCAGTAAGAGGGCTCCAAGCCAATCAATTCCACACTCCACATACACACCAACTACATCATTATAGACACTGACTTTAATAAACACACAATTAAGAACAAGTTTTGTGGTGCTGAAGACTCAGCTGCTCTTCCAGAGGACCTGCGTTAGGATCCCAGCACCCCAGCAGCAGCTCACAAGGGTCTGGGATTACAGGAATGTGCCACCACATCTGGCTCATAATTGGAATTCTGCAGACTTTCCATACTGACAAAAAACATCCTGTAGGTCCACCATCCCTGAAATGTGCTCTACTGCCTCCCCTGCATCAGAACCATGTTTTGTCAGATGCTCCTGTAAAAAGAGGAGGGGAGCACCAGACAAGAGAGGGAAGACGGGTCCAAAGGAAGTACGAAGTTGTAAGATGGAGTGCTCCTGAGCACACTTAGACAAAAGCAAGGACAGAAGCCTGTGAGAGCCTCAGGAAATACAGGTTCCAGGACTGTGGCCTGGCTTCAGTTTATTTCCATGTTAAACCCACACCTGGATTGGGAACTGGAGTTTCATGCCTTACAGTCTGTGAGAGTCATCCCTTGATTTCTTGTATTAAACTTTGAGGACAGGGAAGTACCCAACCCAAGTCTATGCATTTACTAGCCTTGCCACACAGGCTACCACTATTCTGTTTTTGAACAGGGTGGTGCCACATACCTATCACCCCAACACTTATGAGGCTGAGGCGGGAAGATCATAACTTCAAGCTACACAGAGAGTTTGGAGATAGCCTAAACTACCCGGTGAGACTGTCTCAAAAAATTTTATTTTAACCAGGCTTAAGTGGCATGGTGGTACACACCTGCCATGCCAGCACTAGGGAGTCTGAGACAGGAAGATCAGTGGTTGAAGGTGGGCATAGGGAAGTCCTAGCCAGCCCGGACTCCATGAGACCCTGTTTCAAATATATGTAAGATTATAACTCACAGATTTCCACTACTCCGTTTTGGGCTTGTGTAGATGGGTGACTCCCTCTCACCTTCTCTCCACCCGGAGTACTATCAACACCACCCAAACTAAAAAGAAAAACTAAAACTGAATATACACACACTCACTCCCACAAATGGAAGGTGGAGATGGCTGGGGGGGAGGGGAGGTTAAGAACACCCGCTATTCCACAGGATCAGGGTTAGGTTCTCAGCACCCACATCATCAGGCAACTAACAATGGCCTGTTACTCTGGTTATAGGAACAAACACAACGCCCTCTTCCCGATTCCGTGGGTACTTGCACTCACGTGCGCAAACCAGACATAAACATTTTTTTTAATTTTAAAAATCAAACCGTTTTTTGTTTTGTTTTGTTTTCCTAAAAACTGCAAAGGACGTTAGCAGTTCCACCTAGCCGTATCCGGAGGACCTAATAAGCCTTGGCTCCTGGCGCAGGACTCCGCAGGCCTCAGGCCTCGGAAGGATGGAGAAGGCCGGGGCCAGCTAAACACAGAGGTGAGTGGAGTTGAGGTGATGGAGGAGCTTGCGCACCGACCCGGCCTGCACACCCGTGGGGTCCGGCCCCCAGCCTCCGGCCCGCACGCCCGCGATCCGGACCCCGTCCCCTACTCACCGCCCCACAGACCGGCGGCTCCGCGGACGCCCGCGGCCTGGCCCTGTTCACTCGCGGCGGAGCGAGGCGGGCTCCGGGCTGCACCGCACCATCCTCCCCGCCGCTCCAGAGACAGCGAGCGCCTCCTCGGGGCCGAGGCGACGACCCGAAGACAGGCCACAGCGCGCCAACGCGACGCCGGCTCCGCGCGCTGCGAAAGCCGAGCTTTCCGGGTGAAGGCAGAAAACCACGTCACCACTAACGCTGCCGTGACCTCTGACCCCGCGCGCGACGGCAGCGCGGCAAGGACAGAATTGCTCGCGGGGCGGGGGGCGGGCGAAGGGGCGTGTCTTGTTTTGTTACTAGGTAACGATATGTGGCGCTGCCTGAAAAGTATCAGTTCGCGGATTTTGGTGAGCTTGTTTGTTTCTGTCCAGGAGTCCATCTGCATGTCTTGGTGTGTATGGTGTGAGATAGTAAGGAGGAGTTTCGTTTATTTTTGTTGGAGTTTTGTTTTGTTTCGAGATAGGGTCTCGTGGATTGCAGCCTGGCTTCGTATCCACTATGGAGCCCAATGTAGGATCCAACAATGTTACCTGGCCTGTTGCCTTCAAGCAATTGTTGGAAAAGAATAATCTCAAAACGGGGTATTGTGGCGCACAACTGTAACCCCAGCGCTCCGAGGCTGAGGCAGGCGGGCTTAAAAATAAATAAGAATCTCAGTATCACACAAAGAAACACAGAAACAAAATGAAAGTAAGTAACCACACAAAGCAATTCATTTTCGACTCAAACCAAGATAGTAAGCGCACCAAAGCGGATGGTTTGAGCTCTCATCTTGCTGCTCCAGCCGCCATGCCTGCCAATTGCTACCATGCTCCTCGGCCACCACGTACTCTAATCCTCAGGAACCATACACCAAAATAAAGTTTTTCTTCGGTGAACTGCCTTGGCCATAGTGTTTTAGCACCGTGACAGGAAGGTAACTAATACAACCCTCCTCTCTGTAGACTGGACTCTGGTTTAGAATCCACCGGATGGGGTCTCCACAGCCTCCCTGGACAACAGGACATTTCATTTCAAGCTATGTCTCAGTCCCCTTCGACCTAGTTGACCTTAGGCAAACTATGAACCCTTTTTTAATACCTTTGACCACATTAATATGTACGTCCATATATGGTTACTGAAAACCCAGATCAGTTACACTTATCCACTTGTCTGGTATGTTTTGTTTTGGGGTTTTTTTGCTTTTTTTAAAACAAAGTCACTGGGCAGTGGTAGCACATGCCTTTGATCCCAGGGGAGGCAAAGCAGGCAGATCTCTGAGTTTGAGGCCAGCCTGGTCTACAGAGCAAGTTCCAGGACAGCCAGAGCTACACAGAGAAACTGTCTCAAAAAACCAAAACAACAATGAAAAAAGAGATAAGGTCTTGCTATGTATCCCCAGCTGGCTTAATACTCACTATGTAACCCATTCTGGTCTCAAACCCAAAGATCCACCTGCCTCTGCCTCCCAAGTGCTGGAATTGAAGGTGTGAGCCGCTGCCTGGCTTCTTCTTTCTTATACCACGAGACATGGGAATATTAACAAATAGATTTGCTATCTGTTGTCTTGGGTGAAGACTATGTCTATTCCCTACTCCTAAGGTCTCAGTGACAAACCAAACTTCAATTTCACCAGAGTTTACCCTGCGGAGCCAGTAAATTTATCTGGCTTACTTACAGAGCACGTGTGAGAGGCCACTGACAAAAGCGTGGGTGACTGACCCCAGAGCAACTGCACTGGAAAGTCCTCACCCAGAATGGATGATGGCCTCTCCATAGAAGCCTACGTGGAACCCCACTCACTGTCCCCTCCCCCCAAAAAACACCAAGGACACATGCAACTAGGGTAAATATTATTAGTGTATAGACTATTAAACTGTGGGACTTTGTTAGTTCCCAGGTAAATCTTATAGAAAACACAAAAGAGTCAAAGATCTGTGCATGTGCGTTGCATGTGTGTGCTCTCTTTGTACCATCCAGAGAACATGCTGCCATTGCTATGCTTACTTTTGAATGAGTGCAAGTAGCAGAGAGAAAATGCCAGAAACATACAGTAAAACACCATCAAATTGATGTTTATCACATCAAACAGAACCCAGCTAAGGAAGTCCTTAAAACTAAAAGGCTGGAGTAAATATTGAGAGCTAATTCTTTTTTCCAAGACAAGGTTTCTCTGTGTAACAAGCAATGGTTGTCCTGGACTCACTCTGTAGAGCAGGCTGGCTTCAAACTCACACAGATCCACCTGCCTCTGTCTCCCAAGTGCTGGGATTAAAAGCATGCACCACCACGCCCGGCAAGAGCTAAATTTTTAAGCAGAGGGTCTTCTGAATTCTTTCCATCAGCTGACTGTCAACAGCATTGTTAATCTTTACCCTTATCACCTATAATCTAGCAAATATTGTAGTTATTTGAATGAGAATGGCCCCTATGGGCCCATATGTTTGAATGTCTGGTTCTGTTAGAGGGAAAGATTAGGTGTGCCCTTGTTGGAGGAGGTGTGTCACTGGCGGTGAGTTGTAAGGTTTCAAAAGTCCACACCAGGCCTAGTATCATCTCTCCCTACCTGCTGCCTGTAGATTAGGATATAAGCTCTTAATTACTATTCCAGTGGCGTGCCTATCTGCTTCCTACCATGATGATCATGGACTAAACCTCTGAAACTGTGAGCAAACCTTCAATTAAATGCTTTCTTTTATAAGAGTTTCCCTGGACATCGTGTCTCTTCATAGCAATAGAACAGTAACTAAGACAAATACAGAACACAGAAAAACAGCTTTAAAACACACACACACACACACACACACACACACACACACACACACACACCTGGAATGGGATGACATCAGCCTACCAGCCTCTTCTTTTTCTGTGGCCTGTCTATGCTGCTCCCGCTAAAAATGGAAAAACAGGGCTGGAGAGATGGCTCAGCGGTTAAGAGCACTGGCTGCTCTTCCAGAGGTCATGAGTTCAATTCCCAGCAACCACATGGTGGCTCACAACCATCCATAATGAAATCTGGTGCCCTCTTCTGGCCTGCAGATATACCTGCAGACAGAACACTGTATACATAATAAATAAATCTTAAAAAAAAAAATGGAAAAACAAAAGCAAGAGTACCCAGAATGGGGGAAAATCGGGAGGGGACAGACAGCAAGCACAGAACAAAAGGAGTCTTATGATTGGGAAAGAGTATTCTATCTCAAAGAAAAGAAGGCTGGGAGACAGTGGACCAAAGGAAGAGACATTAGGACTCAGCCAACCAAGGTTGCTCACTCATGCAAGAATCCCTAGGGATCCAGAGTGTCCCCAGTGCTGAGTTTTTATGAGAGGCAACTGCATACAAAGACATTTTAGTCACCAGAGCATGTTTATGAGGAAAGCAAATGTTTTACTTGATTATTATCAGGGAGAACAAAGACAAGGAAGTACAGGAAGAAAAACACACGGAAACAGAACAAGGCGGTACATCTTAACAAATAGATCACCTGTTGTAAGATCATTACTGTCTGTCTTTCAAGTGTCAACAGTCAGGGTGCTCTTCAACACTGAGTGGGTTTCCTTCGCAGATGAGGCTATGTAACATATAAACAGAAAAGCCTTAACATACATGTTGCAGGTTCCAGTTTCCTGAAGCTGGAAACCTGTTGTACGGGTTGTTTCCTTCTGTCCCGAGTGTGCCAAGGGTCAGGGTGCTCTTAGATGCAGACTGTGCTTCTGTCTCCGACAAAGCTGTTGGCAAAAGCTTAGGAAGGGGTTTCTCGCATCCAAAAGCCAATCCTAAGTTAATGGAGGTTCTTTACACCCTGAGTTCAAATGCTTTGTCCATCACACACTGATCCCCTCTCTGGGAAAGTGTCCTATGTTATAGGTACTTTTTACAAACAGGCAGGTTGGTACAATCCCCCAATCAGAACTGCCAGAAAGCTGTATGAAGTCACTAAGGATACCAGTCGAGCTATAGATCCAGACCCTGCATTCACTTCAAGCTGGTGACACATTTCACTCTCATCTGACATCACATAATCCAACCAACAAAGACTACTTTGCCAGCATGCATTTCTTACATTGATTGGTATGCGCATGCAATTTTCTTGGATACATTGGTATTTTCTGCTTTGCATGCCTTTAATCCTTTAATAAATATTATCAGTATATATACTTTGCATGCCTTTAATCCCAGCACTCTGGAGGCAAAGGCAGGCAGATCTCTGCGAGTTCAAGGCTATCCTGCTCTCATTATGTAGTGAGTTTCAGGACAGCCAGGGTTATGTAGAAAAACATCCTGTCTCAAAAACACAAAGCAAAGCCAACCAACCAAAAAATAAACAAAACAGTTTATGGAATACTGGCCTTTAGCAAGCTTTGACAGGGAAAAAAAAAAACCTCACAATTTCCCCTTAATACATTTTTTTTCTTTAAACTCGACCAGCAAATGCAGACTTTTAAAGTTTTATAAACAGTAAATTATTATTATGACAAGTGACTGGGACTGTTTGGTGGGAGTGCTCTCAATGAGCCTCTGGAAGAGGGCCCTAAGACAAAGAATTAATTACTCCGTCTATCTCTGTAGCATGGCTTAAGATAAGCCTGCCTTCCAAGGGGTGGTCCCTTGACAAGGCAACTGGACAGGGCCCATCTGGAATGTCGGGTCCACCCAGGTGGGAACTCCTGATCTCTAGACCTGAAGGAGTTTTCTCTTAACTTGCTCACTTGCTACTGTAACATTTCTTCCTCTGAGGGGCTAACCTCTTATGAGTGACTGTCCTGGGAGCCAAGCAATGACCATCTTTGAGCATTTGGCTGTGTCCTGTCCCTTGCAAAATAGTACCCCAGATGGGCTTGCTGAGAGTTTCCACCCCACTCAAATACACACACAGCATCTACTCAGAACCTCAGCATCTTTATTACATACAGAACAGGAAGCTATCACCTAGTCTCAGGTGTCTACAGTCAGTCTTAGGCTGTAAACATCTGGGAGAATGACGCTATGGTTGCTATGAGCCTCTTGCATGCACTCATCAGCCCTTCATAAGGCTTACACACACTGTCCATGTTCACAGTCCGACCAGAGGAAGGTTGGCCATCCCTCTGAGCCTCACCCCAGGGGAAAGGCTTTGCCACATTCCCATAGGTCTCAGGCACTGGTCCTTGACCCAGCCATGCCCTCAAGCACACTCTTTCAGGACCTCATCTGCTATGTACACATTCACTCAGGGCATCCTTAGTTTCCCACAAGAGGTGTTGGGTGGGGGTTCATCCCTGCTGGTAAGGCTTTCCAGGTGTGACCAGTGAGGGGAGGAGTGTTCACACCCTGTAAGTAACCCCTCACCCCTCTGTAAGGAAGCCCAGTAAATTCTTTGGCAATACTGGACTCTAGTGGAACTGTGCCTTGGCTTGTCATTGAGACCTTAGAGGTAGACAGAGCTTACCTCTCTTCCCAGGAAGAAATTCTAACAACATAACCCTAGAAACATCTAAGAACCAGATCAAGGATCAGAGTTCCCAAACACTTTTGGCATCTCTTGGCCCTGGTAAGGCTGATGCTGCAGAGGGCAGCAGCTTTCAGTCTCTAGCTTTCAGTCAAGAGAGAAAACTGGTTACTTTTCTTTGGAAACTTGTTGCCTAATTTCTTCACACCCCTTTCTGAAGAGGTAACCCTGGCTGCTATTACAGCATTGGGGCAGTGAACACTCAGGCTTCTTCTAGCCCGGTGGGGGCATTGGATGTGGCAGTTAGTGTACCTCTTCAGTGGGCCTACCTAGAAGATGCCCAAAAGTGCTCTAGTAGTTCTGGTCATATAGCAGCCAGGCATAGAGAGGAAAGGAAGTCTTTGGTACTTGACTGGAAAGAGATGTGAGGGCAAATAATGGCAGTGTGAAATGCCCACACATAAGAGACTGTGATACCTGTTGGTGATGGGGGTTCCCCTTGTGGAAGTGCATCCCTAGGAGACAGCTATGGAGATTATAGGTCATCGCTTGGCATCCCTGATGCTCCTTCCTGGACTGCCACCTTGTAAGGAGTCTCACTGTATGTTTCTGTTGTCATGACAGACTGAGACTGTCTGAAACCCAGAGCCAAGATAAACTTTCCCTCCTGTAAGATGTTATGTTGTGTCTTCTGTGACATCACCATAAAGCTAACACCTCTCTTCAATCGCTGCCTTTTGAACCTCCCATCCTTTATCACAGCAACAAAAACTAGTAATCGTATGTATTCATGTAATAAGGAGCCAAAAAGCAATCAGCCCAGTTGGAAGGATGGATCACAAATCTTTATTGGTATGGACATGTTTCCCAACACTTGATTTCAATCACATCCACAATACATAAATACCACACTTTCTTGTTCAGAAAACAGAATCTCTGCCACTGTCCTGATGCTGACTTAAGAAAAATAACCCTCTACCTGAGGCATGAGACCATTATCTCAAGCACTGTGGATATGACCAACGACATATCCAAAGAAACTCAGTGAATAACCTACAAGAAACTCAGAAGTCAGCTTTTGTGAGAGGGTGATAGGTACTTCTTATTTTGTTTTGTTTTGATACAAGGTGTTACCTAGGTTGGCCATGAACTCCTAATGTAACCAAGGCTGACTCTGAACTATTTTTCTGTTTGTTTATACAGTGCTGGGGATCAAACTGACCTTGAACTCTTGGTCCTTCTGCCTCTACCCACCAGTTTTGATATTATTCTATTTAACAACCTACAACTAAAGGAACTGAATGTTTCCAGGAAATTTTAGACTATGTGGACCTGGATTGGCACCTAGAACGTAGAGAAAATAAAGAAAAGGAGAGTGTGCTAGCTACAGAAATCACCAGGGCCCACGTTATTGTGAAAGAAGATCCCAACTGGCTATGTGTGTGTGGAAGCCGGAGATCAACCTTGAATTAGTTCCTCTGGGCAAATGCTACCCACCTTGTTTTATGAAGAAAGACAGTATCTCTCTCTGGCCTGGAACTCTCCAAGAAGACTAGGCTGGCTGGCCAGTGAGCCCAGGAACCCTTCTGTCTCCACCTCCTCAGAGCTGAGATTACAAGGATGCACCACCACGGCAGGATTTTAACATGAGATCTGGGGATTAAGCCCTGGGTCTCGTGGCTGCAAAGCTAGCATTTTACCTACTGCGCTGCCGCCTCCTCAGCCCCTTGACTGGCATCTGACTGTAATTCACTGCCTTCTTGGTGAGCTTGGGGACAGCTGGCTCAGCTGCTCTGTGTCAAATTCGGTATATTTACTATCAGCTTAAATAAAGCATTAAAGTTTTCTGTTTCACACTGGCGAGATGGCTCAACAGTTAACAGTACGTACTGTGCTTGCAGAAAACCTGAGTTTGGTTCTCAGACACTGTATCAGGTGGCTCACTAGCGCTGCCTGTAACTCTAGGTCCAGAGGATCTGATTCCCTCTTCTGGCCTCCACAAGTACCTGCACTCACACGCACATGCACACACAGAGACATACACATAATTAAAAACAAAATAAATCTTTTTAAAAGTTAGATACTTGTCCTAGTTTTATCCAAAATTATTATACTACATATTTGTAGTAAACATTTAGGAAAATATGTTGAGAAAGGAAGAAAGTCTTTCTCAGCTACTTGCATGTCATGATACTGTTCAAGAATGGTGTCCTGGTGTCCTGAGGAACTCCTAATTTCACAAGGGTGCTGATAACCATGTAGAAGAGTCAACCATCCATGGTATAATCTAGTTATAAGAAGTTCCACAAGGATTAGAGAAGGTTCCCCACTGCAGGGCCTCACTGAAGGAGACATCAAGTAGCATTACACTATATAATCAATGCAATATTCTTTGGTTATAGCATATTAGCTAGCAGGAGCATAACCCCCTTGCTGATAAGAGACTGGTGATTTTTAGCAAAGGCTAGCTCAGTCCCCCAGGAGACGTGATAATGTCCAGAGACAAGTTTATTTTTTCTTTCTTTGAGACAGGATCTCTACAGACCAGGCTTGCCTCAGACTCACTGTGTGTATGAGGATGATCTGAACTGATCCTCCTGCCTCCACCTCCTGAATACCAGGATTATAAGCATGTGCCACCACACATGAATGGAAACCATTTCCCTGACAAACGGGGGCTGCTAGCATCTACTGGATACAAAAAGCATAAATGCTACTCAGTATCCCACAGTGTACAGGGCAGTCTTGCCATAACAACAAAATCTCAGGCCACAAATGGCAGTTCAGAGGTTGAAGGTTCTAAGGTCTATGTAACCCACTGACTCTGTTAACTGTTGATAAAGTAAAAGAGGATGCAAGGCACCCCTAGCTTCAAACTTTGAGAAGTTCCTGTCAATTCTCATGAGCCTCATTCATTCACCCCAACTTCCATCCAAAACCAAATCTTTGTATTACAGAATTTGGTGAGGATTTGTCCGAATGAGCTGAGTGTGGTGGTACATACCCATAAATTCCAACACTGGAAGGCTGAGGTAGCAGGATGAAAATTTTGAGGCCACCCTGGGCTACATAGCAACAGCCTATCTCAAAAAACCAAGAATTAAAAAATAAAAAAAAAAATTTAAAAAAAAGCAACAACCCCCACAACAGGTGAGGAAGTTTATTGGATGAAGAAGGGGCAGAATGCTGGAAGCACAGTTCAAAGTCAACTGTACTAACCACCAACTCTATGGGTTTATGTGTGTGTGGTACACATGTGTGGGCATGTGAGGGCCAGAGCTCAACCCTGGGTGTCATTTCTGGGGAGCCACCTGTCTTGATTTGTCTGTTGAGACAGGGTCTGTCTCACTGAGACCTGGAACTCAATGGTTATGTGAGGCAAAGCTTGCTAGGCAGAGAGCCCCAGGAGCCTGCCTGTCTCTGCCTCCTAGCAGTGCCACTGCATCTGATGGTCACCATGGCGAGCCTTTGACATGGGTGATAGACACTGAATTCAGGTCCTCACACTGGTGTAGAAAGTACTTTACTGACTGAGCCACCTCCCCAGGGTCCCAGAACGATACTTTATGCAACCTAAAAGTTGGTGTCACAACTTCCTAACATGTACCTGGAAGGAGTTAGGACAGTTAGTGCTACCTGTTAAAGGTAAAGCCCAAATTTTTTAAATTATTTTTAGTGGAACAAATCAAATACAATGGTGCTAAAGGCAAATATTCAATATATTTCATTTTACCCTAAAAAAAATCAGTACGTGAAATGCCATGCACGTAGACACTATCCCTCCCTCAGCCCTATTTTTTTACATATTTACAATTTTACATATTTACTTATTAACATTATCTTCTATCTTTACAATTACAAAATTATTTCACACTGGGAGAGTGTGGAAACATAGAATTAATTTCAATGTAGACTTTGTAGCATCTGTTTTTATCTTTTAAAAGACAGTATTTGCCCAAAACCAACAACAGTGTCCACCACAGAGGAAGCCCATGGGAAAGTCAGGGAGGACATAAAAGACTGACACAGAATTCACACAAACCTACATTACCGACTCAAATAAATAGTGCATTATTATTTACTAAGCTTCCCCTGCTAGGAAAAAAAAAAAGAAAGAAAATAAACAATCCCTAAAACTGTACCTTAAAAATACTTTGAAATTTTAAGCAGTTAATTCATACTCCAGACCTGAACAGTGGAATGCAGCAGCTCCTTGAAATCAGCCCCAAGTAAATACGACCGTGAGGAAGACATCACCCTGCGTACACCTGAGGCTGCAATGGGGGAGGGAGCTTGTCATTCTCTACGTTTTCAGAGTCAATGGCTGCTAATGGTTGGTTTGGGGGCTTAATCTCAAGCGGGTATTTCTCAACAATGTCTTGAACTTCCTTGGCAATTCCATCCGTCCAGTCTATTAAGTCTTTTTCAAGTTTCTTGGCTTCGTTCATGATCCTTTCCTGCCGTTCATTCAACTGAGTCAGGAGATCCAAGTTCTTATACATTTGCTTCACACCCAAGCAGGCCTCCGGGGACCAACTCTCAGACTCCTGCTTCCTTGGGGAAGTCTGGCCAGACATGTATCGGTCAAAATCCTCCTGACTTAAATTCAAAGACTGAGCATCTAATTTCTCAATGAACGCCACAGCACAGCACTGCAAAGGAAAGAGAGTGATGTGGTAGTCAAGGCAGAAAGACTGCAGGTAGATTTTTAAATCTTTCCCTATTCCCAGTACTGGGGATTGACCAAGGGCCTCAAGCATGCTAGGCAAGGGCTCTGCCACAAGCTAAATCCTCAGCCCTTTCTTGTGTCTTTGAGACAACCAGTAGCGGAGGCTAGTCCTAAACTATGTAATCAAGAATGATTTTGAGTTCCGGGTCTTCTGGATCCTCACACTTCTGCTTCCAGAGTCCTAGGATTACAGGGACAGGCATCAGCCTGGCTTGTTCTCTTTTTAAGACAGGGACTCACTAAGTGGATCTGCTTGCCCCATCCTCTCAGCTGCTAGCATGCACTAACAGGCTCAGTATTCTGGATGCTTAATTTTCCTTTGTTCCAGAATTTGGTCCAGTGGTTTCATAGCTCCACTACTTCCTTGTTCCTCAGCAGACTGTCCTCTGCTCTCCAAACTGCCTTCTCTATCACCTCTCCCAGCTCTGTCTCTTTAGAGCCAGCTGTCCCCCTATGAGCATTCACAGGTCTGCGTTATCTGCCTTGAAATCACCTGAGCTCCAGTTATTTATTACATGTGAAACGGTTATTTAAAACCAAAACAGCCCCTGGTGAACTTTCCTCTGCCAATATCACCTATGCATATCAGTGGCAATGCTGGGTCTAACTCGAGTAAGTCAGCAGCACAGGGGTTGGCTGACTCCTCCCTGTGGCAGGTCACATGGGGCATGGTGGTGCTGATGCCAACCAAGCAACAGGAGCCAGGCAGCACATTCTCCTCCATCTCACCTGCTCAAAGACATGATCTGCTCTGAGTGACAGTGCACTTCCAAAGAAACAGAATATGTGTATGGACTTCCGCTCTGAGAGACAGGCATCCTCACGAGTCCTAAGCTGTCTCAGATCTGAGACTAACCTGTCACCCCTCAGGTAAACCCCTCCTGGGTCATCTCCCCGCCTTCGGGAGTCACTTCTTACCAGGTTGGTGAAGTAGTAGCCATCCTCGCCTGTCATGAGCCGGCTGGGGTTGCAGAAGCGAGTGATGTACTGGATGTTGGACTGCAGGCGAGGGGGGTTGCCCTTCAGGACGATGTAGATGAGAGTGGGCAGGAAGTCATCGGCGGAGGCTGGCTCATTCTTGGTGATCTTGATGGCGTTGAAGATGTGCTTGCTGCACCTGGTGATGCAGGCTAACTTATCCCGAGGTACACGCTTCGAGTCCATCTCAATGATGTCTGTGAAGAAGAGGGACAGTGCCACCGTGAGGCAGTTACCACACAAGAAACAACTGGACAAGCAAGGTGCTGCAAACCTGGCATCCCAGCACAGGATCCTTAAGCAGAACTATAAAATGAGACCCTGTTTTAAGGGTGGGAGAGCAGCAATGGGCTAAGTTTTTGTTTTTCGAGACAGGGTTTCTCTGTATATCTCTGGCTGTCCTGGACTTGCTTTGTAGATCAGGCTGGCCTTGAATTCACAGAGATCCGCCTGCCTCTGCCTCCCAAGTGCTGGGATTAAAGGTGTGCGCCACCACCGCCCGGCATGGGCTAAGTATTTTTAATCCTTTAGGATTCAGAGGTGTCCCCACCACCCACTCCTCCAACAGTTAACTTAGTATAAGAGGAACTTAAGTTCCCCAAAGCATTAAAGACAAATTCATATCCACAGCACACACAGCATGAACCGGGCATGCCAACTTTAGAGGTTCCGTCTCAAACATGGGACAGTAAATGTCAGAGGGGCTGCTTGACTATCCAAGATCATGCAGAGAGCAGAAGGCTGAGTGGGAAGGACACAGTTTGCTCAAGAAGCCCATGGGCAAGCACCCCTGAGCTCTATGGAAGAGGAAACAAGGCTTTAAAATGGCTTCAATCTTGTCTGTTGCTGTTTTGTTTTTATTTTTGCAACTTGGGCTTCTACTTGTAGCCCAGGCTGGCCCCAAATTCCCCATGTAGCAAGGATGACCTTGACTTCCCAAGCGCTGGGATGGTGTGCGCCACCACAGCCAGTTGACTAATGCAGTACTAGGGGCTGGAGAGATGGCTCAGCAGCTGAGAGCACCTGCTGTTCTTCCAAAGGACCCGGGTTCAAATCCCAGCACCCACATGGCAGCTCACAACTGTTTGTAATTCCTGTTCCTAGGGATCTGACACCCTCACACGGGTATACCTGGAGACCGAACACCAATGTAATAAAAAAAAAATTGTTTAAAAAAAAAAAAAAGGTCTCTTGCTGCAGTAACTCGAGTGGGAGCACTTGGCACTTGAGCTCGGAACGAGACTCCACGGGTTGTAAGAAAATGACAGATAAGCCGGACATGGGGGAAATCACCAGCTTTGATAAGGCTAAGCTGAAGAAAACTGAGACGCAGGAGAAGAATACTCTGCCGACCAAACAGACCATTGAACAGGAAAAGAGGAGTGAAATTTCCTAAAAGCCTAGGAGGATTTCCCTACCCCACCTCACCCTGTCATCTCCAAGACGCCCTCATGATGTAGAGGAAGAGCCACCTGTGAGATGGACATGAGAGCCACAAGCTGCACTGTGAACCCAGGCACTCCGCGGCAATGCTACTGGACCCCGTGGGTCTCTGAAGGGGGACCCCCTACTAATCGGACTGCCAAATTTCACCGGTTTGCCCTGGGATATTATAGAAAATTATTTGTATGATTGATGAAAATAAAATACACCTTGTGGCAAAAACAAAAAGCAAAAAAACTAATGCAGTACTGGATGGGATATAGGTCTGAGTCAGCTGAGCCCACCCCCTGCCTCTCCTAATACACCTCTACACTCAGATTAGAAAGTCTACTGGGGGCTGGAGAGGTGGCTCAGAGGTTAAGAGCACTGGCTGTTCTTCCCAAGGTCCTGAGTTCAATTCCCAGCAACCACATGGTGGCTCACAGCCATCTACATTGAGATCTTCCCGGGCATATATGTAGAGCAAATACTGTATACATAATAAATAAAAATAAATGTTTAAAAAAAAAAGAAAAACCAAAAAAAAAAAAGATTCACTTATAAAAAAAAAAGAAAGTCTACTCGGTGCACACTGCACACAATGCTTCTCAGGGATATGGCTACTGACAAGCCCTTTCTCAGACACAAAATCCAGAAGAGCTGACTTGAGTGGGAAAGAGCAGTCCAGTCATTCTCATTTCCAGCTGTATCTGACCTAGTTTAGCTCAATGATCAAATAATGAGACTTTGGGCCTGTAAGGTGGCTATGTGAAAGTACTGGCTGACACACCGGCCAGCCTGAGTCTGAGCCCTGTGGCACACATCGTGGAAGGAGAGCACTGACTCCTACAAATTGTCCTTTGTCCTCACACTCAAGATGTAGTATACAGCCCCCAATACATACATACATATAAACACATACATACACAGACAGACATATATTCATACACATACATACATATATAGATAAATGCATAGATAGATAGGCAAAGAAAGAAAGAAATGCTACTTTAAAAAATTTATCAAAACCATGGGGCTGGAGAGATGGCTCAGTGGTTAAGAGCACCGGCTGCTCTTCCAGAGAACTGGGGTTCAATTCCCAGCAACCACATGGCAGGTTACAACTGTCTGTAACTCTAGTCACACAGACATACATGCAGGCAAAATACTAATGTACATAAAATAAAAATAAATGAGTCATTTTTTAAAATATCAAATACAGGGACTAAAGAGATGGCTCAGCAGTTTGTTTTTTTTTTTGGTTTTTCGAGACAGGGTTTCTCTGAATATCTCTGGCTGTCCTGGACTCGCTTTGTAGACCAGGCTGGCCTCGAACTCACAAAGATCCGCCTGCCTCTGCCTCCCAAGTGCTGGGATTAAAGGCGTGCGCCACCACCACCCAGCGGCTCAGCAGTTAAGAGCACTGACTGCTCTTCCAGAGGCCCCAGGTTCAGTTCCCAGCACCGGCATGGTGGCTCACAACTGTAACTCCAGGATCTGACATCGCCCCACACATATACTGCAGGCAAAACACATAAAGTAAAAATAAATAAATTATTTTAAAAATATATCAAAAGCACTTCAAGTAAAAAAGAAAGAACTTGGCATGCGCCTTTAATCCTACCAGAGCCAGAGGCAGAGGCAGGTGGATCTTGGTTAGTTCGAGGCCAGCCTGGTCTTACAGAGTGAGTTCCAGGACAGCCAGGGCTGTTACACAGAGAAACTATGTATTGAAGAGAGAGAGAGAGACAGAGACAGAGAGAGAGAGAGAACGAGAACTTAACTGGGAAGTGGTGGAACACACCTTTAATCCCCAACACTCAGTAGGCAAGAGGCAGGCAGATCTCTCTCTGAGTTCAAGGCCAGCCTGGTCTACAGAGTGAGTTCCAGGACAGCCAGGGCTACACAGAGAAACCCTGTCTCAAGACAGAAAGAGAGAAACTCAATCACAAACAAGAAGGGGAAAGGAGTTTACTTGCTGTGGTGTGCAGCACACCAGTACTCAGGTAGCAAAGCAGGCAGATCTCTGAGTTTGAGCCAGCCTGGTCTTCCATAGCAAGTTCCAGGCTAGCCAGGGTTACATAATAAGATCCTATCTTAAATGAACAAGAAAAAGAAAGAAAGAAGAGAAAGAGACGGGAGGAGGGAAGGAAGGATAGATTTTAAGGGCTTTTCTATGGGTTACCCTGCAGCACCATGTTAACCCGTGGAGACCATCCAGTTGTAATGCTCTCAGCCACTGACCTGTGATTGCTTTCACCACCATGTCAGATACTTCAGGGATTTCCTCATTGACGGGGACACAGAGCATCTGAGGTGTCACCCAGTGCAGAGCCCTGCAAAGAGAGAAGTGGTCAGGAAGAGGTCCAAAAACAGAGGGTAGACTCTAATCTTGTTGTTTCCTTCAGTCAAAGGAAAACAGAGGTACCACTGACTTACTAGGCAACCCCAAGTTCAAGCACTTGACTCCTGCCCATACAAAGAGCTTAGCTGACACGAGGAAATAAGACCCTGAAATACCACTCTGCTTCCGTACCTATCACAGCAGAGGGCATTCTCCTGCCTCAAAGGAGATTCTGCTCTAAAGGCTGAGAACCTGCTGCTTGCTGTCCTCACAGCCCAAGCTGGTCCTGTACTGTTACACCCTGCCTTTGATGTCCAAGACACGAGAGCGCTGAAAGAGGATGACATGTGTCTCCACAACCTGAGTCACTTCCTGGCTCACCCTGACTTTACGCTGGCCTCTGCTGCCGGGCTCTCTAGCACCATGGTTAGCACTCTCACCCTACCCCTCGGTCTAACATCCATCTAACTTCCAGCCCCTGGCTCTTGATTCTACTCAGCACCTGCCCTGTGTCAACTCCTCCTTTCTGGCGTGGCATCTCCATGTACTTATCTAATTCCAGCCCCTTTATCTGAGACCTCACTTGGGGTTCCTCAGCCAAGGACACAGGAGCCTCCAAACACTTCATGTGACCTAGCCTTGGAACTGTTCTCACACTGGAGTGCTGTGATGGTTAATCTTCAGTGGTAACTTGACTCAACTTAGACTCCTGGAGGACACCTCTGGACTCACCGGTGAAGGCGTTTAGAGAAGATTAACTAAGGAGGTAAGATCCACCCTAAATTTCATTGGTGCCATCCATGGGCTAGGGACTCAAGCTTAATAAAAGGGAGGAAAGGGCATGGTGGGCACACCTGTAATTCCAGCACTTGAGAAGAAGAAGCAAGATGATCAGGAGATCAAGGCTAGCCTCCATTACAGGAGACTCAAAAGACAAGGACAGAGGGCTGGAGAGATGGTTCAGAGGTTCAGAGCACTGTCTATTCTTGCAGTGGACTTGGGTTCAGTACCTAGCACCTGCATGGAGGCTCTCAACCATCTGTAACTCCAGATGCAGGGGGACCAATGCTTCTTCTAAACTCCATGGGCTCCTGTACGCACATGGTACACATAACATACACACAGGCACATGCAAGTTTGTAAAGGAGAAAAGAGAAGAGGCTTCCTGATCCCAGGAGTCATAGGGAGCCCCAGCTGAATGCTCCTGCCACAGCCCTGCCTTCCCCACCTCCTAAGCCACAAGCCAAAATAATTCCTTCTCTTCAGTTGTTTCTGTCAAGTGTTTTACCACAACAGTGAAAAAGTAATACAGGTGAACTCAGAGTCTGGGTTCACGCCATAGGTTCCCTAAGAATAGGTCACCAGTTCAGAATGGCAAAGATGTACCTGCAGGATGCCTGGAGAATGCAACCCAACAGGTGGGACAGAGGAAAAACGCACCCACTGTCTTGAGACAGTCACAGTCTCCAGTCTGACAAGATAGCACAGGGAAGCAAGAAATCAAGTGCTCATGTTCCTTGAAACTCAATCTAGAATGATCTCACTTACCCAACATGGGTCCTATCTCCAGCCAGCAGGAGTCAGACAGAAAAGCAGGTTACCATAGCCTGACTGAGAAGCTCATGCTGCTACTGCTCAAGGCTGGAAGGTCACACGCACTACTGCCCATATGCTATCATTCCATTCCAGACAGTAGATAAAGACAGGCGAGGCACTCACCTGATCCTCTTTTGGATGGCGAGATCTTTCTTTTCATCATCAGTAGTCTCTGGGCAGAACACGAATTTATAAAGACGGGTCATGATGTGCTTCTCGATCTGATCCATTATCTTCTCCACTTTCTCTGGAGGCACTGGAATACACAAATGGGAATAACAGTTCAAGAGAAGGATTTCAAATCAAAATTATGTTTTTATAGTATTTTCCACACAGTAATTAATAATAATAATAGTAATAACAAGAAGAAGAAGAAGAAGAAAGGAGGGGCTGGAGAGATGGCTCAGTGGTTAAGAGCACTGACTGCTCTTCTAGAGGACGAGGGTTCAATTCCCAGCACCCACATGGCAGTTCACAACAGTCTGTAATTCCAAGATCTGACACCTTCATACAGACACACATGCAGGCAAAATACCAATGGAAATAAAAATAATAACAATAATAATAAATTTGCTGTAAACACACCCAATGAAGAAACTACAAATATCATAAATAAAATCCCCTTTAAAAATTCACAGCTCGGGAGGCAGAGGCAGGCAGATCTCTGTGAGTTCGAGGCCAGCCTGGTCTACAAAGTGAGTCCAGGATAGCCACCAGGCTGTTATACAGAGAAAACCTGTCTCAAAAAAAAAAAAAAAAAAATTCACGGCTACACCGGACATGGTGGCATAGGCCTTTAATCCCAACACTCGGGAGGCACAGGCAGGTGGATCTTATATGAGTTCAAGGCCAGCCTGGTCTACAGAGTGAGTCCAGGACAGTCAGGAATACACAGAGAAATCCTGTCTAGAAGAAACAAAACAAAAGAAAACAAACAAAACCCAAAAAACCGCAACAAAAAACACCCACTTGGAATTCCCAAGGCTGCCAAATGCTGGCAAATCTCCATTCTTATGAGGTTTCCCACAAAGCTCCCACCTTCTCTCTAAAGCACACACATGGACATCATGCAAAATGCATCCTAAAGTACAGTGTCAATAAAAGGCCAGTCCCAGACAATCTCTACAAAGCCAAAGCTTGAAGTCAGTGGGTCTCATTTTTTTTTTTTTTTACTGCCTCCAACTCCGTTAGGATTATGTCATCATGAAGAGTGACTCACCAAAATGGCAATTCCAAGGTGGGGAATTCATATAGAAAACTTCCTGAGCAGTTTCTATCTTCTTCACGTTAACCATAATAAAGGTATTACATTACTCAAAATAGTATCCAACTGCCCTGGTCACACACGGGGAGGCATTCAAAGGCATTGCTAGGTATGAGGCAGCTGCTAATGTCAGTTCAGTACATTGGCCAGGCCAATCAGGGGAGCCGAGGACAGCTAACCTGAGCTACAACCAGCTTCCCCGTAACAGCTGACTGACAACACATTACCTTTCCCACGAGTCTGCATTCTTTCAGCCACACTCTGGTAAAAGTCCTGAGCACATTCTGACTGTTCCTCGATGCTTAAATCCTGGAACCAACAGACAAGAGACAAGAGAGCAGTTGAAAAGTCTGAGAACACGAAATTTTAACAAGTTTCAAAAACACACTCCTTGCACTGAGCCAATTCTAAAAGCACTTACAAATTACAAGAAAGAAAAATCTACTATTCATGATGCTTATCTTTCACTGCATGTACATACAATTTATGCACATCAGTTTATTTCATTTACATCTTCACCCTCATTATTACTGTTGTTGTTGTTACTATTGTTAATTCTTTCGTGACAGGGTTTTGCTTTGTAGGCTGGACTTTTTAGAATTTAATAGTTGTAACATGTAGGTTTTTTT
>CAJQZJ010037421.1:1287246-1298609 GCA_907164525.1 Lophiomys imhausi
CTGACAACACATTACCTTTCCCACGAGTCTGCATTCTTTCAGCCACATTCTGGTAAAAGTCCTGAGTAAGTTTATGAGCCACTATGTGGGTGCTTGGAATCGAACCTGGGTCTTCTGGAAGAGCAATCAATGCTCTTAAATGGTGAGCCATCATTCCAGACATTTTTTTTTTAATTTGTACTGGGAATTGGTCCTAGAGTATCATGAATGCTACACAAGTGCTTTCCCACCTAACTATATCCCCACCACATTTTAAGTTTTGTACATGCATAAAATACGAACCCACATTCACTTTTTTTTTAATTTATTTTATTTTGGGGTGTTGAAAAGAGGGCTCTGTAGTTAAACACCCATGCTGCTCTTGCAGAGGACTTAAGTTCGGTTTCCCAACACCCATGTCAGACAGTTCTTCACTGCCTCCCTGTACTCCAGCTCCAAGTGATCCAATGCCCTCTTTGGGCAACACACTCATGGGCACATACCCAAACACAGACACACACATATTCACATAATTAAAATAAAATCCTTTTAAGCAAATTAACTTGTGTGTGTGTGTGTGTGTGTGTGTGTGTGTGTGTATACAGTGCCAGCAGAGGCCAGAAGAGGATGTTGGATCCTGTGGAGCTGGAGTTCCAGGTGCTTGTGAGCCACCTGACATAGGTGCTGGGAACTGAACTCAGGTCCTCTGGAAAAGCAGTGCAGTCTCTGAGCCATCTCTCAGGGCCCATTGATGCCTCACTTCTAGTCAAGCATTGTTCTCACCCTTTGTGAAACTTCGACTGTCCCCAGGAACTACATGCTCACAGGCATGGTGACCCTATATGAGGTGCAGTGCACAGACCAAGGCACCAAGCACATGACCCTAGACTTGCTGATGTGCTGTAGTGGGGACATTCAAATCCCTTTCCACTTGTTATCTTGACATACACCGTTAAGTGTCAACAACCATAGTTTTCCTACTGAGTTTATGAACATCAGAGCTAGAGAGATGGCTCAGAGGTTAAGAGCACCTGCTACTCTTCCAGAGGACCAGGGTTAAGTTCTAGAACCCACATCAGGTGACAATAGCCTGTAGCTACAGTTCCTAAGTTCCCACCCCCTCTGCTGACCTCTTTGGGCAACTGCATAAACATGCACATACTGACATATAGACACACCCACACATAAATAAAAAATAAACCTAATTTTTTTTAAAAAGGGACACTGGATGTTTAGCCTATCTGAGTGCACCCTTGTACCTGCCCCCTTCCCTCACCCTCTGTCTTGCCACCCAGCATCTGGAGGCACTGTTCTGCAGTCTCCTCCTACAGTGTTCACTGTTTTAGCTTCTGACTTTAAAACAAAGTCTGCACCACTTCCTTAAGAATTAAAGCTTGTTTTGGTAAGTATCTTTCTTTTAGATACAGCCTCTGGTGTCTAACAGTGACCAGACAGGGCAAACTACTATTAGGTTTAGAACAGTGAAGTGGGTGCTGGCAATGTGCCCCGGTGAGTGGAGTGCTCAACTAGAACACAAACAGTCCTGGGACTGAGTCCCAGCACAGTGTAAACCAGTGCTGTGCACGTGAGATTCAGCAGTTGGAGGCAATGGCAGGAGAATCAGGAGTTCAAGGCCAGTGTAGTCTATCTGAGACCTTGTCTCAAACATGAGTAAAATAAAAGAGTGAAGTGGTCAGTAAGATCTTTATAAGGTACAGGAGGGCTCTTAGCTTTCCATTTATTCTGGGAAAGTGTGAGCGAATGAAGATGCAGCCACATCTTAGACTATAATCTCTTCACCTAAACACAGAAAAACCCTTTACCATAAGCACTAACACAACACAAACTATAACTTAATACAAACTAATCAGTAGCAATTAGTTTTGTTTGTTATTTTATGTTCACTGGTGTTTTGCCTGCATGTCTGTGTGAGGATGTCAGAATGGGAGTTGCAGACAGTTGTGAGCTGCCATGTGGGTGCTGGGAATTGAACCTGGGTCCTCCGGAACAGCAGCCAACACTCTTGACCACTGAGTCATCTCTCCAGTCCCTTGTTTTGTCTTTTGAGACAATGTCATTTTATGTAGCTCAGGCTGTCCTGGAAATCCCTATATACACACCCTGACTCTGCCTTCCAACTGCTGAGATTAAAGGCGTATGGGCCACCACGCCTGGAAGTAGCAAATTTTAATAGAAAGACTGTCCAGGAAAACAAAACAGACAAACAAACAAAAAACAAAAGGAAAGAAATGGCTAAAAGGTCCTATGCTATGCCTGACCACTTTCTTACTAAGGAGAATGAGGTCACACAGTAGCTGCTCATAGAGAAATTGGGTTTTGTTTTAAAGGTTTATTTGTATGTCTGTCTTTGCCTACACATATGTATGGCTGGTGCCCTGAGAAGCAAGAAAAAGGTGTCAGTCCACCGACAGTGGTGAGCAGCAGTGTGTGTGTTAAGTGGACTGGGTCCTCTAGAGGAGCAATAAGCTCTCCTCAGCACTGAGCCAGCTCCCCAGCCCTGTGGAAACTGTGTTTTAAGACCTGAGTTAAATGATGGTCTAGAGATGGCTCAGTGGTTGAGGACACTGGCTGTTCTTTCAGAGGACCTGAGTTCAGCTCCCACCACACACATGGCAGCTCAGAACGGTCTATAACCCTATTTCCAGGGATCCAATGCCCTCTTCCGACCTCCATCAACACCAGGCCAGGAGGGAGTGCACAGACCAACATGCAGCCACAACACTCACACACACACAGAACAAAAACTTTAAGAAAAAAATTAAAGCCTGGATTGAGCAATGAGGTAAAGGCACAATGATCACAAGCTCAAAAACCATCTCTGGCTGTATGGCAAGTCTTTGCCTCAAAAAGCAAAGACAAAACAAGTGAGCAGAAGAAAAACCTGAATCAAGAAACCCAGAAAACTAGTTCAATTTTAAAATAAACTTTGGGTTTTACTGTGCTATCTAACAGACTATGGGTGATGTATACTGAGGATGGTGAGTATGTAGGGGTTAATTAACCCTTTCAGAAAAAGGACAGGTTGTTCTTGCAGAATAGACAAAAAAATGAGGGCCTATTTTTAACATTTAGTAAGTGCAGATTCCAAACAGCTGAAACAGCAAAAGAGCTTCTCCCTAAGCCTTCTGTACTTTTAAGTACAGTGTAATAGTGGGTGCTTGCTTACTTTTGTTTGAGACATGGTCTCACTCTGTAGCCCAGGCTGTTCTACACCTCCCAGGATAGCCCAGGCAGTCTCTAGCTCACTGCCATCTGTCTCATAAGTGCTGAGATTGAAACTATATGCCACCAAACCCAGCTAGATTTTTAGTTGTGAGACAGGCTTTCATTACTTTGTCCAAGCCAGTCTCAAATTTGTGGGCTCAAGTAATACCCCCACCTCAGCAAGTACTCAATGTACAGACTTACATCATCACACCCAGCCTAATAGTATGTTTTAACATAAGAAGAATTGAAGAGAACTATTCTTCACCACGCTGCAGAGCAGACCTCATTAAATCAAGCTTCTCTAGTGTCTCCCCAGATCTCCCCCCACGCTTTTTTCTTTCTTTTTGAGATGATGTCTCACTGTGAGGCTCTGGCTGGCTTGGCCTCCAACTCACAGAGATGTAATTCACCTGCCTCTGCTTCCTGAGTGCAGAGATTAAAGGTATGCACCACAATCCCGACTTCTCACCATGCTTTAAAATTACCCTTGAAGGGCTGGAGATGGCTCAGCAGTTAAGAGCACTTGCTGCTCTTCCAGAGGACCCGGGTTCAATTTCCCACACCTATGGCAAATCACAAGTGTCTGCAATCCCAGCTCCAAAGGATCCAATGCCCTTTTCTGGCCTCAGTGGGCCCTACATGCACTAGGTACACAGACATACATGCAGGCAAAATAGCCATACGCATAAAATAATAAAATAAAAATAATTTGAAAAAATTACTCGAGACATGAGGCTCCGTTCAGATGACAAAGCAAGCTACAGATAATGCACTACACAGGTGACCACATACACCCTTGTCATTATTCAATGACTTGAGAATTACAGTAAGATTTTTTTTTTCTTCTTTTTTTTTTGAGACATGGCTTCTCTGTGTAGCCCTGGCTATCCTGGAACTCTCTCCAGGCTGGCCTCAGGAATCTGCCTGCCTCTGCCTCCCAAGTACTGGGATTAAAGGTGTGCACTACCACGCCCAGCAATTTATAACAATAACACTTTATAATAAGTTTCTTTTACTCAAGTAATTCTTTACAAATAAGGACAAAGAAACTAAGCATTGTAAATTCTAGCTGACGCAGCTCTCCTGCACTGTCTTCTTTTTCTCTTTTTTCTTTATTCAGTTGCTGGAGGCTGAACTCAGAAGTCTGTCCACTGAACCACACAGCCCCTTCTCCACTTCTTTCTTCTTTTTTGGGAGAAGGAAGGACAGGTGAATTGTTTTCTTGGGTGGTTGATTTTCTTCTTTTCTTTCTTTTTTAATTTTTTTCAAGTTTAGTTTTTTCAAGATAGGGTTTCTCTGTGTAGCCCTGGTTGTCCTGGAATTCTATTCGTAGACCAGGCTGGCCTCAAACTCACAGATATCTACCTGCCTCTACTCCTGGGATTAAAGGCGTGCACCATAAATATGCTTTTTGTTATTGTTGTTGTTTGGTTGCTGTTTTTTGAGACAGGGTTTCTTCTCTGGAGCCCTGGATGTCCTGGAACTCACTCTGTAGACTAGACTGGCTTTAAACTCAGAGATTTGCCTGTCTCTACTGCCTCTCCACTTTCTTTTCGCAGTACTGAAATTTAACATAGGACCTCTTGTGTACTAGGCAAGCTCTCTACCACTGAGCTATATTCCCAGACTACCTCCTTTGTTCTCTTTATTTTAAAACCTTTTTGTTGTTGGTTATTTGAGACAGAGCTTCACTCTGTAGCTCAGGCTGACTTGGAACTCACTATGTAGTTCAGGCTGGCTTCAAACTTGGTGATCCAGTCCTATGTGTTCAGGATCTCTGCAAGGATGTTGTGTTAATTATGTACCTGATTTTCTCACTGCAATAAAAGCATATCATTCTAAAGACTATGAAAGGGCTCAATATTACATATTAAATCAGGTAGTTAATCACAGAGCCAGATGTGGTAGGATACAGTGATAACCTCAGTATTCAGGGGATTACAAGTTTAAGGCCAGTGTGAACTACATAGCAAGACCTCTGCCTCTCAAGTGCTGGGATTAAAGGTGTGTGCCATCACGCCCAGTGAAAAATAAATCTTTTTTTTTTTTTTTTTTTTTTTTTTGGTTTTTCGAGACAGGGTTTCTCTGTGTATCCTTGGCTGTCCTGGACTCACTTTGTAGACCAGGCTGGCCTCGAACTCACAAAGATCCGCCTGCCTCTGCCTCCCAAGTGCTGGGATTAAAGGCGTGCGCCACCACCGCCCGGCTGAAAAATAAATCTTAATGGAGAAAAAAATGGACTGACTCTCTCAGAAGAGCCTACACACACTCATGTCTCTAGGGTGTGTCTTTATTTTCTTATGGAGTGCCTCCCCAACCCTGGAGCTTAAAACCTATTTCAAAATATCTTTAATAAAGAGACTCTGCTTTTAAAAATGAAGGTAAAATAAACATGCTTCAAAAAAATATTAGCAAAAAAATTTTGTTGGTTGGTAAAGAATTACAATGCAATATTGTAGTGGGTCTGAAATATGTTGGTGTTGAAATTTTAGCCAGAAGGAACATACTTAGGGATTTTTGTTTTTTAAGCCTAAATGCAGACAAAGTGTTCCCTAACAAAGATCAAATAGCTGGGAAAGACATTTAACATAGTTCTGAAAACAACTGTCTAATCTTGGCCCATACAGAACAGGCCGTTCAACCCTGGCATAAACGAGGGCTGGAGAAACAGGAGTGATGCAGGATCAGAAATAAGCAAGAGTATGCCATTGTTCCAGACCTCAGCAATGCGGGGTAAAAAATCTACGCAATGCAATAGGAACAAAGATCAGTTTACATCAGGTCAGTGGGGCTGTTTCTACAGATAAGGTCCGATTCTCATGCTGAGTAGGCAGGCCCTTAGAGTAATGTCAAGAAAGTTTAAGTGGGGTACAGGTTTGTGAGCTCATCTGAAGAACTCAATACAGAGTGCACCTCAATCTACAGTGTATTTCAAAATCTCCAGGAACTGTCCTCTAAGCTTTATTTAATAAATTTATCTGATTAGTGTCATAAAGCTAGAGTATGTGGGTTCAGACATAAATATATAACTTGGAGTCAAAGGCCAGTAAAGATTCCTACAAACACATGGTGACAAGGGTCAGTACATAAAGACACTTGCTGACAAGCCTGGAGTTGGTGCTAGTGCAAAAGGGAAAGTTACCTGCACAGTGGTTCTTAAAACAGAAGGAATCTGAGGTTTACCAGGGTCTCCAGTATCAATTAGTGATGCCCTGCACACACAGCATGGTGGCATCTGTAACAGCCATCTGCTTTTTTTTTTTTTTCCTATTTATTTATTTGAGACAGTGTCTCCCTGTGCTGCCCTGACTGGCCTGGACCACACTAGCCTTAAACTCACAGATATCCGCTTGCCTCTGCCTCTAGAGTGCTGTCATTAAAGGCGGGTGTCACCACACCAGTGGCAGCCCCCCATACATCCCACACCACACAGCAATGGGAGCTTGCCTGAACTCTAAATGTCACTGTTTCTTCACAATACTTAAAGGGAAAGAGACAGTCACTTGTTAACATGGGGTCACTACACCCCTGAAGAGCAAGAAGGAAAGCTTCCTAGTGAAGTGAATCTTAGGAACATTTATCAGGCTAGAGACACCAGACCAGGAGGGCACAGCTGAGCATCTGCTGCTTGCTGATCACCGTTCCCTTCTCTGTAAGTTTTCTTCACCTAGCAGGAGACACTTGAGGAGCTATTTTGTAAATAAAGATGAAGTCTTTTCACATTCTCTAATGTTAGAGAATGTGAAAAGACTTCATCTTTATTTACAAAATGAATTCTTTCTCAAGTAGTCTTATGACTTATGAGAAGTGAAATTACAGATAAGAAATTTTGGACTAAAGACATGGATGTGAATGAGCACACACCTCCTACAAATGACAACAGGATTTCAGAGGCTGAGGAAGGGGGGTCACGAGTTCAAAGCCAATCTCAGCCACATGGCAAGTCTGAAGTAGACTAGACATACATGGAGACCACACCTCAAAACCCACAAAACAAACCCCCTACCAGGCATGGTGGTGTGTTCCCATAATCCCAACACTGTGAAGGCTGAGGCAAGAAGCAGGGAGCCAAAGACTAGCCTGGCTACACAGTGAGAGGCCACAGCTCTAGCCCACCGGTGAAAACCCCAGCAAGGTGACTTATCCTTTTTGGCCTTCATAGCTCTTCATCTACAAAACAAAGAGACTGAAACTGCAGCTGCCAAGGCTCTTCCAACTTAACCCTTTATCTTCCTTTCTCTAAACAAACAGGGAGAAGAATACTAACAATCTAAAGACACACCAGGCACGGTGGCATACACCTTTGATCCTAGAAGGCAGAGGCAGGCAGATCTCTGTGAGTTCATGGGCAGCCTTGCATATACAGTGGGCTCCAGGCCAGCCAAGGCTATACAGTGAGACCCTGTCTCAACTGGAGATAAAAAGAAGGGGGAAAGGAAAGATGCAAATAAGGAAAGAAAAACAAGTAACAACAGACACAATCTAACTCATGCTTCCGGCTTAACAGTTGAGCTAACGGTCTACAGAGGCAGGCTCCTCTATGACAAGGTGACAAGCCAGGTGAGCCTATCATCCTGTAACTGCAGCTTGACAAGGTGACCAGGGCAACAGTGGAAAAGTACCAGCCTGGTAGTCAGGTGTCAGCTGAGCTAAAAAGGCTCGTCTAAGTAAATATCACCTCCTTCTTCCCAGGTGTGAAATGACAAGATTGCAGTTATCTCCAACCCTCCCTAACCAGAGCTCTTGTTTCCAAGTGCTTAGTCTCAGCCTACCCTTTTGTAATGCATTGCTTCCAAAAACATCTTCGTCTGTTTATAGATTTCTTGGCCTGTCTTGTGGAAGGTCTTGAGAAAGTCTATGAACTCCTTAGTCACTCGATCCGTCTCAATGCTGGTTTGCCGGTTAATGGAGGGACTGGGAGCTTTGGCTTCCTGAATTTCTGCTGGGAAAATTAAACATAGTAAGTTTTGTTACCCAGAAGACTGATGTATGGAACTCTCTATGTAGCTAGCAAGAACACTGAAAATATGTTTAATCAAAATTAAATTTATGTCATTTTATATTTAAACATTTGGATGAGTTTCCTCAAAGTAAGAAAAATTGGGACGTATAAGTAGGTAAAACTGAATGATGTAAAATATATTCAGCAACTGGAAATGTGGCTCAGTCGGTAGAGTGCTTGCCTGGCACGACCGAATCCCTGGGTTTCAGTCCCAGTAATGCATAAACTAGGCATGGTGGTGCACAACTAACCCCAGCTCTTAGGAAGTAGAGGCAGGAGGATCCAGGTTAGCTCAAGATCATCCTTAGTTATCTAGTGAGTTTGAGGTCAGCCTGGGCACATGAGAGCCTGTCTCAAAAACTTAACTACAGGATGGCCAGATGGATCAGCAGGTAAAAAAAGCTTGCTGTACAAGCCTGGTGGCCTGAATTCAACCCCGAGACTAACAGAGTGGAAACACAGAATGACTTCTGCATTGTTCTCTGTGCTCAACAACTGAACAAGGGCATAACTATTCTTAAAAATAAAAATACAGGGCCAGGCATGGTAGCTACAATCCCAGCAGGGGCGGAGGCAGGTGGATCTTCAAGTTGAGACCAGTCTGTTCCACACAGTGAATTCTAGGCCAGCCAGAGCTACAAAGTGAGATCCATAAAATAAATTAACAAACAGAAAAAGCAAATCAAGTAACAACAAAAGCTCTCACATTTGTGCTCCCAACTAACAGCTGCATCAAGGTGAGTCACAGACGGAGGAAGGCAACAGTGGAGGGGCCTGGTACAGTCAGAAGTTCCACAGAGATGCCCACTGAGTGCAGAGCACTAGTGCCACACTCCCCAAATAAATAAAATGTAAACAATATAAAACAACTAACCGGCTGGGCAGTGGTGAGGCACACCTTTAATCCCAGCACTCGGGGGAATCTCTGTGAGTTCATGCCTGCCCGGTCTACAGAGTGAGTTCAGGACAGAAACCCTGTCTTGAAAAAACAAAAACAAAACAAAACTAAGCATGGGCCAGTAAGATGGCTCAACAGGGGAAAATGCTTGTCACACAGGCCTGGAGATGTGAGTTTTATCTCTAGAACCCACATAAAGGCAGAAAGAAAAAAACTCCAAAGTTGTAATGTTATCTCCACAGGCACACAGACACACACTCAGCTAATAAATTTTTAAAGTTTTAACAGAAAGCAAATAAAAGATAAAAGAAGCTGCTCATTAGCATTCTTTTAGTCAAGAAACACAGTGTTTGATCTATATCATTAATCACTGATACTGAAATGGCACCCTTTCTTGAACAACTTTCCTGACGATCAACTGAGTCTGTCAGAAAAGTCCCCAATGAAAATAACCATCAATGGGGCTGGAGAGATGGCTCAGAGGTTAACAGCACTCACTGTCTGCTCTTCCAGAGGACCTGAGTTCAATTCCCAGCAACAACATGGAGGCTCACAACCATCTACACTGGAATCTGATACCCTTTTCTGGCATGCAGGGGTACATGCAGAGAGAGCTGTCATATAGGTTAAACAAATAAATCTTAAAACAACAAAACAAAAACAAAGAAAAAGAAAAAGAAAATAACCATGGATGGAACCATAAAGATATCAGGAGACACACACATGAGAGAGTCTTCCAAATCACATTCAGCTGCCAAAAAGACAAAGACCAATTTATCTGCCACCATTCAGTTTGCAAGTCACACTGCTCACAATACAAATGAATCCAAGCTGGGTGCAATGGCGCATGCCTGCAACTCTAGCACTCAAGAGGCTGAGGCAGGAGGATCAAGTTCCAGGTCAACCTGGATTATACAAGTGCATTTGACACCAGCTTGAGCTATATAGCAAGATTCTATCACCACACACACACTCACTCACTAACAAAAAGGGTTTTTTTTTCTTTTTGAGACAGGATCACCCTGCCTCAGTTTCCTAAGTGCTGAGACTGCAAGCATGGACCACATGCCCCACAAGAAAAAAGAACCCAAAAGGTATTAAAACTGACCAACTTCACATTTCCATTTTGTCTGTTTTTGAGACAGGGTCTCACTATATAGCCGTGGCTGTCCTGGAACTCAGTGTGTAGGCAGGCTGGTCTTGGACTCAGAGATCTGCCTGCCTCTGCCTCCTAAATTCTAGGAGTAAAGGCGTGCACCACCATACCTATCCCCACACTATTTAGGAGAAACCTCTGACTTCCACACACGGGGACATAGCCCACCCCTCACAAAACCAGACAGACAGATGACAGAATTATTTAGGTATTTTATGTATATGGGCTCTTTGTATGTACATCAGTACAATGGAAAGGGCACCAGATCCCATCATAGGCAGTTGTAAGCCACCGTACATGCCAAATACACAAATTAAAGCACAAGAAAATGCCATTAAAGTAAGAAAATAATAAAACACAAACTTAGTGATAATCAACAAAATCATAAGAAACTAAGGTGGCCTGAGTAAGAATGGACCTTACAAGCTCACATATTTGCATACTTAGTACCCAACTGGTGAACTGTCAGAAAAGGACTGAGAGGGGTTGGAGGGACTAGAAGGTGTGGTCTCAGAGTAAGTGTGTCACTGGGGTGTGCACTGAGGCCCAGTGTTGCTTTGCCTGCTGCTGCCTGCCAATCAGGGTAGAAAGCTCTCAGCTCCTTCTCCAGCACCATGTCTGCCTGCACGCCACTATGCTCCCCACCATGAGGATAATAGAGGGAACCTCTGAAACTGTGAGCCAGTCAACAATTAAATACTTTCTTTTTAAAGAGTTGCCTTGCTTATGGTGCCTCTTCACAGCAATAGAAACCCTAAGACAAAATCTGAAATTTGATCTTGACAAGAATACAAAGGTCTCTTCTTACATTATGCAGGCGAGATGCAAGTGACAGAACTTTAAAAGGGGGAATTTAGTAACAATTGTCAAAGTTAAAACCCACGTGTACAGCTGGGAATTGAAGCTGCAGAGCAATCCCAACACTCAGGAGGCTGAGGAAGAGGAATGTGGATCCCAGGCCAGCCTGGGCTACAAAGTGAGACTCCATGTCACAAAACAAACCTGAACTGGGACCCTAAGGATAGGAAAGGACAGTCAAATAATCAAAGAGAGCTTGCTCCCAACCCCCAAGAAGGGCACTCTACAATGAAAAGGTAAGT
>CAJQZJ010037421.1:1313118-1347559 GCA_907164525.1 Lophiomys imhausi
GGCGGATCTTTGTGAGTTCGAGGCCAGCCTGGTCTACAAAGCGAGTCCAGGACAGCCAGAGATATTCAGAGAAACCCTGTCTCGAAAAACCAAAAAAAAATATATATATATATATTTATTTATTTGCCAGATGTGCTGGCACACACCTTTACTTCTAGCACTTGAGACACAGAGGGAGGCAGATCTCTGACCTGGAGGCCAGACTGGTCTACATAGTGAGTTCCATGCCATTTAGAGCTACATACTGTGACCCTGTATGGGCGGAGCTGGCAACGGAGCTTGCTGCCACGCCTGACAATCTGAGTTCAATCCTTGGGTCTGAAATGGTGGAAAAAGAGAACAGACTCCAGCAAACTGTCCTCTCACCTCCACCCACCATGTATGATGCATCCACAATCATACACATAAACCAAATGTAAATGTAAAAGAAGAGAAAAAGTGCTCTTTCCAGAACAGTGGGGGAGTCTGCTCACTGTGCAGTCAAATGAGCACACTCTTGTCCCTGCCTGTATCAGTCAATAGACTAGTAAGGTCTTAAACTCCGGGTCTCTTAATCTTGGGATTCCTAGGCTGTGACTTGCCTGCACAGGACTGTGGGGCAAAGATACTCACTGTAACATAGAGCCTATTCTGCTGATAGCCTAAATAGTGGGTCCCTTTGTTCCTGATACAGGAGTGTCAAGTCTTCTGCCTGCATCCATCAACTTTGGGCAGGCTCACTTGCTACTTACAAGCAGTGTAAAAGCTTTCAGCAAGCAGGACACAGGAAGCTATTCATACCCTTAGCCATTCGAGCAATACAAGGAGAAGCCAATGGATGAGGCTGGGTGCATAGAACATTTGCCTAATTTGCTCAAGGCCCTGGGTTCAAATCCCAGCACTGATAAACACAAGTTGTGAATAACTGGCCAGCAGCCTGATGACACTCAAAATAACTTTAAAGACCTGATAAAGAGGCTGGAGAGATGGCTCAGTAGTTAAGAGCACTGGGTGCTCCTGTAGAGGACCTGGGTTTGATTCCCAGCACCCACATGGCAGCTCACAACCATCTGTAACTCCAGATCCAGGGGAGCTGGTGCCCTCTTCTGGCCTCCACCGGTACTGCATGCAAGTTGTGAGACATGCAAACAAAACACCCACACACATAAAACTCAAGGATAGCAAGGTCCAGGCTAGACTGGGTCACAAGAAAACATGTCTCAAAAAATAAAAATAAGAGACTGCAGACAGGCCTCAATGGTTATGTGCTTGTTGCTCCTGCAGAGGACCTGAGTTTGGTTTCCAAAATATATGGTTTCCACAATATATGGCTCAAAACTGTCTGTAATGCCAGCTCCAGGGGAGCCAATGCCCTCTTCTGCACTCCTGTGCACAGACACATAATTAATGCCCTCAGTGGGATCCACCTGCCTCTGCTGGGATGAAAGGTGTGCAATACCACATCCAGTTGTTTTACAATAAGAGGACAGTTTTCCATTTTTCACACATGTGACACAAGCTGGCCTGCAGTCCTGCTCAGTCCCCACGAGATGGGACTGTAGGCGTCCACCATCACACCTGGTACAACTTCAAAGCTTCCAGAGAGACAGAAGGATGAAAAAACTACCATCACTGGTTTATGAACTTCTACACCTAGAAGCTACAGGAAAATCAAGAAGGAAGTGAAATTTGAATACACAAATTTAAACGGCCATCTAGTTTTAAAAAGGCCTCACCTATGACCAAAATAGACAAAAAGAGAGTGGAAAATACCACTTACATGTGACAATGAGGTACAAGGGAAGGTTCTTTGCAAACTCGGAGCAGCCTCCTGGACACAGGGGAAGTACTGATGCATGCACTTGACATCTGAAAAGGCGCTGTCTGCCTCTACCCCACTCATGGATAAGGGGACCAATTTCCCACAGCCTCAGGAGCAGCGTCTTTAGAAAACTTTAATTTTTGCCAATCAACTGTCAGCCAATGTTACTGCTCTGTCTTTAAAGGCTTTATTTTTAACTATGTGATACGTGTGCGGGGGCGGGGGGTGTCCAGTGCACATGAGTACAGATATTCAAGGAGGCCAGAAAAGGGTGCTGGGTGCCAGGGAGCTACGGGTAGTTGTGTGACCCCAATATGGGTGCTACAAGTTCTCTGTAACAACAGTACATGCTCTTAACCACTGAGCCATTTCTTCAGCACCTGATTAACAATTTTTGTTGATATTCTTTACCATGTATATACCTTTTCAAATAAATTAACCACCAATATTTTCTGTTCATCTGTCTATAGTCTATATATCTAAAATTTCCCTTTGATTCCCAGATTCTCTTTTTGAAGTGTGTGCGTGTGTTTTGGGTTTTGGTTTTGGAGTTTCAAGGCAGGGTTTCTCTGTATAGCCCTGGCTGTCTTGGAACTTGCCCTGTAGACCACACTGGCCTCAATCTCAGAGATTTACCTGTCTCTGCCTCCCAAATCCTAGAATTAAAGGCATGCACCACCACCACCACCCAGCTTGAGTTATCTTTTAGCCTTCTTTTATGTTATGAGGAACCATCACACAAAGACATGACATTTCAAATCTGTATACAAGTTGTACCAATTTCCCTTCACGATACACATTCCTTCTCAAAGCAGTATTTCATGTAGACAACTGATGTCAGAGTTTCCGTCTTAACTGTTATGAAACAAAGTATGTAAACACCACTCTGTCCAAGTAATCCCAAAAGATAATCAAGCCCATGGGACACAATTCAGGGAGTGAGCTGAGCCAGTGAGCAGCATTCTTCGGCACTTCCAGACAGACAGCCGGTCTTCTGTTGTGCTCAGCCACATCCTCACTTGAGCAAAGTTAGGGCTCTAATCTAAGTGTGCCCCAAATAACCCAGCTGCGCTAGTCTATTGTCCTCCTTTCTCTCAAGACTCTTCCAGAGAAGCAGCCAGCACTCAGTTGGACAAGGACTCTCTAGGTACCTGAGCAAGCAGACTTGGCTGCATCTGAGCAGCAGCAGCACTGTGTAACACATGAAGTGTCTCCACACAGGAGAGTAGTTCCAGTTCTCACTTAGTTCTGCTCTAGCCACCTCACCTTTTCTCACACACTTTTGAGTCACAGGCTTGAGCATGTGAGTTTAACCAGGTCCTTGGAGAGGCTAATGGGAACCACCTTGGAAACCACAGCTGTAAAGAAAGCCCCACCGGCGGGGCGTGGGGGCCTTTAATCCCAGCACTCCAGAGGCAGAGGCAGGCAGATCTCTGTGAGCTCAAGGCCAGCCTGGTCTACAAAGTGAGTCCAGGACAGCCAGGGCTACACAGAGAAACTCTGTCTCGAAAAGAAAGAAAGGAGAAAGAAAGCCCCACCAGTGTGAAGCGGCTCATCTCTCCTCCTGATCCCAGGAGAGGATGCCCTTCTCTTTTTCAACTATTTTTATTGCAGTCATAAAGCTGTTTTGTCTATATGTATGTCTATATATGCCTATGAAACACACATATACCTGATGCCACAGAGACCAGAAGAAAACAGGCTCCCTAGAGCTGGAGTTAGAGGTGGTTGTGAGCCACCATGTGGGTGTTGGGAATTGAACCAAAGTCCTCTAGAAGATCAGCCAGTGCTCCCAACAGCTGAGCCATCTTTCCAGCCTGAGATGCCCTTTTCTGACTATGACAGAAGCCTGTGCCAACCTCCTGCTAAGAACTGGAAAGCTAGAAGCAGTGAGAAATATCAGTGTTCAAAAGCATCATCATAAATGCAACAGAAAGCTTCTGAGGTACCTCACACTAAGGGTCCAGAGCCTGGAAAATGACAGACAGTATGGTGAGGAGGTGACTCCAGCAAAGTGCAGGCAGCCCAGAATATGCTGATGGAGGGGACAGGGGGAAATTTAGGAAGAGATAAAAATTAAAGCCTGGGGCTCAGGAGGGAGCAATTGCTGAGTGCCTGCCTGGTGTAGAAGAAAGCCCAGGGATCCACCCACAGTATCACAGAAACTATATATGGTGACATATGCCTATGGTACTAACACCCTGGTGGAGGCAGAGGATCAGGAGTTCAAGGTAATCCTCATCTAAACAGAGAGTAAGAGGATGGGATACAAAAGACCCTGTCTCAAAAACAAAAAAAAAAAAAAAACAGAAAGAAAAGAAAGGAGAGAGGGAAGAAAGCAAGCCACACAAGCCTACAGGCTGAACACTCGGAGGTTAAGGCAGGAAGATTGCAAGTTCAAGGACAGCCTGAAATAGCTAGCAAAACCCTGTGTCAAAAACCAAAGAATATATAAGAAGTTATTTGAAGCTAGTGAGATGGCTCTGCAAGTAAAGGCATCTGCAATACAAGTCTGATGACTTCAGGTCAACTCCTGGAATCCACACACACACATGTACAAATAACAAAGTTATTGTTTAAAATGGGTTCTTAGTGAGGCCTGAAGAGATGGCTTAGTGGACAAGAGCACTTGCTGATCTTACACAAGACTTGGGTTCAGTTCCTAGTTAAGAACTGACTGTAACTCCAGCTCCAGAGGCTCCAATATCTTTTTGTTTTGTTATGTTTTGTTTTCCGAGACAGGGTTTCTCTGTGAAGCTTTGGCTGTCCTAGAACTCACTCTGTAGACCAGGCTGGCCTCAAACTCACAAAGATCCACCTGCCTCTGCTTCCCGAGTGCTGGGATTAAAAACGTGCACTACCACCACTACCAAGCAAGGATCCAATATCTTATGGCCTCTTCAGGCATTGCGTGCACATACATGTAGGCAAAACACAAATAAATAAAATTATTATTTAAAAAAGAAATTAAAGAGAAAACTGAATAAATGTGTGTACTTGCATGAGAAAACTGAATAAATGTGTATACTTGCATGCGTGTGTGTGTGTGTGTGTGTGTGTGTGTGTGTGTGTGTGTACCTGCGTGAGAGGCTGGGAGGCTAGGTGTGTAGCGCAGAGGTACAGCACTTGTCTAAACAGTACAAAGTGCTAGGTTTGATCCTCAGAACCACAAAACACATAAATTATATATGGCTAAAATATGTATTTCATGTTCTCTATCATAAAATTCTATTTTGTGGGGCAGGTAACAACATAATAAAATATTGTAGAAGACCAGTGGTTAGCATGTAAAAGCACATTGCCATTTGAATCTCTTCAACAGTATTAAAAGAGATCCATCCATGGGTGGACAGTACCTGAAACCCTCTATAAATTCTACATACTTACCACACCAGATTCCAACTGTAGTGGCTAACAAATCAGACTGAAACATAATCTTCAATTCTGTTTCTGTTTTATAATTCTCATCTGCATTATCCTTGTTGTAGTCAAAGCTTTAGTTACTGGTCCAACTCATTCTTCAGGGCACATTTAAGAAATAATGTCAAGTGCTGGGGCGTGGTGGCACACACCTTTAATCCCAGCACTCAGGAGGTGGAGGCAGGCGGATCTCTGTGAGTTCAAGGCCAGCCTGGTCTACAAAGTGAGTCCAGGACAGCCAGTGAGTGCTACACAGAGAAACCCTGTCTCAAAAAACCAAAGGAGAAAAAGAAAAAGAAACAATGTCAAAAGTCCAATGGAAATGCAACTAAGGAGCCACAACATTACACAACACTATTTAGACAAGGATGGTCTCACCTACTGTTTACTGAGGACAAATAACAAGTTTCCTGGCTACATCAACCATGCAGTCACTCTAGAAATCCTAACTTCAGTGATTACTGAAACAGTAACTTTTCAGTGTATAAAGCAGACAGTGACTGACTGGCTATGTACTTAAGACCAGTAGATCTGTTTCCACCTTCAACATAAATCCTATGTGTGGCTTTCAAGCTAATGCTGCTCTCTGTGCTGAACCTAGTATCTCAAAACCTGCTTGTTATCCCTTCAGACTATCTCATGTTCCTGTCAGCCTTTTCCATCACACCACACACACACACACACACACACACACACACACACACATGATAACGAACATGGCTCTGACTGCCCAACACACAAAATGGTTCTATTCAAGGTGGTTTCCAGACAGCACAAAATCAAAGCAAAAGCCAAAAAACAAAATACTTCTGAGGGTAGTCTGAAGACTGTACAATCTTATCTGGATAATCCCAAACGGACCCTTGATGGAACTGTAAGATCGAAACTCTTGGATCATGAGCTGAGCCAGGAGTAATTCAGCTAAGACACAGCAGAGCACACAACCCTTCAGAGCGGCATGCGGAAATTACTCTCTGATTATCTTTCGAGGTTTCTAAACCATTATGTTCCTTTCTCAACTGGCTACTAACAAGCAAAGCCTCCTCTGTAGCTCTCACCCTGCCACTTGAGGCTTCGCCAAGCCCTTGGTGCAGAGCTGGCCCTGGATCCCACCTTAACTCTTCATCTGCGCTGAGTCACTCAGCGGCTCACCTCACCCATCAGGTTACCAGCAGCAGGTTGAGCAAGTCTTCACAAGTCATTAAGAATTTTTCCTGGAACAAGATGTGGTATGAGAGATATGCTCTACTTTACAAAATTATAGCATAATGCAAAGAGATTTTCATCCATTAAAAAACATTCTGGGTTCAACATCTAAAAGCATCTTTTAAATGTGCTCCAAAGTGCCATCTAAAGAACAAAACAACTGCCTTAGCAAAAACTATGCCTAAAATTAGAAAAGTCTATACACTTATTATAGAGGAACTATAAAACACATTTTAACTTGAAAGCACATAGAAAATTATAAGTATATCCTATGTAAAAGTTCCCCAAGCTTTCGAGACATGGTTTCTCTGTGTAACAGCCCTGGCTGTCCTGGAACTCATCACTCTGTAGATCAGGCTGGCCTTGAACTCACAGAGATCTCCCTGGCTCTAGGATTAAAGGCTGCGCCACCACACCAGGCAAAATGCATTATTTCTACACTTACACAGAAACACACAAACAAGAAATTAAAAAAAAAAAGCAGGTGTGGCAGCACACACCTCTAAACCCAGGTGTATCTATCATGAGGCAGAGGCAGGCAGATCACTGCCTATGTGGCTATTTAAAGACACTGTACTTCCTCATTCTGACTGACAAACAGTAGAAGTATAAAAACCAGAAGTTGATAAAGGAATATGCATGTAGTATTCTGCTCTTGAAAAATTAAAAGTTCACGCAAAACTTTTTAAACATTACAGTTTTTTATTTTCTAAATAATAATAATCCCCATTTTTCTTTCAGGGTTGGGAAGATGGCTCTGTGCAAAGGTGCCTGCTTACCAAGTCTAACAACTTGAGTTTGATCACCAGGACACATATGGTGGAAGGAGAAAACCAACTGCCACAAATTGTTCTCTGACCTCTACACATGCCCTAAGCATACACTTCCACATGTGCATGCTCACACACAAACTAATTAAATACAAAAATGATTTTAGTCTCATTTTCATTTTTTTGTTTTTCAAGACAGGGTTTCTCTGTGCATCAGCCCTGGTTGCCCAGGACTCACTCTTTAGAGCACTTGGGAGGCAGAGGCAGGGAGTGTGCCACCATGCCCAGCCATTACAGACAGCTGTGAACTGCCATGTGGGTACTGGGATTCGAACCCGGGCCCTTTGGAAGAGCAGCCAGGGCTCTTAACCACTGAGTCATCTCTCCAGCACCTCATTTTTAATTTTTAAAGATTTTTTTTTATTTGTATGAGTATTTGCCTGCATATGTGCATGTGCACACATGTGTGCCTGTCACCTACTAAGGCCAGAAGAAAACATCAAATTCTCAAGAACGGGAGTTACAGACGTGTGTGTGTGTGTGTGTGTGTGTGTGTGTGTGTGTGTGTGTATACAAACCTAGGTCCTCTCCAGGAGTAGCAAGCGGTCTTAACCACTGAGCCATCTCTACAGCCTCACCCCATTTTTAATTTTTCTTTTTTTTTTTGTTTTTTTTTTGTTTTTTTTTTTTTTTCGAGACAGGGTTTCTCTGTGTAACAGCCCTGGCTGTCCTGGACTCACTTTGTAGACCAGGCTGGCCTCGAACTCACAGTGATCCACCTGCCTCTGCCTCCCAAGTGCTGGGATTAAAGGCGTGCGCCACCACGCCCGGCTCCATTTTTAATTTTTAATCCCCACCTTTAATTTTAAAATACCACAAATTCAATTGCAATGACTATGTTGAATGGCAACTCAGCAGACTAGCTTGAAGATTTTATTCAGGATGGGGTGTAATGTGACGCACCCCTGGTCTACATGAGTTCCAGGACAATTAGAGCTACATAGAGAATTCCTGTCTCAAAAAACAAACAAACAAAGCAAGATTTCACTCAGTTCCATCTTAGCTGTGCTGTGTCTGGCACAGAGGATCACATCATTCCCTAAGATTAGAGCCTCCAGGCCGGGCGGTGGTGGCGCACGCCTTTAATCCCAGCACTTGGGAGGCAGAGGCAGGCGGATCTTTGTGAGTTCGAGGCCAGCCTGGTCTACAAAGCGAGTCCAGGACAGCCAGAGATATTCAGAGAAACCCTGTCTCGAAAAACCAAAAACAACAACAACAAAAAAAAAAAAAAAAAAAAAAAGATTAGAGCCTCCAAGGCTCAGACTACATCCCTGCTTCACATTCTTTAACAATCTCATCCCTATCATTTGGGGAAAAAATAAAAAGCTTCCGACACAGGGCAGGGAAGGAAAATCAGTGGTACAGTACTTTCAAGAGCATGTGCTCCAGGTTCACCCAGTACCCCATCCCAAAAGGAAGCCAGCCTAAGAACCCCAGCTCAGTGTGTACACTCTATGTTCTGAGCAGTGACTTCATGACCTCTGCTACATCTAATTAATTGATTATAATCACAATAATTAGTTGTCCCGATGATTGTAAGCCTGTAAAGAACACTACCAAAAACAAGGAAAAATTACTCTCCTATACAATCAAAGTTATAATTCCTACCCCAGTGGGAAGAGCGTCATTAAACACAGAAATCTCTGAAAACAGGCATTGGGCTGGTGAGACGGCGCAGGGGTTAAGAGCATGCACTGTTCTTGCAGAGGACCCAAGTTTAACTCCCAGCACCACATCAGGGAATCCATTACCCACACACTCTCCTGATCTCCCTCCTGTGCACATAGCCACACCCACACACAAATACATGTGGTGCACATACCTTAAAAAACTACATGCAGCCATCACAGTCTCCAGCATGTTAGGCAAGTGCCCCACCATTGAGTGACAACACAGACCATCTGTTAGTCTGGCAGAGTCACTAAGCAGCCTAGGCTGCCCTGTACTGGTAAGCCTCTGCTTCAGTCTCCTGAGTAGCTGGGCTCACAGCTGTGCTCCAGCACAGTGTTTCAGGAACTTAATTCAAGCACTTGGGAGGCAGAGGTAAGCAAGTCTCTGTGAGTTCAAGGCTAGTCTAGTCTACAGAGTGAGTCCAAGACAGCCAGAGATACACAGAGAAACCCTGCCTCAAAGGAAAAAAAATACCCAATATGAATTGAGAGTGGAGAGATAAAAGTAGATTTCCTGTTACTGGGAATTTATAAGGGAGCTAATCTTAGTAAATGAGCATAAAATTCAACTTCAACACCTAATGACCAGAAAAGATAGCCTTTCAAGACAGTACCTAATACAGCATCAGACACAACCATTGTCAGCCAACCACACAGCAGCAGCCTGTGTGAGCAGCTGCTTAAAATTTATCTTAACCGCCGGGCGGTGGTGGCTCACGCCTTTAATCCCAGCACTTGGGAGGCAGAGGCAGGCGGATCTTTGTGAGTTCAAGGCCAGCCTGGTCTACAAAGTGAGTCCAGGACAGCCAGGGTTACACAGAGAAACCCTGTCTCGAAAAACAAAAAACAAACAAACAAAAAAAATTTATCTTAACCACAGGATGACCTGGCTTCATGCCCTTCCCTGGCCCTGTCAACCAGCACAGAAAAGTCCCACACCTACCATCTCTGCCCTGCACATCCCTTCAACACCTGCTTCATGTTGTTGGGTGGCCTCTTCTCCTGGTCCCTGATCCCCCAGCACACACACTTACCTGCCTCCAAAATCCCCACTGCAGTTTGCTGGTCTAGATTGTTACACATTCTTCAAGAATATGGTCCTTCTTCCACCTTCCACATTGACAAGGCTGGCAGCCTGTGTTCTGATTCTCAGCACTCTATCCTAGCACGCACCATGATGAAATTCTACTGAAATATTTTTCTCTGTAGTGCTGGGGATTGAACCCAGGGCCTTGGTGCAAACTAGGCAAGCACTCCACACAGTGATGTTTTTCTACTGTCCACTACCAAGGGTGTACCTGGTGCCCTTAGAGACAGAGAAGGGCATTAGATCCCCTGGATCTGGAGTTAAACAGTTGTAAGCCATCATGTGAGTGCTGGGAACCAAATGAGGGTACCTTGCAAGAGCAGCCAGATCTCTTGACCACTGAGCCAACTCTCTAGCCAAAAAATTGTTTAAGAAAGTAGAAACTCAAATCCTGACTATGCCTTAATCTTTTGATTAAGAACCAGTAAATCTTGGAGACTCTTGAGAAGTTTACACCCATGCCTTGAAGGTGTACTGTCCTTTTAAGTGACTCACTCTCTCCCTTAACACCTGTGCTTAAATCTGTAGTAAAACTATTTCTTTTTTTTTTTTTTTTTTTTTTTTTTTTTTTTTTTTTTTTTTTTTTTTGTTTTTCGAGACAGGGTTTCTCTGTGTAGCCCTGGCTGTCCTGGACTCACTTTGTAGACCAGGCTGGCCTCGAACTTGCAAAGATCCGCCTGCCTCTGCCTCCCAAGTGCTGGGATTAAAGGCGTGCGCCACCACTGCCCGGCTTAAAACTATTTCTTAATAAACCCCAACTTCACTGGGTGTGGTGGCACACACCTTTACTCCCAGCACTCAGGAGGCAAAGGCAGGTGGATCTCTGCAAGTTCAAGGCCAGCCTGGTCTACAGAGTGAGTTCAAGAACAGCCAGGGCTGTTATACAGAGAAACCCTGTCTCGAAAAACCTAAAAACAAACAAACAAATCCCAACTTAGTTTCATCAAAAACAAAAAAAAGCTGGGCTGAGGAGACATAAAGTACTTGCCACTTGCCACACAGTCATGAGAATCTTCATTCAGATCCCCAGTACCCACATTAAAAAAAGTTTGCTGAGCCGGGCGGTGGTGGCCCACGCCTTTAATCCCAGCGCTTGGGAGGCAGAGGCAGGCAGATCTTTGTGAGTTCAAGGCCAGCCTGGTCTACAAAGTGAGTCCAGGACAGCCAGGGCTACACAGAGAAACCCTGTCTTGGGAAAAAAAAAAAGTTTGCTGTGTCTGTAACCCCAATGCTTGCAAGCAGAGTCTTGGAAGATTCCTGCAAGCTTGCTGGCCAGCCATCTGATCCAGGTCCACTGAGAACCTGTCTCAAAGAAATCAAAAAAGATACCCAACATTACCTAGCCTCTGGCCTCCAAATGCATATACTGTGAACACACATACCAAAAGAAAGATAGCCAGACAGTGTGACCCACACCTGAGATCCCAGCACTTGAGAGGCACAGGCAGGAGGATTGCTCCAAGTTCAGAGTCGTGCCTGATCTAAACATGGAATTTCAGTCAAGCCAGGGCTGTATTATGAGACCCTTTCCCAAAAAAACAAATACGCAAACCAACCCTCCAAACAGTAATTCTCAAAGGCCAAACAGAAGCTGGAGTTGTAGCTCAGTTAAACAGCCCCTGTCCAGCATGCAAACCTTAAAGTCAGTCAGTCATCACTGGAGTCAGGGTTTCTCTGTGTGGCCCTGGCTGTCCTGGAACTCACTCTGTAGATCGGGTTGGCCTTGAACTCACAGAGATCTGCCTGCCTCTGCCTCCCGAGGGCTGGGATTAAAGGCCTGTGCCACCACCCACCTTCCTGGCAAGACAATTTTGAGACTTTCTTCTTTGAACTGTGACTTTGTGGGGTGGGATGTAGAATTTCACTCTGTAGCCTGGGCTGGCCTCTCATTCACTATGCTGATAACTCCCTTGTTGATACCGAACTCCCTAAGCTGTCTCTGCCTCAATTCCAAAATACTGGGATGACAGAAGTGGGCGACTAATTGGTTCTTTCTTTAAAAAGTAGTTCTAGGTTTGTAGGTTAAAAGGCCCATCTGTTAACTTCCAGGAGGTGTGGGGATGTGGGGGGGGACACTCAACACAAAACCAGGTGATGCTGTAAACTTCTCCTGCCAAAATGTCACCACTAAACTCCAAGGACAGACCTAGCCTACCACATCCAGCAACACATTCCAAACCACAGAGGCTGGTCACCAGCTCTTGAGACAGCCAGCTGCCAATGACCCAGTCTCCAAGGCGCTTCCCTCTGGGGAGTGAACTTCCGCGAGGGGATGGAGGGACATCCCCTCCGCTCTCCTCCCAGACAGCTCAGAATCAGGGACTGTCTTCGGGTTTTGCTTTGTTTTGTTTTCCATAAAAGGGTCTTCCTAAGCGGCTGGGGCTGGCCTCAAACTCGCGGCAATCCTCCTGCCTCAGCTTCAGGACTCCTCATTCAGAGACACCCATAACCTTGGCCTCTACCGTCCGGCAGAAGTATTCAAAACCCCGCGCCACAGCAGCCCGCACCATCCTCGAGACCCACGCGGGCTCCGGATGGGACCCGCCCGGTCGCAACCACAAACTCCGGACTCGGATGAGACCGGAGCGGCAGCCGACGACCGGGGACCGCGTCCTCCCGTGAGCCCGAGTCCCGCCGAGCGGTGAAAAACTCGGCCGAGGCGGAGAGGCCGAGAGCCGAGCTCCGGCAGCCTGGCCCTCCGCGCCCGGCTGAGCGGCGGAACGGAGCGGCCCGCGATCAGCGCGCGGCCGGACGCCGCCGCCCCGCTCCGAGTGGGAACGCGCTTTGGTGTACCCCGTCCCTCCGAACCTGGTCCGCGGCTCCGCAGGCGTCCAACAGCCGCTCCCAGCGCCGCTTCAGTCAGTCTGCTCCCCGCCCCGCCCCTGCCCACGCACGCCCCGCCCCCGGCACCACACGCACGCGCGCCTTCCGTACGTGTGGCGTCATTTCCGAGACACTTCGGACTTCCGGAGTCTTCAAGTCGTGGCTGGGGAAGGTAGCCTGAGAAGTGGGAGACACCGAGTGACCGTGAAGCCTTTGGTGATGTGTCCGCGACTCGTGAGAAGCCGCTGTGTCCCTGTCATCCCTCACCCCATGCTTCGAGCTTCTAATACATAGTCAGGGAAGAGATCGGACAGAAAGAGTTAATGCATGGCTGCTGGACTGCAAAGATAGATAATAGTCCCACTTGCCACCTCACTAGCCTTTATCTCTCTGGGCCAAGAACCATCGGGGTGGAGGAATTGAAGTAATAGGAAAGGGGAGGAGAGAACTGAGAAAGAAAAAAGATAGGGCTCATGAGCCCTACAAATATTCAACCCAGAATCCGTTAGATGTCTTCCAATTCTAGAAAAACCATTATTCCCGACAGAATGCTTTTTTTCTGTCTCAATAAATGCCTGTTTTCACTTTTTCTGAGTCTTTACTTTTTTTTTTAACTCCCTGGGCATTCAATTCTTGTTCGCCTATAGGAAAAACCTGGTCACCTCGCCAGATGGCCCACAGAACTGACACCCCTAGTTTGCTGAAATCGAGTTAGGAGAACCTTAAAGGGATGGTTAAAAAGCAACCAAAAGCAACCAGGCTGTGATTCCAGCACTGGGCAGGTGCAGACAGGAGGATCATGGCTTCTTATCCCTAGTGTTCTTGGCTTGGGCAACTTAGACCCTGTCTGAAAATTAAAATGTAAGAAAAAACCGGGTGTGGTGGTCTATTACTCTAATCTCAACTCTTAGAGGCAGGAGGATTCCAGCATGGGCTGCAGCGTAACCTGTCTCCACCAAACAAGTGAAATGAAAGCGGTGGGTATACCTTTTTGTAGCCAGAGCACATGAGGATGATGCGGGAATTTTGTGTAAAGGGATTTTCATCACCCAGTTGTGCTTGACTCAAGGACCTAGGGTGCTAGTCTTAGTCACCAAAGACTGGCCTGGAAAAGTGACTCCAAGCTAGATGTTTAACATCTATAAAAATTGGGGGCTGGAGAGATGGCTCAGTGGATAAGCGCACAGGCTTGTTGTTCCAGAGGACCCAGGTTCAATTCCCGCCAGTCACAGGGTAACTCACACCTGTCTGTAACTTCAGTTCCAGGGTCTCTGACACTGTCACATAGATACACATGCAGGCAAAACACAAAATTAAAATGAATTATATATAAAACAAAACAAGAAAATAAAATATATTTTTAAAAAGATCTACGAAGATTAAAGACACACTTGTAGGAGTGAGGTGAAGGCAAGTATTATTAAAGAGGATTGTAAGTAAGAAAAGTGCCAGAGAGATGTTTTGGTGTATAAAGGTTTGCTATTCAAGCTCGACAACCTGAATCCGAATCCTGGAACTGACATGAGGGTGGAAGGAGAGAACCAAATCACAAAGTTGTCCTCTGACCTCCACACATGAATTGTGACACATGTTTCCACACACAATCATGGTCGTTAAAACAAATACTAATAAGGAAAAGTAAGAGAGACACCCTAGATACACTTAGTACAGAAGGAAGGTAATGCTTTTGGCATCAATGAGGGGTGGCTGGATTGTTAGGAGCCACCTTAACGATTTAGTAAGCTATAGTTATCTGCATTAGAAAAAATAAAGCAGTAATGTCTGGCATGTTATATGTGGTGGAGGGGGGGGAAGTTATGAAAGCTAGCCAACCGGCAGGCCAACCAGCACTGACCTTGTTTCATCAGGTCTCCTTGGATATCTCATACCTGATTTCAAACTTCGTTGTTTCTCTTCCCTAGTGCTCTCTTGGCCTCACTGCTTGAACTGTTCTTTTAAACCTTAGCTCCATTTTCACTGCAATATGTGTGAACAACTTGCAGTTTTCAACACGGGTCCTTTTCCTTTCCTACCCACAGAAGGCTACCTCCCACCTCTGGAGGCCCTAAATTCAATCCTCAGAAAAGAAAGAAAGAAAAGCCAGCAAGCAAGCAAGCTGGCTATAGCTCAGACCTAAAAGTTAAGGAAGTTAGCCAGTGTTACACAGCATTAACAGTGAATGCGCAAACAGAACCCAGTCTCAGTTCCCACTTCCAGGAGTGTTAGAGGCAGCAGATAAATGTGGTCTGCCTTGTGAATCTCTCTAAAAAGCCACACTGTGTTAGGGATTCTGTAGACTGATGCTGGAGAGTTGGAATGTTGTAGATCCATATCTCAGGTTGTCTTTAGGTCTGCTTAATAGCCATTTATGACTCGCTCTGTCTCTGACTTATCTTTTTGATCATCAGGTAAAATCTTTGGAATGTATTCTTATATTCCACTCATAGCTTCCCACCAACCCAAAAGCTGAGAATGTCAACTGGTAGCATCGGAAGCCTAAAGCAGAGGTGCCCCCCACTTTGCTCTAAATCGCGACCTGGTATCTCCACCAATGTGTCTGGCAAATGCATTCTTGTATGACTTGCTCAATGACTACGATAAGTTCATATATATGATGGTATGTGCCTATTATCCCAGTACATGGAAGGCTAAGGCAGGAGAATCAAGCTACATGGTGAGTTTGAGGGCAGCCTTCTCTATAATAAAGACCATATCTTAAAAAAAAAAAAAATCATGCAACCACTACCTTGGTGAATACATCATCTGGGACAATCTGACAGGAGGGCCATGGTCATTCCCCTTTGGCTACAAATGCTCCTCTCCTTTGCATTGATGCTGTTTTGTGGCCACAGGCTCAGTACAAGATGCCACCCACAGCTTAAGATGCAGTCAAAAACCACCAAACTGAGCGGCAATCCCTACTGTTAGTCTAATCGCCTACCAAGTGGGGATTCACTGTTTCCCTCCTCAGGTTTTCCCTAAGTGCCTATTGTTAAACAGATTATAAAATAAAGGTATCTTTCTGAGGTGTCAAATTCTAGGGGATGGCTAACACTGTAAACACGTCCAACCAAGCCTGATGACCTAAATTCAATTCCTAAGACCCAGATGGTGGACAGAACTGACTCCTGCAAGTTGTCCCCTGACCTCCATGTGTCTGACATGGTATATGCATGTGTATGTACATACATGTACATAATCACAAAAAAATGCAATGTCTTAAAAAACAACTGGGCGCCGGGCGGTGGTGGCGCACGCCTTTAATCCCAGCACTCGGGAGGCAGAGGCAGGCGGATCTCTGTGAGTTCGAGGCCAACCTGGTCTACAAAGCGAGTCCAGGACAGCCAGAGCTACACAGAGAAACCCTGTCTCGAAAAAACAAACAAACAAAAAAAAAAAAACAACTGGGCATAGTGTTTAATCTGAGCACTTGGAAGCAGAGGCACAAGGATTTCTGTGAGTTTGAGGCCAGCCTGGTCTACCTGGAAATTTCCAGGACAGTCATAGAGACCCTGTCTCAAATAAAATAAAATTTTATTTTTAAAATGAAAACTACTCAGGAGGCAGAGGCAGGCAGATCTCTGTGAGCTCAAGGCCTGCATGGCTTACAAACCAAGTACAGGACAGCCAGGGCTACACAGAGAAACCCTATCTCAAAAAAAATTTTTTTAATTTATTTATTTTTATTGAAGGTGCTGGATCCCCTGGAACAGGAGTTACAGACAGTTGTGAACTGCCATGTGGGTGCTGGGAATTGAACCTAGGTCCTCTGGAAGAACAGTTAATGCTCTTAACCACTGAGCCATCTCTCCAGACCTCAAAAAGAAATTTAAATACTGTTAAATTTCTAGGTGGTGGAGCCCACAAAGAAATGTACATTAAATGATGATGTAAGTAACAATGGCGCAGGGAGAGGGAATAATGCAGGGAGGGGGAATAACGCAATCAGGCAATTTTTATTTTTGAGCTGGTCATCAGAGCAGAAGCTGGTAATACTCAGGTGGCTGAAGGAGGAGACTGGGAGTTGGAGTCCAGCCTTGACTGCAAAACAAGACCTTATAGGAAGGAAGGAAGGGCGGGCAAGTGGACAAGTCCAAGGTCAGCATGGGAAGGGACTAGCTAAAGTATGGACCCTGGAAGTTCTGACTCACTGAGGGCGTTAATGGAACAATGTAGCCCTCATGCCTTTATCATTCTTCTGCCAAAGCTGGTACTGCTTGTTGGTTTAAAGGGGAAATTATCAGGCTCCAGTTTCCAGGAGATGAAAACCTGTTACTAAGTTACTATCTTGTATCTTAGTCGAACCGTTGGCTTAGTGCCAACATGATTAGTCTGACCTGTTCATAAACTTCCATTGCCGAGTCTATCTTTGAAGTTTCATTTTTATGTTTATGTGTGTTTTGTCTGCATGTATGTCTGTGTACTACATGCATGCAGTGCCCCCAGAGGCCAGAAGAGGGCATTACACCTCCTGGGGCTGGGGTTAGGGCTGGGAATCGAACCTGAGTCCTCTGTAAGACCAGCCAGACCTCCATCTTTCCAGCCAATGAGCCATCTCTCCAGCCTCTTGCCCCATTTTGCCATGATTATTTACGTCTGAGGTGCCACATTTGTTTCTATTGATTGATTGACTGACTCATTGATCTATTGATTGATACAGGGTTTCTCTGTGTGGACCTACCTCTGCCTCCCAAGTGCTGGGATTAAAGGCATGCATCACCACAGCCCGGCTGCTTGCCTCATCATACACTTCTGTCTACTGGTTTCCCTTTTTCTCCAGTTTTGTGTTGGTCTAAAACACTAGTTGGGCAGGAAGGAAAGTAATAAATAGAGAATTATCTTGGAAAAGAAGGTAATATGTAGTTGGTTTCATGACCTTTTCCTGGGAAGGCATGAACAAATATCTCTTCACCCCAATTAGGGCACAGACAACCGAACAAGGAAACCACACTGCCCAGGCCTGCCTTACTAGACCAGTATGCTTAATTAGGGATATTTACAGTAGTATGTACAATTTATGGACAGCCGTGGCACTGAAGAGACCACAAGGCACACCCTTAAACCTTTTTTTTTTAACAGTATCTCTAATATCCTAGGCTGGCCTCAAACTCAATATACAGCAGAGCTTGACTGTGAGTGACCTCCTGTCCTGCCTCCCCGTCTCTTGTGTTAGGATTGCAGACACCGGCCACCACACATGCCTCTAGGCCGGCCCTTGATTGTGGTTGATGTCATATATTGTATCCAGTACAGTGTGTTATTTCTTCCAAAACAAGAATTCAGGGTCTCGGGAATTAGAGGACAGGATTGAGACTGGGCCACTAAAGTTTTGCTTCGTTTCCCCACGAACTTTTGCTTTGTGGGCCTGAGGTCTTAGTTCCAAGGGGAGAAAGCTTCCATTAGGGGACACAGTCATGATTCCTCTGAACCACAGATTAAAACCGCCATTTTAGCCAGGTGGTGGTGGCGCACGCCTTTAATCCCAGCACTCGGGAGGCAGAGGCAGGTGGATCTCTGAGTTCGAGGCCAGCCTGGTCTAGAGAGCAAGTCCCGGGGCTGCAGAGATGGCTCAGCAGTTAAGAGCACTGTCTGCTCTTCCAGAAGTCCTGAGTTCAATTCCCAGCAACCACATGATGGCTTACAACCATCTATAATGCAATGGTGTACATGCAGATAAGGCCACTCATACATTAAATAAGTAAGCAAGTAAGTAAGCAAACAAACAAACAAACAAACAAATAAATAAATAAATAAATAAATAAATAATAGCAACTTCCAGGACGGTCAGGGCCACACAGAGAAACCCTGTCTCAAAAAACCAAAAGAAGAAAGAAGGAGGAGGAGGAAGAGGAGGAGGAGAAGGAGATCGTTAGCAATCTGATATGGGCTGATATGAGTGCAGAAAATCAAACTCAGATGTTAGCAGTGTGCACTCCTAACTTCTGAGCCTTCTATGCAGCCATGAGATTTACCCTTAAACTGCTAGACTAAATGGAAAACGGGCTGTACTCAGTGTTATGGGTGGGCCTCGTACAGGCAGCTGAGGGTTTGAATAGAAGAGAAAGTTGACCCTCTGGAAAGCAAGTGAGAATCTCGACAGAGACAGCGCTCAGAACAACTTATGTTGTGTGATGGAGATAACACTAACTGCGCTCTTAGAATACCCAGGCTGGCAGGGCGTGGTGGCGCACACCTTTAATCCCAGCACTCGGGAGGCAGAGGCAGGCGGATCTCTGTGAGTTCGAGGCCAACCTGGTCTACAAAGTGAGTCCAGGACAGCCAGGGCTACACCGAGAAACTGTCTCGAAAAACCAAAAAAAAAAAAAAAATACCCAGGCTGTATTCCCAGCACCCAAACATCTGTAACCCCAGTTCCAGGGGATCTGACACCCTCTTCTGGCTCCTGAAGGGACCAGCAAAACACTCATATACATTAATTTAAAAAGGAAAAACACCCGGAGTCAGGCATGATGGTACACATCTGTGATCCCAGAACATAGAGGTCTGGTAGTGGAGGCAGGAGGATGGCTGCAAGTTTAAGGCTAGCCTGGAATGCACAAAGTTCAGGCCCACCAGGACTCCACAGAAAGACCGTCAACCCTCTGCACTGATGAAACCAAACCTTCTGGGAGATGAGACAAACACTCCCTCCTGTGGGGCGTTCCTGGCAGGTACTTAGCTGCAGAAGTGAGAATGGATACTGATTCAGAAGGCAATCGGGGCTCAGCTAAACCACGAGATGTCTGTAGCAACGCAGTTGAATGATTTCACAGGCGACGTGAACGTACTCAAGACACATCCTGGGGACACCACAGTACTCAACAATGGCCTATATGTAGGAGTTGAAAGGACTGTCAGGGTTTTGCTGACTTCGGAGTACGGTGGTCGGTGAGATTGGGAAAACAAACGAAGACGAGTGCTTTAGAGAACAGTAAAGAGCACTCGCAGCAATATTTAACATACTCATTTGAGTATATCATTCGCGGCTGAGGAAAGAAGCCTGGACAGGATTATAAAACTGGGTCAATACATGTATGCATGGGATGGTTATCAATGAATTGTCTCAGCTCCAAATTCACCTTTCATTGCCTTTTCAGAAGGGAGTCGGAGAGCTTTCAGTTTTCTAAAAGGTGATATTCCTCTTTCTCGGTAGGGGGCACTGGTGAGCCATGGAGGGGACAGGCATTTGCCTCAGTAGATATCCAGGGTTCTGTGCATACTACCCCACGGCTCGAACCAGCACGCTTCTCTGGTGGGCTTATACTGCAATGCCCCCAAGCAAGCATCCGAGTTCGGGGCCAGCCTGGTCTACAAATTGAGTCCAGGATAGCCAGAGTTATTACACAGACAAACCCTGTCTTGAAAAAAAAAAAAAGATTTAAGAATTTATTTTAGGATAATTCTTTGGTGAAGATATATAGTTTTGTCATTTATAAAAGATGAAGGCAAATTTGGATTCTAGTGGGATGGATAAAGAACTAAATCTTAGCTGAATATTTGATACTGTAGGATACATCATTTCCAGTGGTCCTTCCGAGTTAATATTTTGATTTTATAATATTCCTCGATGCTGAGAACACTGCTTCACATATGTACACAGTACAGAATGGCAGAATATATATATAAAGGCCTACTTAAGAAGTTGTAGGAGGGATGGTGAGAGGACCCTCCTGAGAACCCCCAACATGCTGAACTGACTTCAGGCTGTCCTCTGATCTATACTATGGCGCGTGTGTGCCTAGCCCAGTGAATAAAGTAAAAAACCAAACAAAACAAAGCAATGTTATCAGGGTCTAGCTGGGGGTGGTACACATGCCTGCAATCCCAGCTACTTGGGAGGTTAGCCTAGTCTACCTAATGAGAGGTCTCAAAAAAAAAAAGTTTAAAAACAGCGAGGAGGCTGCAACACAGTAGAGGGCCTGCCCATCACACACAAAGCCTGCACTGTATAAACTAGGCAGGGTGGTACACATCTGGGATCCAGGAGGGAAGCACAGGCAGGACAATTAGGAGCTAATGAGCATCCTTGGCAACTCTGTGAGTTCAAGCCCCACCTAGAATACATGAGACCCTGCCTGAAAATAAACTAGTGGTGAGGTATGGTGGATCACAACTGTAATCCCAGCATGCAGGAGGCTGAGGCAGGAGGATTGTTATGAGTCCCAGACCAGTCAAGGATCATCATGAACATGTTTTAAAAAAGAATAATAGAGCAAGGCTTAGTAACACATTTATAATCCCAGCCCCTGGGAAACAGTCAGGAGCATTAGGGGTTCAAAGCTGCCCTTTGCTATACAGTTTTGAGGCCAGGATAGGCTATACAAGACAATCTTTAAAACAACAACAACAAAACAAGACCCAAAAAAAAACTCAAAATCAAACCACAGGCTATAACATATTAGGAAATTCTCTAAGTCACGCTCTGTGGGAGGATGAATCATAATGTGGAGGGCAGAAAACAGAAAATTTCCATGGAATCCGATTCCAGTTTCCACCCTCGAGTCATTGTTTCTACATGGTTCCAGGTCTTTCACATGGTCAGCTGGATTTTTCCTTGGTACACAAAAGCCCTGTTTCCATTTGGTGGCAGGTAGAAGATTTATAATAATATGGCTTAGATCTTAAATGTCCCCTGAGATGACTGTTAGAGGCATGGTCCCTACTGGGTATTGTGGACTGCAGCCATAATCCCCATTTCTCTAAAAGCTGGACCAAGAAGAGGATTCGATCCCAAGGCTTCAAAACAGCTAGAAATCATGAGCCCTGTCTCAGGAACAAAACATGAGACACTGTCTCCAGCTTGGCACTACTGATGGTGACAAAGCCTTTAGGAGGTGGGGCTTGTCAGGAGGTTTTAGAGCACTGGTTCTCAACCTTCCTAACACTATAACTATAAACCCTTTAATGCAATTCCTCATGCTATGGTGACCTCTAACCTTAGAGTTACTTCCGTTGCTACTTCATACCTGTAATTTTCTACTGTTATGAATCATAATGTAAATCTCTGTGTTTTTTGATGGTCTTAGGTGATCCCCGAGAAGGGGTTGTGACCCACAGGTTAAGAACCACTGTTTTGGATCCTTGGAATAGCAAGCCCTCAGAACATGATAGGACCCTGTCTCTTCTCATTCCCAATCATATACTAAACGGCTTTGCTCCATCACAGGCTCAAAATCAATCTGTTCTCTAAGTTTATTATCGCTGGTGTTTGTTTGTTTTTGTTTTTGTTTTTTTTTTTTGTTTTTTTTTTTAAAGATTTTATTTATTTTATGCATATGTGTGCTCTATCTGCATGTACACCTGTATTCCAGAAGAGGGCACCAGATCACATTGTGGATGGCTGTGAGCCACCATGTGGTTGCTGGGAATTGAACTCAGGACCCCTGGAAGAGCAATAGGCAGTGCTCTTAACCGCTGAGCCATCTCTCCAGCTCCTTGTTTTTGTTTTTTTAAGATTCGATTTATTTATTGTGTATACAGTATTCTGCCTACATGTATACATTCACTCCAGAAGAGGGCACCAGATCTCATTGTAGAAGGTTGTGAGCCACCATGTGGTTGCTGGGAATTGAACTCAGGACCTTTGGAAGAACAGCCAGTGTTCTTAACCTCTGAGCCATCTCTCCAATCCCCTCTCTGGTGGTTTTAATATTTTTTTTACTCATTTATTTGAGTGTGGGTATGTGCATGTGAATGCAGGAGTCCATAGAGACCAGTATTGGAAATCAGATGCCCTGGAACTGGAGTCACAGGCAGTTATGATCTGCCTAACCTATGTGCTAGGAATCAAACTCAGGTCTTCTGGAAGAGCCGAATGCACTGACTAGCCACCTCTCCAGCCCTGTTAGTTTTTGCATAACAGAAAGCAGACATGGGTGCATCCCAGGATCTTTGCATGTTTTTCAGAACAACCATGTTCAGGAGAAATCCTTGCAGTCCAGTAGTTAAGCTGCCCTGATCCAAAGGTCTTTCCTGTTGTTATTTTGTCTTGAGGACTGTGAGAATTTTGGAAGAGGAAGTACAGTTCTGGTGACTGGACCTAGTAGGTAACCTCAATATGTGAATTCTACAGTAACACTGTCAGTTTTCTAGACTTTGGAAGCAGGGGTTCACCTAGGGAAGAAATGAAGTTCACAGCTAGTAACACTCCAGAGGTGATTAGCAAAGCAGCAACAAGTACCTTCACCACCATCCTACTCACACGTGGGCTCTATCTAGTAGTTATGTAAAAGGGTGACAGCACATGTCTGTCATCCTAGCACTAGGAGGCAGAGGCAGGAGGATTGTTACAAGTTTGAGGCTAGCTTAGACTACACACTATGATCCTGTCTCAAAACAGAACAAAACAAAACCCAATCAAGCAAAAAAACATAGAGAAGGGAAATAGGGAGGAAGAAGGAAAAAGAGGGAGGTGGGAAGAAAGAAAAAGCTAAAGAACATGTCAGGAAAAACAAAGGATACAAAGCTAGAAGTAAAGGGATGATGCTGTAAACACAACAACCCCAAAATTAACTGGTTAGTAAATCCAGTTAAGACACTTTCACCAAGGCAGTGGTGGCACGCACCTTTAATCCCAGCACTTGGGAGGTAGAGGCAGTCAGATCTTTGAGTTTGAGGCCAGCCTGGTCTACAGAGTGAGTTTTAGGACAGTCAGAGCTACACAGAGAAACCTTGTCTCAAAAAAAGAAAAAAAAACTTTCATAGAACCAAAGATTAACACAGGAGGGTAAATCCCAAGTCTAAGGGCCATAAGCCCCAAGCCAGACTTGGAGCAACTAACTAAGCCAAGAGCTCAACTATACTATCCCCACCAGTTTCCAGAAGAGGCCATATCCTGGACACACCCACTCACGTGATGAAACATCCAGTGTGTAAAGGAATTTTAAATCAGAACATGGCTGCTCTGGCAAGAGATCACATACAAAGACCTTCTAGGTCTGTGTAATTTGGTTGGAATACAGACATGCCTTTAATCCCAGGAGACAGAGGCAAGCAGATCTCAGAGTTCAAGGCCAGCCTGGTATAGAGCAAGTTTCAGGTAAAGAAAAGCTTAGGTCCAGGTGTAGTGGTACATGTTTTTAGTGCCAGCACTCAGGAGACAGAGGCGTGCAAGATCTCTGAGTTTGGTTGAGTCAGTGAGTTGAGAGGCAGTACAACAATAGAGCTGAGTTTGTGGCAGTTCAGTTTGTGGAATTCAGAGGCAATTTTTACTGGAACAGTTTTTTTTTACAGAGACAGGTTGAAGAAAGAACAAGCCAGACACAGGTGAAGACAGATGAGCCAGAGAATGAGGAGCCAGAAGATTAGAACAGATTGCTAGAGTTAGTTTGAAGCCAAGCAGAGCAATTCAGAGAAGCTGAGAGAAGCCAGATTGAATCAGTCAGCTAGGAAAGGAATTTGAGGCAGAACAGATGAGTTGAACCAGCCAGCCAGAATTCAGAAAAAACTAGAAAGGGCGAGCTTATTCAGTAGTAAGTCTCAGAGGCTGAAAACATTGTAGACCTAGATAAGACTAGACAGAGGCTAGAAGCTTCCAGGACTGAGCCTAGGTGAGCAGATGGAGGCAGTAAGCCTCCCAGACAACAATTACATCAGGCAAATAAAAGTTACTCTCACACCAAAATGTATATGCAGTTAGCTCTAGAAGGCTGCAGCTCCCATAGCTCGGGCTTTCCAGACCCAGGTCCCACGCAGCAAGCCACCAATCACCAGGGAGGTCACCCTGCACCCAGTGTCGCAGGAGCAAGGCCTTCCCCTCCTCACAGATACCTATCTTAGTAACAAGGACAACAAATTACTGTAAAAGTGGAACCCACAGTGATCCCTGGAGACTGAAGCAATAGAATTTCGAGGTTAAGGCCAGACTGGCTACATGAGAGCCTGTTTCAAAAGAGAAAGAAAAAAAAATTAAGACAACAGAAAGGGTTATAAATTGAGGAGCCCGTTTACAACCAGAGCTTTAGGTTTCCTTTCAATTAAGAGTCAGGTTTTCTGCCAGGCAGTGGTGGCTCACACCTTTAATCCCTGCTCTTGGGAGGCAGGAGCAGTCAGATTTCTGTGAGTTCAAAGGTAGCTTTGTCTATAGAGCAAGTTCCAGGACAGCCAGGGCTACAAGAAAGCTTGTCTTGAAAAACAACAAAATCAAGTTTTCAGCCTGAGGATATGGTTTGGTATTAGAGTGTTTGCTTGGCACACACAGGGACTTGGGTTCAATCTCTAGCACTGAAAAAAAGAAACAAAACAAAAAAAGCAACAAACAAGACAGGAAAAGGAAGCAGCCAGGCATGTGTCCCTTACTTTCAGCAGTAGAGGCAGAACCAGAAGTTCGAGGACAACCACAGGCTACATGGTGAGACTGTCTCAAAACAAAATCCTAAAAAAAACAAAAACAAAAAAAACCCAAACCAAAACAAAAAAACTTCAAAAAGGCTGGAAAGATCCCTCAGTGGGTAAAAGCTTAGGCTATTCTTCCAGAAAACCCAAGTTTGAAACCAAGTACCATAATCCATGTACCTTCAATCCCAGCACTTGGGAGGCAGAGGCAGGTGGATCTCTGTATGAGGCCAGCCTGATCTACAATTCTCAAAAGAAAAAAGAAACCTGACAGAAGACATTTGTTGTTGGCCATTCTATTTTCCTCTGCCATGGTCCCTCTGGTCGCTCTCCACTCTCACCCTTGAATGTGCCTCCAATTCTGTGAAAACCTCATTTTTATGCTAAAAACGCAAAAATCGTTGGTCTATGTTGTCTCAAGCTAGCCTCAAACTCCTGAAAACAATCCTCCCCTACTTCCTAAGTAGCTGGGAGAGTGGGTGGCTGTCCTAGCATCTTCCTACAGTATGTGATTTTCAAGTTTTCACTGGCTAGGCCAAGGGTAACTACTGCTCCCACCTGACATGCCCCCCCATCTGCCCCCAACTCAGTCCCACCCCCGACTCTGCAGTTTGAGTTGACCTGAAAGACCAGTAAGGTACCATCTTCAGTGGGCTGGGGAAAATACTCAGCAAGCATGAGCACAGCTTTTATGAAGGATCACATAAATCAGAGATTTAAGGGGAGCAACTTGCCTGGGGGTTCCCAGCATTCCTAATACTGCTACCCTTTAATACAGTTCATGTTGTGGTAAACACCTCCAACCATAAAATTATCTTCATTGCTTCTTCATGACTGTAATATTGGTACTGTTATGAATCATAATGCAAATATCTGATGTGCGGCCCCCACAGGGGTCGCAACTCAGGTTGAGAACCATTGCACCTCAGAACTCACCTGCGAAGTCAATCCAGGAAGTGACTCCAAGAAGCACGCTGATGAGGTTAGCCTGGGAAGGGGTCACACTATGCCTTGGGGTGGGGGGTGGGGAGGGGAGTGTGTGTGTGTTTACAGCAAACTGCAACCATTTTCGCAGGGCCTTGGTCTTAAGTACTGAGGCTCATACATGCTTAGGGCCACTATTTGTCCCTTGAAAAAAAGAACAAGAGGTAGGCATACGTGTCCATAAATAAGGACCTCCTCAGGGCCACTTCCCTTCAAGCCCAGAAGTCCAGCCCTGGTCTCTAGGAAGAGCTAGGTGTGTATTATTTTACGTGGCAGCCCCAAACACCAGATCTAAGGCAGTGATCAAGACACACTTGTTGGTAAAGGAGAGATGTCAGTAAAGTCCCTGGTTCTAGTTCTCGACTTTAATGTCTGGTGGATCTGAGGCTCTGTGAGCAAGAGTAGGTATGTTGTTTGAACACAGGAAGAGTTATACTCTGTACCCAAAGCCAAAATTATGCAAATGAAGGCAGTGGACCCAGCTGACCTCCCATACCCAATCTGCTCCCACAATAGCATCCGTCTGTCGCTATGTATACACCTCTAGCTCCCCCCATGCCAGAATTAAAAAAACAAAAAATCAGCCGGGCATGGTGGCGCATGCCTTTAATCCCAGCACTCGGGAGGCAGAGGCAGGCCTCTGTGAGTTCGAGGCCAGCCTGGTCTACAAAGTGAATCCAGCATAGCCAGAGATGCACAGAGAAACCCTGTCTCAAAAAACCAAAAAAAAAAAAAAAATCATGGATGGGCATCCCATCTAGCAAGAGCCCACAAAAGAGTACCCAAGAGAGCTTGAGTGTTTATATTATGATCAAATATAATAAGAAAAAATGCAAAAGGACATTTGACATTCTTCCTAGGATCAAAATGCTGTGTATGAAAAGTATTTTGTTGGTGATGTCTTTAATTTTTTTAAAAATTCTTTTGGTTTTGCAAAACAGGGTTTCTCTGCATAGTCGTGGAATTCACTTTGCAGACCAGGCTGGCCTCAAACACAGATCGGCCTGCCTCTGCCTCCCAAGTGCTGAGATTAAAGGTGTGACTCATCCACCACCACCACCCAACAGGCGGTGTTTATTTTAATCAAGGGTCATCTCAGTCCCAGGATCACACACCAGTATACCCCCCACAGCCCACTTGCTCTGTCTTGCAGGGGTCTGTAGTCCTCCATGGAGCAACTCAGGACTTGGTCAGCCTGGGACACAGTGCTCGGACAGTTTCCAAAGAGTCTAAGCCCCAAGACAAAAAGAGTAGGGTTGCCTTTCACCATTGGTAGTAGAGCAGCCAGGTGAACACTCAGAGGTAGGTTATAGGTAGTCACGGGTCCTCTGCTGAGGTCAGTAGCAATGAATTGCTCCTCATGGGATGTGCTGTGGTTCAATGTGGCTACTGGGGTTTTTTTGTTTTTGGTTTTTGTTTTTTATTTGTATTGCTTTCTGTTGTGCTATCAGATCTTTCATCTCCCAACCAATGAACATGTTATCACGTGGGTCTGATTCAGCAACCACGGGGCAGACTCAAACCAGATGAGAGGGACTGATTGACATGGCCCACACAGAATTTTGAGACAGTATTTCCTGTGGCTCAAGAAGACTTTCTTTACGAGTCTCTTGGGCTGGGCCCGGGCAAATGCAACTGGAAATAGATCAAAGAGGCCAAGGTCATTTCCACTTCCCTTTTATTTGGAAGCCATCTGCAACCACCACATGCAACAGTGCATTTCAGACTGGCCTTGACTTCTCATTGGAGAGAGCCAAAACAGGATGAGTTTTTATTCCACTTAAGAAAAGCTCCAGCCGGGCGGTGGTGGCGCACGCCTTTAATCCCAGCACTTGGGAGGCAGAGGCAGGCGGATCTTTGTGAGTTCGAGGCCAGCCTGGTCTACAAAGCGAGTCCAGGACAGCCAGAGATATTCAGAGAAACCCTGTCTCGAAAAACCAAAAAAGAAAAAAGAAAAGCTCCAAGAGAGTAGAGAAGGGTAGTGGATGTAGACACCCAAACAGCAAAGCTATTCTTTGACATGATTTTTCTTTTAGTTTAGTGGTGCCAGAGAAAGGACCCAGTGCCTTGTGTACACTATCATGGAGCCACATTTCAGATCCCAATATATATTGCTTTATTTCATATTTCCATTTCACTAGTCAAGGAAGAATTATAATTATAATAAATAAACTTTGTAGTACAAAGAAAAGTTTCTGTGCTGCAAGAAAGTATAGAAGTCACTGGCTTAAAAATGAAAAGGTTTTTGTTATTAAAAAAAAAAAAACTACACAAGAAGATTCAGTACATAGTCTGCCCTAATACCTCAAATATCAAGTCAACTATTTAAAAAAAAAAAAAGGAAGGGGGATTAGAGAGAGTTCCCAGCTGGCTAACTATTGCCCTTCCTCCACCTGCTCCAGTAGCCTGGAGCTTTCTCTTGCCACAATGGTACAAAAGATCATCCTGAGAATAAAAAGGGGAACAAAAAGCAGAGTGTCTCCAGCAAGTCACAAAGACAGAGTCTTTACCCAGCATCCTTGTAACCTTAAGCAAGCTGTCTGGGCCTGGGTTTGGGGCAGATCAGTTTTCTTTCTGTCTTATATTTGTGGTCTCGCATTTTCAAAGCATTGCAATATTCTTCAGTGAGAAGAAAAGAGGCCCAGGGTCAATAGTGAAACCCCAGACTTAATTGTCTGCTCTCCACACATATGGACATTATCCTGAACAATGTGCTTCACTAGCTACCAAAAAAAAAAATGAACACAAGAGTTAGGTGAGGTGGGACATGCCTGTGTCCCACAGCTTCAGAGGTAGAAGCAGGAAGGTCAAGAGTATAAGATCATCCTTAGCGAGACAGCTAATCTGAGGCCAATCTGGGCTATGTGAGAGAGACCCTGTCCAAAAAAATAAAAGGTTTAAATGGGGACCTTCTTTGCTAGCACCAAGGCCAGAGCCATGGTGCTGGGCTAAGTGCCAAGCAGGGGCATCATCAGCACCCCAAAAGATCCCACTCTTTGCTGAGGACAGAGAGCAGGTGTGTCCTGGAGGGTGACTGCCACTCATTCATTCCTTCTTGGCCCTCGGCTTCTACCTCTGTTACACTCAGAGGGAAACACAAGTTCAAAACCACGCGTTTCCACAAGAGGCCTGGAAAGTGACTGCTCTCCAGACATATTGAGGAATTTAACTCAGGGCACAAGGATCAGCCTTCTACCCCTCAGAAGCACACAGATGCTTCTGACCTCCAAATCTGATCCTACACGATAGAACTTGGTAGAGCTGCCCTTAACAATTCCTTACATTAAAAAAAAAAAAAAGTTTAACTAAAAACAACACTCTCCAGGAATAGCCAAGGACACCACAATTACTTAGAACCCACAGTGCAGCCTTGGCACGTAATGCTCTCAGGGAAATCTGACACAATCCTCTCTTTAGGGATACATGTTGCACCCTAACATAGTTGCCCCTGACTGCAGAGCAAGTGATCACTGTGCATTTTTTTTTTCTCTTTCTGAAACAGGCAGTAGAAACACAGAAGTTTACTTTCCTCATCCTCAGCTCCTGGGATGTCTGTGCCTCCCACCTAGCACTTCCTCTCCCCTATCCTTACTATGAACATAATCTACAAAAAGGATCTTCCAAAGAGGTTCACCACATTGGATTCTAACACAAGACTCATCAGTGATCATTGTTATTGGCCTCTGAGAGTTGTGCTACATGTCAAGAGGATCTGGGTTCCTTGTCTGCCTGACTTGGGGAATCGTTAGGAAAAAAACCTTTGGAATTTAACATTCCAGCCCTGTGACAGGGTAATCCTTGCAAGGAAGGAATAAGACAAAGCCCCGGGGCAGGGCTGTAAACACTGTGGTTTTTCTAAGGCCAAACTGGTACATGGCTTTGGCAGCTATGGTGAATCTCAAAGAGAAGGTGACTGGCATGTTCTGGGAGCCCAGGACACATCTTTCCACATCCTAAGACAAAGAGCTGCGGTCAGCCGAGAAGCAAGGAGCACACTGGGAGGAAAAGTATGATTTCATTTTTGGCTGGGGCTACAGGCAGGATACTTGGGTAAATCCCCTACCACACACGCTCCTTATTCTGACTGACACGCTGAGCACGGGAATGTTCGACAATGGTGAGGAAGTGATGACAGTGCCGTCAGTAGCATGGCTCTAAAATGGGCGGCAGCTCTCCTGCAGGCTATCAGGAAGGTATCAAGGCTCTCTGGACTCCCAGTGACATCCTCACTAGATTCTGTGGCCATCAGTGAAGACAGTCATGCTTTGAAGAAAAGACCAGGTGAGTCCCCAAGGTACATGAACAAGGAAGACTGCAGCACCACCTCAGCTTCTGTCCTCACCTCAGCAGCTCTGGGACACTCAGCAGCACCTTTGGGGACCAGACTCCCAAGAGGACCAACACCCTCTTCCTTTATGGACTACTACTCACCACCATGTGATTTTGAATTCATAAATGGGCCGTTTGCAGTAGTAATGGTTGACAAGGTGCTTGTCACACACCCCGATGCACTGGTGGTCCACTGTGAGACCTTGGGCCGAGAGGTCGGTGACCAGACAGTGCAAGAGGTCATACACATCAGCCACTGCCTCCCAGGGCCCAAAAGACACATCCACTTCACAGTGGTGCTCAAATAGCTGTCCATCACTCTCGCTACGCTCAAAGCGTAGCGAGTTGAAGAGTGGACACTCGTAGGGGGTGATGGGCATTTCTTCCTTGAAGACACAGACTTTGAGCTTGGCAAAGCGGGCCTTCCGCTGTACCGCACGCAGCCGGGCGATCTCTACGATCCGCTCCAAGTGGTCTACAGAGTTTAACACAGCAGCCATCAATGGGCAGAGGTGGAATAGGAGGAGAGGCAGAAAGACAGACAGACAGACACACACACACACACACACACGCAGACAGGGACACACACTCAGTGACAGGATGGAGAGGCCAGAAGGCTGATTTCATGAGGGGACTCCACGGACTCAGGAAGGGAACAGTTCAGCAAGGGCCACAGTTTCCCAAAGCAAGGAAACCCCCAATAGGAGGAGGGAAGGGGTATATGGGAGTAGACCCCCTCAACCTGAAAAGTCCCAGTCCCTGAAAAAGGAGAACAATTCCACCTAATCTGGATGAATGCTGAACCCCACCACTTCTGGGAAAGGCTTGGGGGTTAAATGATGCCTTGCCACCCCTTTTCCCAACTGGGCAGGGTGGCTGAAGCTCACCTTTGTAATAGGGCATGAGTCCCAGAAAGGCCTGGCGCACCTTCTCACCCTTCAGTGGCTGCATGTTCTCCAGCTGCTCCAAGAGGGGCCCAATGGCATAGTACTGGGCCTCTCTGTGCACAGCTCGAACGTGCTCCCGGGGTGGCAGGTCCCCTGAACGCAGGAAGTTCAGCACATCTCTATGCAGAGAAGAGAAAGGATGGGAAGGAGCTAAGGACTAAGGGGTAGGATTGGGGGAGGAGGCTATCAAGGTAGTTAAAACACAGAATTTGGGCCACATTGACAGCTGTATAATTTTGGCTAAATGAACTTAACATTTGTGTGCCTCAGTGGCCTCAAGTGCAAACTGAAAGAAAAAAAATTACCTCATAGTGTTAAAAAGGATTTAAGCTGAGCAGGGCAGTGGTGGTGAATGCCTTTAATCCCAGCACTCAGGAGGCAGAGGCAGGTGGATCTCTGTGAGTTCTAGGCCAGCCTGGTCTACAAAGTGAGTCCAGGACAGCCAAGGATACACAGAGAAACCCTGCCTTGAAAAAAAAAGGTGGGGGGATTAAGCTGGCACATATGGGAGGCAGAGTCAGGTAGAGCTGTGAATTCAAGACCAGTCTAGTCTACACAAACTGTTCCAAACCAGCCAGGGGTACCTAATGAGATCCTGTCTCAAACAAAATAAAAACAAACAAAACAAAAGCTCAAATCCAATCAGGAGAGAATTAAATGAGTTAATACACAAAAAGTGCTTAGAAAACTCCTAGCACAGAATGAACCCTCAGAAATTGTTACCTATTGCCTTTATTAGTTATTACCACTATAATACTTATTATTAGTTACTTACAGGTCTAATGGAAGGCTATAACTTCATAGATTTAAAATACACATACAGTAGTTTTTTCTCAGACAAGGTTCCATGTAGCCCAGGCTGGTTTCAAACTTGCTAGAGGTAGCCAAGACTGACCTTGAACTCCTGCCTCTTGCCTCCCAACTGTTAAGACTGTTGGCTGCACCACATCAGGCTACATATGTACTATACGGATCTCTGTAAGTATGAGGCCAGTTTGGTCTACGTAGAAAGTTCCAGGATAGCCAGGGATATAGAGAGACCCATTTAAAAACAAAACAAAACAGAACAAAGGAGAAGGAGGAAAGGAGGAGATTCAGGAAGAAGAGGAGGAGGGATAGTATTATACTGTAGCTACATGGAGAAGATAAACTGGTTTCACAACTAAGTAAAGCCATATACAGTTTCTTTTTTTTTTTTTTGGTTTTTCGAGACAGGGTTTCTCTGTGTAACAGCTCTGGCTGTCCTGGACTCGCTTTGTAGACCAGGCTGGCCTCGAACTCGCAAAGATCCGCCTGCCTCTGCCTCCCAAGTGCTGGGATTAAAGGCGTGCGCCACCACCGCCCGGCTCATATACAGTTTCTTAAAGTACATATTCAGTCTTTCTAATACTCTTCACACTCTTTAATGCTGAAATAACCAGGCCTATTGTCACTAGTTATGGGAAGATAGTGATTAGCCTCTAGATCAATCTGTTACATCAATAATTAATCTACACTATAATGCAACCACAGCTAACTCTAAATATTAATCTATGTTAACCACTAGTCATCCACCACCCATTGGGTCCTTTTAAGGACATTACAGGGCAGGTTTTCTCTTAGCTCCAGTCTATCAATGAGGCCTAAGAAGTTATGGAAAACCCCTGTTGAAGGGGCCGCAGTTGGCAAAGGCTCAGGTCCAGACACAACTGACTCTGAGCCTAAACCACGTGGTCCTGGCTTCATCAGGAGCAACCAAAGCAAAGCGCCATATGCACATGGAAGACCTCCTCATTCCCAGCCCCAAACAGCCCCAGGATGGTAGTTGGGATGCGTGAGCTACAACAGCAGAGAATGTGTGGACCTTCCAAATACCCTGAATTCACACTTTGAATCTTTGAGAAACTCCATCTACCACCAATGAACCACAGACCACTGGAGTCCTAAGCATGAATAGCACTACATCTTGCTTTCTGCTGTAATTTCTGCCACTTTCCAACGAAGGCCAACAATGCACTGGCATATAAGCCTTGATTTGGATCCTGTTCTCCCTCCCCACAACTGTTTTAAAGTTTTGCTTTGTTTTCCCGTTATGTTTGATGGGTGTGGTTGTGTGGATATGTGCACAAGCGTGCAGGCTCACTGTGGAGGCCAGAAGTGTTGGGCCGCCTAGAGCTGAAGTTACAGGTGGTTGAGAGCCACCTGTCACCGGTGCTGTTACCCAAACCCAGGGCCTCTGCAAGAGCAGTTCACACTCTCAACCTCTCAGCTGTCTCTCCAGCCACTCCCATGCCCTGCCTCTTTAAATTCAGCCCTCTGAGATCTTCAATAAACCCTTATGAGCTCTGACAAACAAAACCCTGGGTAAGGCCCAGCAAAGAGTGCTATGAGAGCTGCCAGCTGGGGCCAGAGCTTTCCTCCCCAAATGGCCTGCAAACAAAAAATCTTTTTATAGTTGCATCGAGCGATGCGACACTCTGTTTTCTCACACCATCAGAGGCAGCTGATAGCCCACTGGGGAAAACCAGATACTGCAAAACAAACTATTTGGCCAGAGGCTCCTTTTTAAGGACAAAAAAATGACCCTCGAGGGCACTCTTACTTGGAGGCCAACACAAAGACATATGCATCCCAGGAAGGGTCTCTTCCTCCCTGGTTCAAGGTCAAAGACCATGTCAGTCCTCTAGTCCTCTTCAAAGTTAGACTGAAAGAGCAGACGATTCCAGCCACGTACTTTGAAGATATGACCTACCTGGGGTCACAAGAAGCTCTTCACTTAACCCTCAGGACAAGCCCACCAGACAGCTACGATTACCACTAATATCGCAAATTGAAGGCTAGAGAGATGACTCAGTGGTTAAGAGGTACTTGCTGTTCTTCCAGAGGACCCAAGTTCAGTTCTCTGCACCCACACCGGCAGCTCACAACTCCTTGTGACTCCAGCTCCAGGGGATCCAACATCCCATACTGGCCTCTGGGGGTATCCATACACAAGTCACACACACACAAATACAGCCTTAAAAAAAAAAAAA
>CAJQZJ010037421.1:1347959-1363207 GCA_907164525.1 Lophiomys imhausi
TACTTCTGCCTCCCAAGTGTTGAGATTAGAGAGGCGTGTGCCACCATCACTGGGCTACAAGTTTGTTTTTTAAAGTTTTCTTAGCAAAATGAAGGGGTGGCAATCCAGCATCAGCCCTTCTTTCAGCCTTTTTTTGCTGTAAACCGCTGCAAGCCTCAGAACCGTTACATACCATGCCACCTCCGTGTTGCAGTAGGCTTTGCTGTTTGTTGGAAGTATTGAGACAGGGTCCAAGCTGACCTAGAAACACTTGTAACCCTCTTGTTTCCACCTCCCAAGAGTGCCACCATACCCAACTTGCCTGGGTACTACTGAGCCCCAGAATCTGAAGGTAAAGGTTTTCTCCGAGATGATTTCTGACATTTTCTAATGCACTCTGAGTGCATGCCCATCCATACAGATAAGGACTCCCCAAGTCTCAGACTGCACAGGATGGGACAAGCTTCATCAAATACTGCCAATATTTGGATTTCTCTTGCCAGGCAATAATGGTGATATACACACCTTTAGTACCAGCACTCAAGAATCAGAGGCAGGTGGATCTCTGAGGGTTTGATGCAAGTCTGGTCTAAATAGTGAGTACCAGGATGGCCAGGGTTACACAGAGAAACTATGTCTGGAGGAGCAGGGATGGGGGTGAGGGAGGAATTTCTCTTTCTGTCTTCACCTCCTCTGGGCATTGGAAGATGCCAATGCCCAAGCTACTTGCTAGCTACGACTACGGAGCTGATCATAGATATACATACCCAAAGTGTGTGCCATCTCGGTCGATGAAGTACCGGCCCTCAGAGTCTGTAGGGATGTAATGCCGCCCGCTGAACATTGCAGCCAACATGGTGTCTTCATAACGCCGCAGAGTAGACAGGCGTGTGGTAAAGTGAGCCCCTCCAATGTTGAGGGGGACCACTTCTGGAAACTGGAAAGGAATCACCACAGCTTTCAGACTGGCAAAGGAAACTAACATTGCTTCCTCCATGTTAGTCTGCCTACGTCTGATTGATGTCACACCATTCTTTAGTCATGGCAAACTCAGGGACCATCTGAACACTGTATCTTCCCCCTCTTCCCTTGATTATCAGTCACCAAATCCTACTCCTTCTACCTGAAAGTTCTTTTTTTTATTTATTTTTATTCTATGTACGTTGGTGTTTTGACTGTATGTATGTGTGAGGGTGTCAGATCCCCTGAAACAGGAGTTGGAGACAGTTGTGAGCTGCCATGTGGGTGCTGGAAATTGAACCCCTGTCCTCTGGAAGAACAGCCAGTGATCTTAACTACTGAGACACTTCTCCAGCCCTACCTGATAGTTCTTAAGTCAGGTCTGTCTTCACCCCAACCCCACAATCTCTACCAGCTTTTGTCATCTTCTACTTCTGGAACTTACCATCTTTATGTCTTCATTCATGCTGTCTTGGCCACAGATGCTCTTAAGAGCCTCCTCCTGACCAGTTAGCGAATGAAATCGCCAAATGCGGTCATGCAGATTGTTCAATTCTAAAGCACCTGGATGAGAGTCAGCTGTCAACCCAGGTGTGTGTCCTTTTCCAAATTTACACCAAGGCCACATAGTCAGCAGCATTGCTTCATTCTGTAAGTTTCTATTCTGTGACCAATACGGCTCTTTCGTCTTTCCCCAAGACAGAATTATGTGCCTGTTCCTCCACTATGCCTTCACTACACACCACTCTCCCCAATTTCACCACCTAGCACAATACAATGGCAATCATTTTCCTCTGCCAACTCATGTTACTAGATGCCAAGCATCCCAAAGGCAGAGAGAACACGTGTGCTTGCCGGTTGTGAACAGAGACCAACAGCTGGTTTTGAGTGCCATGTAGATATCCAATCTTCATTCTTCTTTTTTTTAACCCAGAGACTTGCATGTGCTATGCAGGAGGCTCTACTACCAAGCTTCATTTTGAGCACCCCATCATATTATGTACCTCACTCTATTCACCCCCACTCAATCTATAGTGATTGATTAGTCTCCAAGTCAACTAAGGTTCTGATGGCAAGGACTAAGTGAGGACAGGGAGGTAACAGGAAAGGCTAGCCTTGAGAACCTCACAAGGGTCCCTTTCTGAAATCTTTCAGAATTAAAAAAAAAGCAAAACAAACAAACAAAAAACCTTTCTTTGTTTTTTCTCCAAACTATATTGGAAAGAACTGTTTCTAGTTCTGACTTTTCCCAACTACCTCCAGATCAACTAAAACTTTATCCCAGGATAAATTGTAGCGCAGAATGCTTTTTTCCCCAATGTTGTGACATCTCTCTAACTATGGGGAAAGGCTAAAGCCTGTATATTTATCCAAACAGCCTCTCCCTCCAGCTTTCACAAGCCCTTTGTTTAAAATTTTAAAATGGCACAGCTGCACACGTGCGCTCCTTTCATCCCAGCCATTGAGAGGCAGAGTCAGGAGAATCTCTTGAGTTCTAGACCAGTGAGCTCCAGGCCAACCAGGGCTACATAGACAGACCCTGCCTCATTAAAAAACAAAACAAAAAAAGACACAAATAGATAAAATAAAACTTATTTATCTGAGACATGCCTTACAGTAAAGACTAAAGTTCACAAAAACAATCAATGACTGAAATACACAAGATTTACACTCCTAAGTATGAACTCAACTCTTTTTTTCCTCCTTTGAGAGAGGATCAGTCTGTGTAGCCCAGGCTGTCCTGGAACTCACTATGTAGACCAAGTTGGCCTCTGTCTCTGGAATGCTGGGATTGGTAAAGGTGTGTACCATCATGCCCAGCAAATTCAACTCTTACACTCACGGTGAAAAATGCCTTCTACTTTCCTATAGAAACTCTAAGCCCGTTCTATGCATATGTCAAGACTCAAATATTGTTTTGGTAATAATGCCTTGCACTTCTGGATTTTTTTTTTAAGGCAGTTCCTACTAATCCACTTCTTTACACTGTATGTGAAACAAAAGTAACTGAAAAGAATTCTAGGGGTCACACGGAGGAACGTGATTCATGGGAAGCCGGGACTGAGCACCTGGCCCACAGTCCATGGAGTTGTGTGCCCTTTCCCCCAAACTACATCTTTTGCCCTATGACAGTGCACGCGCACACACACACACACACACACACACACACACACACACACAAAACAAAACAAAACAAAACAAAACACTGTGTTGGCTCTTTTTCCTGACTGCAGAGTTATGTCTAGAATTTTGCTTCTCTTCACAAGTTTCCCACGATGCTGGCCATTCGGACTTCTAACCCTAACACAATTCCATCTTCTGCCCAGAGCCTCCCCCAGGCAGCCCCTTCGGACAACTCTGTCTGCTGGAGTCTCCACTTCTGTATCCATCTTCCTCTCTACCTCGAGGGTCATTTCAGGTGCAAAGTGTCCCACACATGAAGCCACAGCATACCACGCACAGTACAGCAAGAAATCAATGAAGACCCCAATAACACCATCTCTGCTGCAGAGTTCAAGCTTGTCGTTGTCTTCCATTTCCCGGAGTTAATTTCCTTTATGTCCTCGCTCATGCAGTCTTCTTTGCCCCAAATCCTCTACCACTCACTTCTAGCGAATAAGATTGCCCCATGTGGTAATGGAGACTGTTTGCTGCATAATGGCACCTGGATGAGAGTGGTCGAGCCCGCTCAGGTGTGTCCTTTCCCTAAAGCACACCGAGGCTCTATATATATAGGTTATCTGCACGCGGCTTCTTACACCGCTCCCCAGGCAGCTGGAGGATACACCTGGGCAACACAGGGCCTCCTTTTGGATTGTACGGGACATGCTTCGGGTTGAGGGGTCGGACCTCACTTTCATCAACTAGATAAAGTTGATACAGGCGAGACATGGGATACAGGAATGAAATTGAACATCCAGGTGGCTACTGAGTATGAGAAGGGACACGGGATGCAGGTGACACCCTCCCCGGCAGGGAGGACACACCTAATGCAGGAGTGGCATCAGGGGTGGATAGCTCTTCGGTAGGCTCACCTCCCAAGGTCAGCTCTGCAAGCATCAGCCTGTCCCTCGCCCCCTATCAGTCCTCCCTTCCCCCCCATCGCTCGATCCAGGTACCTCCTGGGGTAGCAGGGGCAGCCCTTGCCCCGCCTGCGTGGCCGTAGGAGTGGCCGGCTCCAGGAAGTCGTCTTCGGCTTCGGAGCTGGACATGGCACCGGCCGAGTGACGGCTGTCTGGCTCCCGCCCGGTGACTACCACCATCCCTCTGGCTCTGGGCGGTGGGCGCGGCTTCGGGTAGGCGGGTGGGCGGAGGCCTGGAGAACTAAAGCCAAGCAGTGCCTGACATGACGAGATGGGCCGCCGGCGGGCGCTCGACGCCGAGGGCCGGCACGCAGGTAGGATTTCGGGCGCAGCCGCCCTCCAACAGTCTAACGACCACCGCGCCGACAGTTAGCCGCGGCCGCCTCCTGCCATTGGCCGAGCCTTCGCTGGCTCCGCCCTGATTGGCGGGAGGCTCGCCCAATCACAGAGGAAACAGTTCGGCCTTTTGCCCAAGTGGCCGCAGGCCTACCCAACTCTGATTGGTTCTCTGGCTGACAAACTCGCGCGCGACGCCGGCCTGCACGAGGGGTTCGGCCGAGGAGGAGGTGATTCCCCAAGCGCTGACCTCGATCCGCAACCGCCGCTTGGATCCTGCGCCGCACATCGGAACCGGGAGCGTCTTGCTATTGGTCGAGATTTCACTGGCTCCGGCTGTGATTGGCAAGGGCATCGTTTAATCATTGGGTCCGGCTTGGCTTGCTCCACTCCGATTGGCTCTCTGGCTAACGGGAGCGCTACCTCCCTTGGTCCAGGCGGAGCGACCACAGCGCAGGTAGCGTCTATGGCCTGACACGGCCTGTTCTTGGCAGACTCCGATTAGCCCAGCCAGAATTGTTAAAGGTCTGGTCCAGCCATAGAGGGACCACGTTCAGGCCCTGCGCTAGCGGGACCGCCCACAGCTGGCTTGCCGATCGGCTGCACTCTTATTGGCCATCTAACGGGCACGCGCCCTGCGTTCCCGTGGCTCCACAACGGCGCTGCTCCGGGGCGCGGCCACCCCAAGGACTGATCACCCAATCGCTTTCTGCTATTGGCTGGGTCCTCGCTGTGTCCCCCCACCCCGATTGGCAGGAAGCTCGCCTATAGGGGGCAGTACGTTGGTCCTGCTTTCATTGGCTCTCTGACTAGCAGGCGCGAAGCTCAGGGCCACTTTGTCTTCACCGGCCTTCCTGCGTACAGGGCAACGGCCCAGGGCTGGCTGGTTTGTCTCCATAGCAGCGGGCCAGTGAAAAAAGGCCTGAGCAGGATGCCCCTGCGGATGCTCAGAGGAGGGCTGAGGGCACTAGGGTTGTAGAAGATAGAAAATTGAGCTCTGCAACAACTTTTTGGCAGACCCTTCTTGAACCACAAGGTCACGGCTGCTGTGCTAGCCTGTGGATTCACACAGAAATCTGAAGGAAAAACTGACAGGCTCGGTCGCTCACGTCTAATCCCCGCGACTTGGGAGGCTCAAACAGGATTTCTGGGAATCCAACTCTCACCAATAAAATAATGGCAATGATAACAGTAATAGATTTGAGCTTGGTGACTCGCGCTGTACTCCCAGTACTTGAGAGGTGGTGACAGGAGGCTCAGGAGTCAAGGTTGTAGCATGTTTGAGTCCATCTTGGGTTGCATGAGACTGCTAACAAACAAACAAAAAACACTACAAAGGAAGAAATAAAACAAATCCACGGAGGAACAAAAGAAAAAGTTAGGAGCCGTTGAGGTCAATGAATGGCCGCTCCTCCTGACAGCTTGGCAAAGAAGTTGACTATTAAAAAAAAAAAAAAAAAAAAAAAAAAACTGCTAGCCAGTTGTGGTGACGCATGCCTTTAATCCCAGCACTTGGGAGGCAGAGGCAGGCGGATCATTGTGAGTTCGAGGCCAGCCTGGTCTACAAAGCAAGTCCAGGACAGCCAGAGCTGTTACACAGAGAAACCGTGACTGGAAAAACCAAAACAAAAAACAAACAAACAAACAAAAAAAACTGCTTCGCCAAGAGCAAAAGCCAGCAGTCCCGAAACCCACCCACCCGCCTGCTCTATCTGACCTACCCAGACAAGTCTAGCCGTTCATGAAGTTATGGGTCTATCAGCTGCCTCCTGCTCGTTTAAATTGTCCAGTCAGAAATAAGGGAATAGAGAGCTGTTCTATCTCACCAAAAGACTCAAGTCTTCCTTTAGGGCTGGGTTTCTGAATTCCTTCAACACTGGCGGAGAGTCAGTCATTTTCTCTCTCTCTCTCTCTCTCTCTCTCTCTCTCTCTCTCCCTCCCTCCCTCCCTCCCTCCCTCCGTGAGTGTGTGAGTGTGTGTGAGAGAGACTTCAATAAGCCCTCGCCGACTGCTGAGTCCTTGTCCTTGGCTGCTTTGTCATTCTTTTAACTGGACAAAGTAAAAGATGCCATAGTGCAACTCTAGATGACCTCATCATGATAGCATCATTACCCCTGCACCAGGACACAGAAACAGGCTCTTCCAGAAGGTTCTTCTCAGCCAGCCAGATGACCCACTTGATGCAACACACCTCAGTCACGCAGTGACCGTGTGACCTCTGTTGGGCGAGGTTCCTTCAGAAAAGCTCTGTGTCTTTCAGAAGCTCCAATAGGCTTTTGTTACCAGTCCCAATACAATAAACCACTTTTTAAAAAAATCAGAGATTTAATCAATGGGGCCACATTGGGAAGAGGAAACGGTCAAGGAGTCCAGTTCCCTCCAAATTCATCTGGTATTTGACATGAACTTTAGGCTTAAGTAGATGACGAATTGGGGCAGAGAAGAGATACACATAATGAAACAGCACTAGTCAACACGTGGGTTGCAGTGTCTTCGATTCTGTACGGTGGTCCAAAAGACATCCTTTCAGGGTGAGACAAACTGATTAGGATTATTCCTGCTGTAGATGTGGCCTCACCATCATGAACAATCGCTCCCATGGGGTTGTGGGTGGGTGTCTATGCCATGAGCCTCTGCTGTTTCCAGAATCCAAGATGACATTCAGAAAGTGAACACTGACTGCACACCTTTATGAACACCTGAAAGAGGACATGTCCAGAGTGGACTGTAAGATGCCTCAGTTCTATTCATGTCTCTCTGCCTTCGATGGTGAAGGAAACTGGGATAGGTGTAGACAGATACTCAAGTGATTAACCTATGTAGAATCAACCAGGACTTTGACATGAAGGAAAGGAGACACAAAATGAGAGCAGAAATGTGAATCAGACTTCTGTGTGTGAGTATTTGCAGTCGCCTCTGGAGGCCAGAAGGAGACATCAGATCCCCTGGAGCAGGCTCTAGACTGGTCAGTGTGGGTGCTTGGATCAGAATTCAGTCCTCTGGTTCTTCTTAATTACTGACTCATCTCTCCAGCCTGTACTTTAGCTTTTTGTTTGTTTGCTTTGTTTTGGTTTTTTGAGACAGGGTTTTATTTTATGTGTGTGTGGGGGGGGGGGGTGTACTCCTGGTTGTCCTGGAACTCACTCTGTAGTCCAGGCTGGCCTTGAACTCAAGATCTACCTGTTTCTGCCTCTCTAGTGCTGGTATTAAAGGTGTGCACCACCACCTGTAACCATAAATTTTATTAAAGTATATTTAACAATACCTAATAAACTATAACCTAAGAATACCTAAACAACCCTACCCTAACCCTTTTGAAAGGATATTAAGCCATGGGTCCTTAGGGCAACTTGTCAGCTGTCTATATGCAGACATACTTCAAACAGCGATCATAAGTCTGACTCTGGCATTATTATGGCAGCCTCTGCCACAATTCAGCTTCAATCTGAGGCTTTCTCCTCAGGCTCAGGAGCCTAGCATAGCTCACCAATTCGTTCAGCCAACCTGCTTCAACCACTCAGCTTGGGGCCAGCTTTAGTCAGCCAGGACTAACCACAACACCTCAGGTCGCTGTTTGAACTAGCTGAACCCCTCAGGGCGGCTGCTGTGCCACGAGGCTTACCCCTTGGTCTTGTGGCCTTGCCTTAGCTGCAGGCCTTGCCAAGGCTAACTCGCTTGCTTGGGGCCTATGCCATGCCCATTAGCAAGGCACCTTCCTCATCTTGGCCTCTATAGCTCCAAAAGGACGCTTTTCACTTGGGCTCCACCCACTATGGCCAAGCCAAAAGCCCTTTCCAGTTTCCCAGGCTTTCAGAGTGTCTTCTCAATGGTTGCCCAGGACTATGTGCTGCCAGGTGCCAGGCTGATCTGCATGCCCCTTTAGACTCTGCATTTCAGAAGCCCTTGCTAATTCACTAAAGAACTCCCATTACAATCACTACCCTGCTAGAGTGTTTTCATTCCAACAGAATGAAACCAAATTTGGTTTAAGTAACAACAAATTTTATTATCATACATGACAAGAAATTTGAGCAGGCCCAGGATTGGTTCACTGGACCAATTTATTCTTCATTTATCCACTCTGCCAGAAGGTCTCTTCGCCCCTAGAAATCCATGAGAGAAAATCATGTAGCTAAGGTGAACATGAAGACAATTATTCTAACAAGCTAATGAAAATTCGTGACACTCACCTACAATCCCTTGGTGAGACTGGGAGATTGAGGTAGGAAGAGTTTGAGGCTAGATTGGGATACATAATGAGACCTTTAAAAATAAAACTTGGGGCTGGGTGTGGTGGCGCACGCCTTTAATCCCAGCACTTGGGAGGCAGAGGCAGGCGGATCTCTGTGAGTTCAAGGCCAGCCTGGTCTACAAAGTGAGTCGAGGACAGCCAAGGCTACACAGAGAAACCCTGTATCGAAAAACCAAAAAAAAATAATAAAAATAAAAAAAATAAAATAAAATAAAATAAAACTTGGAAGCAACTCCTGAAAGTTGTCCTCCAGCATGCACACCATGACACTCATGTGAGCATGTACACATGAACACATAAATAGGAAAATAAAACTGATAACTCCTAACATGCAGGAGGTAGAAATAGAAGAATAGAAGTTGGAGATTATCCTCAGCTATATAGTAGGTTTGAGGCCAGGCTGCGCTATGTGAGACCCTGGCTTAAAAATGAAAGTGGGCTGGACGATGGTAACACAGACCTTTAATCCTAGCTTTTGAGAGGCATGGGCAGGCGGATCTCTGTGAGTTCAAGGGCAGCCTGGTCTATGAAGGGAATTACAGGAAATCCAGGGTTGCACAGAGAAACCCTGTCTCGAAAAACAAAAAACAAAAAAAAGGGTGCGGGGTTTGGGGTGGAGGGGAGAAAGGAAGAAAAGAAAATAGGGAGTCCCAAAATGTCATGGGGAGAGGGACAAGGCATATGTAGTCAGTTTTATGTTCTGGAGCTTCTACTTCTGCCAAGAATTTCCTTTAGGAATGTATTTTCCCATTTGGTTTTGTTTATACAGTTTGGGAAATCCAAAGTCAGCAGCCTGGAGTGAGGGCTGCTGGGAAAATAGGAAGGGATAAAGGAGGTGGCCAGGGAGGGACAGTTTGCTGGCAGCAAGCAGCCACCATCCACACCACTCAGGAATGGCTTCCAGCCAGCTCACAGGGAGGCTTCAGAGAGAGAGAGAGAGAGAGAGAGAGAGAGAGAGAGAGAGAGAGAATGGGAAGGCGTGGCATGAAGATGCAGAAGTCAGTGCTTTCCAGAGAATAGAGGTTGTTATGCCCTGGAAATGCCCCCAAGAATCATAACCAAGTCATACAAAACCAAGTCCTGAAATTAAGTAGGCACTCGGTTGTGTTTTTTTCTGACAACTCTACCCAGAGAAAAGATTTTCTTTATTATTTTAAGAAAGAAACCTTGAGTGCTCATTTGGTTGATATTTACTCTCCTAATTTTATTTTTCTTTGTGTGTGTACTTATGCACCCACGTATGGGTACCTGCAGAGGCCAAAAGAGAGGGTCAGATCCCAGGTGGTTGTGATCCACCCAAATTGGGAACAAAGAACTGACCGCAGGTCTGTCGGAAAAGCAGCAAGTGCTCTTAACTGCTGAGCTGTATTTCCAGTGTCTTATTTTATTTTGAGACAGGGTCTCGCATATCACAGACTGTTCTGGAGCTCCCTAAGCAGCCCAGTATGACTTTGAACTTCTAATGCCCCTGCCTCCACCACAGACATACACCATCACACCCGATTTACCAGCTCTGAAGCTCTGACATTTGTTTGCAACTGAATTCAGCTGAATCCTTTTGGTTGGCTAGAAAACTTTACACACAGGGAAATAACTAGTCCTGAGGCGATACAGGATTAAAATAGCAAGAGTCTAGGTCAGCCAGCCCTTTCCGTCCAGAGCCAGAGAGTAAAGATCTTCAGTCTTGGCAAGCCTTTTGGTATCTGTAATCGTAACAGGAAATCAACCACAGACAAAACCGAAATGAGTATGTGTGGCCAGCCAGGTTTGGCTCCCTCAGCATCATTTACCACCCCTGGAAAAAAAGAAACTAAGTCTCAGCCTCAATGTGATCTCCTCAAACCAGTTCCATCCAAGTTATACAGAGGAAACTGCCTCATTAGTGATCACATGTCCATCAACTAGTTGGGAAGAGCTAAGCCTTTACAGCAGCAACAATGCTAATCTTTACTCAAAAGGTCAGGTTAAGTAGTAAGTTATTAGAAAATAAGTGTGTTGCGCCGGCTGGGGCATTATGTGCCTTGTATCCCAGCACTCCGCTGGGGGATCAGCAGTTCCAAGGTAAACCTCAGCTACCTAGGTAAAGTAATACCTAGACACCAGTCAGGGATACACGAGAACATTACTTTAAAAAAGAAAACCAGGCAAAAAAAGGAAGAAAGAAAAAAAGAGATGAGGGTTGGCATTACGTTTATGTACACATGTCAATCCCATTCTTCAAGCCACATGGGTTTTTTTCACCTGTATGTTTAGAGATTTCAGTCCCTTGGTCGTCCCCCCCCACCCCCTTTCATCCATGTTTTGAGACTGGAGAGATGGCTCAGCTGTTAGGAGCGCTGACCGTGCTTCCAGAAGACTTGGGTTCAATCCTCAGGACCCACATGGTGACTCACAACCATCTGTAACTCTAGTTCCAGGGGACTGGACGACCCCTTCTGGCCTCTGTGGGCACCAGGCATTCACATGGTACACAGACATAGATGAAAACAAAACATCCATACACATAAAAATAAATAAAAATTTTTTTTTTTTTTGGTTTTTCGAGACAGGGTTTCTCTGTGTAGCGCTGGCTGTCCTGGACTCACTGTGTAGACCAGGCTGGCCTTGAACTCACAGAGATCTGCCTGCCTCTGCCTCCCAAGTGCTAGGATTAAAGGCGTGTGCCACTATGCCCTGCAAAATAAAAGCTTTTTTAAAATGTTGTTTACAGTAGAGTCTCCTGTAACCCAGGATGGCCTCTTGCTTTTATGCAGGCCCACAGTGACCTTAAACTCCTGATCCCCCTACCTCCAACTGTCAAGTACTGGTGTTACAAGTATGCACCCAACACTACACCCAGCTCATCTTTAAAATAAACTCGCTGGGCGTAGTGACGCAGGCTTTTAATCCCAGCACTCCGGAGGCAGAGGCAGGCAGATCTCTGTGAGTTCAAAGCCAGCCTGGTGTACGTGTGAGTTCCAGGACAGTCAAGGCTACACAGAGAAACCCTGTCTCGAAAAACCTAAAAAAAAAACCACACAAAAAAACCCCCTCACTGCAGTGGCCTTTCTTTTGTAGATGAAACTTTCTCCTTTTTGTTATTTAAATTTTTAAATATTTATTTATTATGTATTGTTCTGTCTACATATATGCCTGCAGGTCAGAAGAGGGCACCAGGTTTCTCTCTCCAGCCCCCCTTTCTCTTTTTGAAAATCTTTTTTTCATCTATTTATTTTTACTTATCTCAGTGTAGATGGCTGTGAGCCACCATGTGGCTGCTGGGAATTGAACTCAGGACCTTTGGAAGAACAGCCAGTGCTCTCAACCTCTGGGTCATCTCTCCAGCCCTGTTATTTAAATTTTTCAAAAAAGATTTCTATGTCTGGGTATCTTGCCTGTATGTATGTATGTATGTATGTATGTATGTATGTATGTATGTATGTATTTGTGTATATCTGACAAATGGCTGCTTAGGACCTGAAGAGTCGAGAAGACATTAGATTCCCTGGAACTGGAGTTACTGGTATTTCTGACACTCCTTGTAGGCTCTGCATACTGGACCTGAGTCCTCCAAAAGAGCAACAACTCGTCTTAAGCACTGGACCATAGCCCCAGCCCCCCTTTCTCTTTTTGAAAATCTTTTTTTCATCTATTTTTACTTACTTATTCTGTACATGTGTGGTCAGAGGACTCTCCTCCCACTATCTGGGTTCCTGGGATAGAACTCAAGCCACCAGGCTTGATGGCAGATGGATCTACGAACTGGGCCATATCACTGCAGCCAAAGGAGACAAAGCTTTCTTTTTTTTGTTGTTTTTTTTTTTTTTTTTTGAGACAGGGTTTCTCTGTATATCTCTGGCTGTCCTGGACTCACTTTGTAGACCAGGCTGGCCTCGAACTCACAGAGATCCTCCTGCCTCTGCCTCCCGAGTGCTGGGATTAAAGGCGTGCGCCACCACCGCCCAGCGAGACAAAGCTTTCATACATTCATAATCTATTTCCCTTCCGACAACATTCATGATCTAGTTCCTTTCCAACCGCCAAGCTTTTCCAGATTCCGCACTCATTCCATGTTTAGCCAACAGAGGGCGCTTTAGGCTTTCCCTTTAAGAGCTGGACCATGAATGAGGTAGTTTCTACACTACTGAACAACAGAACAGTGGCTTTGCTGTGAAAATGAACCATTGTTAGATCCTTAGTAGTAACAACTCTGGAAAGGATAAGACATTTATTTCTTTTTTCTAAGATAGGGCTAGGCCATGGTAGTGAACTCCTGAGACCTAGCACTTGGGAGGCAGAGGTCAGAGGATGAAGGGTTCGAAGTCATCCTTGGTTACATAGAGAACTGGAGGCTAGGGTAGGCTACCCGAGACCACCTCAGAAAACTAAAATTAAAAAATATTAAGCCTTATATGTCACATGTCCCCCCCTCCCTCTCACTACTCAAAATCATAAACGACCTTTGTTAGCATTTAAACCTTAAGAAGAAAAAGAAATAAAAATGAGCCCCGAAGGAATAAAACTTACCTCTTTTACTCGATTCCACATAAGGGAGTGTTCTCTATGCAAAGACACAAAGTCCTGGAAGGCTACACTGAGTAGTGACAATATAGCAGGAGAACCAACCAACTCAACCCCACACAGCCACAACCCCACAGCCCCAGACAGGACAGAATTTTAGTTCTTTAGAAATACAGATTTTTTTGAAGCTAGACTAGGTGACATGTTTGTAATCCCAGCACTCTGGAAACTGAGGCAAGAGGATTTTAAATTTGAGGTTAGCCTGGGATAGCCTGGGTACAATGTTGAGTTCTAGACCAGCATGAGCTACATAGTAAATCCTGTTTCAAAAAACAAACATTGCCCATGCAGAGAACCAGAGTTGGGGTCCCATTATGTGTATTGGTGGGTCCACAACCAGCTGTAACTCTAGCGTTAAGGATGCCCTCTTCTGGCCTCCATGGGCACTGCATTCATACACACACAAAATTACAAATTAAAAATAAATCTTTAAAACAAAGACTCAAAGCGACAACAGAAATCAAGCCTGATTTTAAAGCAAAAAAAAAAAAATGAATTTCCTGGCTAATCATCTACCAGCCTGTTTTTTGTAGCTTATTCTAGAAGCTTTGTGACTCCTTGAAATAAGGGCTTATGTGTATGTTTCTTGGTTTCCACCACAACCTTACATCCTAAGGACAGTAATTTGCCTAGAGTTCTTAGTACACAATCATGCCTGTGAAATTACTAAGTCCAGGGTGGTATTTAAAAAGTTTCCATAAGTACTAATGAGGAGCAAAGAAAAAAAATTCTTGTCTAAAGATGGTCATTGGAAGGTAATAGGTGATCATTAAGACACAGGCTCTGGGTCCAGGCTGCCTGCATTTGTACTCCACTCCCAACACGTACTCAGTGGGTAACTTTGGGCAAGATACTTTGTTTCCCTGAAGTCATTCTTTATCTTGACAAACGCAGGTCTCAGCACAGCACCCACCCACCGAGCCTCTATCATTCAGGCTCCAGCTCCAGGCAAAGCGGTTTGCACTGGGCCTTGACCTTGAGGAGCTCTTGTTAATCCTCAGAATGACTGGTTACTCGGTGACTGTATTTTTCCCTCTTTCATTCTTCGTGTTATTTTTAAAAACAGATTTTAGATTTTATGTGTATGAGTGTTTTGCCTGTACACCATGTGTCCTGTGCCAGAGGAGGCCAGAAGAGGATGTCATCTGGGAGCCACCCTGTGGGTCCTGGAAACTGAACTTGGGTTCTGTGTAAGAGGAGCAAGTGTCAGTAACCTCTTCAGCCATCTCTTAGTCCTTTCTTATTTTGAGAAAGGCTCTCTTGTAGCCCAAGCTAGCCTTGAATTCATGATACTCCTCATGTAGCCTCCCAAAAGATAGAATTACAGGCATGTATTACCATGCCCAGTTACTGTTTTTCATTTCATAGCCCAGGTTTGCCAGACTTCAATATAGATCCCAGGTTGGTCCCAGTAGTTGTAATCCTCCTGCCTCAGCTTCCCAGTTGATAAGACTAAAGGTATGCATCTTCACACTTGCCTCGATCCAGTTATCTCTTCTTCAGCTTTACTCTGGTCACTTTTCACTCATTCTATAGGCCTTCCTTTGATTCTATGAAATCCTAACTCCTCACAAATATGGACATCTTTATAAAATGATTAAGGACACTTGGCAGGGTAAGGCAGGAAAACATCCACAAGTCTAAAGGCTGCCTAGGATATATAGTGAATTCCAGGCCAGGCTAGGCTACAGAGTAAGATTCTGTCAGAAAAATAAATAAATAAAATAAATAGATGAACCAGGCAGTGCTGGTGCACACCTTTAATCCCAGCACTCAGGAGGTAGAGGCAGGCAGATCTCTGTGAGTTTGACACCAGCCTGCTGTTCTACAAAGTGAGTCCAGGACAGCCAGGGTTAGAGAGAAAACTCATCTTAAAAAAACAAAAACAATAAAATAAAATCTGAATCTCTTATATCATTCAGAAAAGAAATATGTTCATAGCTCAAGAAATACATTGTTAGACCAGAGCCAGGCATGGAGGCTCACACCTGTAATCCTGGTAAAACTGTTGCTACAATTTTGAGGCCAGTGTAGACTACATAGTTAGACTGGCCTGGCCTACAGAATGAGACCCTGCC
>CAJQZJ010037421.1:1363217-1416683 GCA_907164525.1 Lophiomys imhausi
ACATAGTTAGACTGGCCTGGCCTACAGAATGAGACCCTGCCCCCCCATCCCCCAGACAGGGTTTCTCTGTGTAGCTCTGGCTGTCCTGGACTCACTTTGTAGACCAAGCTGGCCTTGAACTCACAAAGATCCACCTGCCTCTGCCTCCTGAGTGCTGGGATTAAAGGCATGCGCAACCACACCTCCTGGTCTTATTTTTTTTTTTAAGATTTATTTATTTTATGTATATGAGTGTTCTGTCTGAATGTACGCCTACAGGCCAGAAGACGGCATCAGATCACATTACAGATGATTGTGAGCCACCATGTGGTTGCAGGGAATTGAACTCAGTACCTTTGGAAGAGCAGTCAGTGCTCTTAACCACTGAGCTATTTCTCCAGCCCCATAGACCCTGTCTCAAAAAAAAGGAAAAATAAATACATTCAAGCCAGGAAAAAGATTGTTTGTGAAGGGATTCAATGGGGGTTTAGAGGCCACATCATGATTCATCCTTTAGGAACCTGGTGGGTCATTAGGGGTATGGAAGGTCTCGGACATGGGTTTAAGAAGAACACTAAAGCCGGGCGGTGGTGGCGCACGCCTTTAATCCCAGCACTTGGGAGGCAGAGGCAGGCGGATCTTTGCGAGTTCGAGGCCAGCCTGGTCTACAAATTGAGTCCAGGACAGCCAGGGCTACACAGAGAAACCCTGTCTCGAAAAAAAAAAAAAAAAAAAGAACACTAAGAAGGACTCTTGAGGGTAAGGAGTTTATTAGAAAAGTTATTAACACTGCGGACAGACAAAGCATGCTGAGACTCTAAAGAATTCAGGTCCCCGCCACCACAGACAGCACAATGAGCCGGAGGGAGAAATCAGGACCTGCGTAGCAAAAGCAGGGGTCTCTTCTACCTTTCTGAGGATGGGAAGCACAATCCCGTAGCTAGGCTCTCCCATTCCCAGGCAGGAAGCAGAAAGTGAGCAGGGAGCAGGCTAAGCGGCCACCAAGCCCCTTTAGTGTTAGCTAACTCCCCTGGGTCAGGAACCTGGCCACATGGAAGCTGTTAGCCAGGTCTCCTCAGTAGGATTCTGTCGGGATTTTGGATTCTAACACTACCTTCTTTTATTTATTTAATTTTTTTCCTTTTTTTTTTTTTTTAAATTTCTTCAAGTTACATCTCAATCACAATCCCCTCCCTACTCCCCACTCTGGTCCTACCCTTCCCACCCTCTTCTTCCTCATCCCTCCCCATCCACTTCCCCCCCTTTTTTTTAAATTTAAGGCATACCTCCCCACACCCGTAAAGGCTCCCCCTTTCAGTCCAACAAATGGCTCTTTCTCTTATAATAAATACATACAAAACAACAAAAAATAGCCGGGCGGTGGTGGCGCACGCCTTTAATCCCAGCACTTGGGAGGCAGAGGCAGGTGGATCTTTGTGAGTTCGAGGCCCGCCTGGTCTACAAAGCGAGTCCAGGACAGCCAGAGATATTCAGAGAAACCCTGTCTTGAAAAAACCAAAAAAAAAAAAACAACAAAAAATAATTAGGCCACAATTATGAGAATTATAAGGCTTAGCATACATTCCAAATGTCCAGTCCATACATATTTGGCAACTAACTTTAACATTTTACTATGCAACTATCTCCATGAGTTTAAAGTTCTATATCCAACTCAGCTCCTATCCTAACTTGCATCACAATTTTAAAAATATCTTCTTAGATCCAGAACACCCTCTTAATTCCTAAACAACTCAAAATTTAACTAAGAGACTATCCTATCGTCTTTAACCACATCAGAGACCTGAGAGGGATAAATACATCTGATTATACAGGAAGTGCAGGGCCCACAGCTTCCAAAACTAAGAAATGACATACCAGTGGCTGCCTGGACAGTTCCCATTTTCTCTCCATACATTACAGCATCAATCTTCAGTCGTTTGGCCCTGTTTCTCTGACAGACATTAATTGTAAAGCAGGAATTATGAAGGACTTGCCCACCCTGTCTTGGCAGAGCTAGGCTGTCGACTTACCTGCTTCCAAGTTTTGTCCTTTTTGGACAGCATCCTGTCTACAGTTGAAGGGATTTTTCTTGCCAAGTGACAGGCTTGTCAGGAGCTGACATGTCTCGATATCAAACAAATCTTAAGTTAAGAGAATATCTTTGAATGCCACTAACACTACCTTCTTACAGGGTGCACCTTTGAAGGTTATACCCACGCCTGGCTCTGGCCACTCTGCTTCCTGGGCAGCCCTCCCACACCTTCTCTCCATGATGGACTGACTGTAAGCCAAAAGAGCCTTTTCTTCCTGTGAAGTTGTTTCCGTCAAGAATCTTGGTCACAGCAAAACGAAGGAAACCAGCACAGGTGCCTAGCTGCAGCACACGAGCTAGGAGAATCTTCCAGAGGACATGGGACTCGCTGAGACCTCAGGGTAGAGAGGCGACTAGCAGGCCAGGAGCAGAGGGGAGACACTCTAGGGAGAGAAACATGTACAGAGGCCTATGGTGGGCTAGAACAGAGGGCTGTACCCCAAGGAGGTGAAGGCTTAGGTGGAGAGGGTCAAGGCGATCAGGGACTCGATACTGTTTAGATTATCCACTGTGATGGTGTCTTGATGACAGATGGTGAATTCTCTGATTGGAGTCGGGACAGAGGAACTGGAGGCAAGTGGATAAATTCAATAAATGAGGCAGGACCAAAGGTCTTATACTCTTGCTTACGCATGGGTGGAAAGAAAAGAGAGTGAAATCAGGCATGACCTTTAGGTTTCTGGCTGAGTGACAGGGCAGAGTACTGTAGTTAGTGACGCAGGTGTGACTAACCCTGGTGCAAGTGTGAAGCTGGAATAAATACCACAGAAAACATCTTGTTCCGTGCCCAGCATGGGAAACATAATCGATACATGCAATTACTATTATCTAGGCTGTTCTGTGTTTCAACAATGGCTTCTTGGAAACAGTAACTTCTCTGAACTCAAATACAATATGCCAGTATCAACCAGAACAGGATTCATATATGAATGGCATCAGGTCTTTGAAATAAGTTATAGAAAACTTTTCTAGGTAACCGAGCATGGAGGCCCACTCCTTTAATCCCAGCACTCGGGAGGCAGAGGCTGGCAGATCTCTATGAGTTCAAGGCCAGCCTGTCTACAGAGTGAGTTCCAGGGAAGCCAAGGATAGAGAACCTGTCTCAAAACAAACAAAACTTCACTAAGAAACGATCATGCCAAGGGCTAGGAAGACAGATGTATTATTAGGTAAAGTGCTTACTGTGCAAGCGTGCGGTTATGAGTTCAGATCCCTGGCACCCGTGTAAAAGCCAGGCATGTTACTTATGCAAGCCTCTGTGACCCCAACGCTGGTGAAGTAGACAGGCAGATTCCTAGGGCTTGCTGCCCTGCTACTTTAGTTCTAGGTTCACTGAGAGACTCCTCAAAAAACATGGTGAAGGGTGGCAGAGGGAGGCACCGGACATCCTGTGGCCGCACATACATCCATGACATAGTATGTGTGCACACACACTCCTAATACATATATACTCACACAAAAGAGAGGGAGGGAGGGATGGAGGGAGGATGGTACAGAGGAAGCTGGTTTATCACCCCATCTGAGGTTTGGGCCTCTGCATGACAGTACCGAAAACATAACTATTGAATGCTTCACATTAAGCTTTTATTTTGAAAAATAAAATACAAAAGTCATTAGGTTGTAAATGTATACAGTAATTTCCCAATGTCTCTGAAACAATACAGTGAATTATTTAAATAATTAAGGTATTTACTATTATCCACATCAATACATTTAAACAGGCACGAGTGTTCTACAAAACATTGGAAAGTATACAGACAACCCATTCTGAACGAGAACGCCCAATTTTGTTAACAGAATGCCATCTTTGAATTCTCCTTCCCTTGAAATTAAAGACTGGAATCTGGTAAGAAAAGACAAGAACAAGAGGAGCTATGACAGAACTGTGTCCCTGCTGGGCTCCTCATCTTGAGGGCCATGCATGTCACTGGGCTCAGGAGCCATCACTCGGGGAGGCCTGGATGTGTGACAACTCCCTCAGGGCCAGGAGACTGGCACGTGAATAGGAGCCATGGTATGGATCCCCACTTCTCCCAGCAGAAGACAGCAGTTCCAGAGATATCCTTTCTGTAGAAGAGGCAGCATTCGTCCCTAGGGCAAACACACAGCATGTGGTTACAGACATGGATCAAAGTGGCCCTTCCTGTTTGTGCCAGGGGTGGGTAGGCTCCTGTAGCTCAGGGGCATGAGGACAGACAACCAGAGCACAGAGCCTCTGAGGGACAGGCATGAGGGGCACACTTTCCCATCTATGATGTTTCCAGGACCTGCAAATAACTTCAAGGTACAAAGCCAGAGAATACAAGGGCTGCCACAGACTCTAATGACAGCAACAGTCACCTGCACCTGAAGCTACCACCAGTGTCCAATGTTCAAAGTAACCACAATGACTTCTCATCACAGGACATGACCCTGACAAATAGGCTCTCTGGGAGCTCTTCTTGGCAGTACATAGGGGCCTGGCTTCTCAGTCTCTCAGTCTCTACTTAATATGATCCACGGTGCTAAAGCCCCCTTCTAAACGACATCTCCACACCCACACTGTGCCAACCCCTCTCCCTTCCAAACACCATCTCCATGCCTACACTTGCCAGCCCCTCTGAAGAGGCCGTTAGATCTTCCCAAGGATACCTGCTCAGCATATTCTTCATTTTACAGATAAGGAGATACACACAGAACTAAGCTGCTTGGTGCTAGGAAGTGGCAGAGCCAATGTCAGCCCAGGCTGCCTGAAGCCAGAGTTGTACTCTCTGTCTGGACACTCAGCTGTCTCTGCCAGCCCAAGTGGAAAATCCCATCCAGCAGCACCCAACAGGCCTCACCTCACTTGTGGGAAGTTCCAGGCTCAGCTACTCTACTTGCTCGGTCTGTTGAAGGAATCAAGAAACATGTTAAAATCCTTGGAGTTGGTCAGTTAGCAGAAGAGGTGACTGCTCTTGGCAACACACCAGGCATGGCTCAAAGGACTGTGTTGGTTAACATTACATTTAAGGTTTAAACTTACTGTGATTGAGAGACCAAAAGGAAAAAGAAAAAGCCCCTAACTTATACAGGCTGTACGCTAGCAGCCAACTTCCCTCCCCCCCAACATTGCAATATCTGATATCTGTGTTCTAGCAAGATAGTAATAAGATTTAACTGATTTTTTAAAATGTTTTTTTTAATTCTCTATTTTATGTGTATTGGTGTTTTGTCTACATGTATGCTTGGGGAAGGATGTCAGCTCTTGGAGTTACAGACAGTTATGACCTGCCACGTGGGTGCTGGGAATTGAACCTGGGTCTTTTGGGAGGGCATTCAGTACTCTTAACCATTGAGCCATCTCTCCAGCCCTTTAACTGCTTTTTTTTTTTTTCTTTTTTTTTTTGAGGCAGGGTTTCTCTGTGTATCCCTAGCTGTCCTGGAACTCACTCTTGTAGACTAGGCTGGACTTGAACTCACTGAGATCCGCCTGCCTTTGCCTCCTGAGTGCTAGGATTAAAGACATGCACACACACCCCACCCCATGACTAACTCCTATTTCTGCTTTTGTAATCAAACCTCAAAAAGATGATGAGGACAACCACAAGACATACATGTTAAAGTAAGACACTGCCTACACGCAATCTTGTGGGCTTTGCCTTCAAAAGCCTTGGGCTGATTTGGCTGGGGACTACGTCTCAGGGGTGCCTTCCATGTGGGGGCCAGTACCTAAATTCAAATCCTCTTCTTATTAAAATGTATTCATGGTCATGGTGAATCTCTGAGGGACCCCAGACTTGTAACAGGATCTGCTCAGACTCTCAGATAAACTCGGCCTGTAACTGTTTTAAAGAGAAACTGGATTGGCCTTTCCCACAGTCCAGGGAGAGACTGAATCCTTGCATCCCTGAGTAACAGGGGTGCCTTTGTCTCTCATGAGACCCATGGGTCACTTGAGTCTGTTTAGGACTTAAGATGACAGGGTGGGCTCAACTGTGTGGCCAGAGGCTTCAAACTCTGAGCCAGCCTGACCTCAGTTCAAATGCTGGGAGCCAAAGTTCAGGGAACTTTTGGTTATTGTGCACATGAACAAGCAGAAAGAGCCTGGCTCTGAGTCCACACAGAGAAGACACAGTTGTCTCTAGGGCCCTCCCAGACCTGGCCTGTGTATCTCTTCCCTAGTTCTGAATGACCTTGAACTCAACCATGAGGGTCAGGGTGGCTGAACTTGCAGCGATTCTCCTGCCTTGGCTCCCTGCCTCTGGGATTACAGACATGTGCTGCCATGCCTGGCAGGTTCTATTTCTTCTCTCTTGTTGTGATAGGGTCTCATGCAACCCCGAAGGGCCTTCAACATTCTGTGTAGCTGAAGATGACCTGAAACTTGATCCTTCTGCTTACAATGCACAAGTACTGAGACCACAAGCATGCGCCCACACTTGGATCCATTTCTTACTTAAACAGTAATCTTTCTTTTAAATTTTTATTTATTTATTTAACATGTATGGGTATTTTGCCTACATGCATGTCTATGCACTATGTGCATGTCTTGTACCTGAAGAAATCAGAACAGGGCATCAGATTCCCTGGAACTAGAGTTATGGATGGTTAGGAACCACCATGTGGTTGCTGGGAATTGAACTCAGGTCCTCTGGAAGAGCAGCCAGTACTCTTAACCGCTGAGCTGTTACTTGAAAAGCATACCTTTTCAAGAATTTGTCTCTATTTTTTTTTTTTTTTTTTTTGGTTTTTCGAGACAGGGTTTCTCTGAATATCTCTGGCTGTCCTGGACTCGCTTTGTAGACCAGGCTGGCCTCGAACTCACAAAGATCCGCCTGCCTCTGCCTCCCAAGTGCTGGGATTAAAGGCGTGCGCCACCACCGCCCGGCTCTTGTCTCTATTTTTTAACGTGTGTGTGTGTGTGTCTGTCTGAGTGTCTGTCTGTCAAAGAGTACATACATGTGAGTGTTAGGCCACAAGATGCCGGAGAGTGTCAGATCCCCTGGAGCTTAAGTCACCTGACATGGGTGCTGGGAACGGAACTCAGGTGCTCTGCAAGAGCAGCCGGTAATCAGACTTGAGCACTAAGTCATCTATATAGCCCCTAAACTAGTCTTTCATTGTCTAAACGTGCCTGTACGAAGAGTAAATGAAGTCACTACAGTGAGTAGTAACTTGAAATGTCTACAGAGGCATTTTAAAATCTTACTGACACATAAGACTTCTCTACTATCAACAAATTAGTATTATATTTAAAAAGTAATTGTCCTACTAAAGGCTTGTTTCTACTATTTACTTTCTGGCTCCAATTTCCACAGCTCTGAGTAACAGTCCACTCAGGAACCCACCCAGGGCTCTGGGATGTCAGATGTACTTTGAGCCTGGCCCCACACTGCCCTCTAGGCAAAAGGCAGAGTTTTAAGGTAGATCAGGAGTTCCTTGAAAAGACCTTTCCTTTTCCTCCAACTCCAGAGGACGTATCCCGTTTTCTCACTTGTAACAGATCCTTAGCAAACAACTGTTGAACACATGAATAGAATGGGAGAGTTAAATATATACTTCTAAGAACATGCTTTGAAAGCACTTTGAAGCTCTCAGGCATCACACATCATTATGGAGGGCTGGTAACTGAGAGTGGTCAGGTAGGGCAGAGCCTTCATCCCTGGTGAGAGAAACAGCGTGGCTGAGCTCTGGAGGACAGCTGCATGCGTACTCCAGGCTTGCTGTGTGAGGTGACAGCTCACACAAACTCGTGAGACAGTATTTCCCCAGTGATCGTAACTGAAACATCACTAGGAACTGAGTTTAGCACCCTGGGGATGGTGTGCCTCAGCCCATGCTGGACAGCTAGGCTATGCAGGCAGGCAGGGACTGTCCACTTCTCCCAGAGGTACACAGGCGACACGTGACAACAGGACAATGTGCTACTTTCTGCCATTCCACTCTCTGTTTTTCTCCAACTCAGCACACAACATGGAAAGCAAATGAACTGAAACATTACAGCTGTAATTGTAGATTGGTTTCTTTTTTGTTTTTGACACAGAGTCTTAGTATATAGTATATATATGACTGTCCTGGAACTTACTATGAAGACCAGGCTGACCTCAAACTCACAGAGATTCACCTGCCTTTGCCTTCTAAGTGGGATTAAAGCTGTGCATCACCATGTCCAGTGTTTTAAATTATTTTTTAAGATTTATTTATTTTATGTATATGATTGCTTTATCTGCATGAACACCTGCAACCAGAAGAGGGAATCAGATCATGTTGTGGATGGTTGTGAGGCACCATGTGGTTGCTGGGATTTGAACCCGGGTCCTCTGGAAGAGCAGTCAGTGCTCTTAACCGCTGAGCCATCTCTCCAGCCTGTTTTAAATTATTTTTAAAAGCGTAATGACTACAAGCTTTGAACTCTCACCATTTGCGACAGCCAATTACTGTGAGTACTATGGATTACAGGTCTTTTAGTCTCCACGTGAGAACAGTTAAAACACCACAGATATGAATATAATAAAATACCAGTGGTGGCTGCATATTCTTCTTTTTTTTTTTCAAGACAGGGTTTCTCTGTGTAGTAGTCCTGGCTGTGCTGGACTCACTTTGTAGACGAAGCTGGCCTGGAACTCACAGAGATCTGCCTGCCTCTGCCTCCTGAGTGCTGGGATTAAAGGTGTGCACCACCACGCCTGGCCTGGCTGCATAGTCTTAATGCAAAGTGGATGCTTTGGAGGCTGGGCAGATTCTCCAGGCACTCTCCCTACTTATATGTGAAATGTTTTGAGGCTGTGTATACAATCAGATCTGTTATCAAAGCACTTCTCTAGTTTTGGAAGACACTGAACTCTCAAATCACAACAGCTGGGTACCACCAGCACATGTCACCGTCTTTTTCTATTTCCTTTATTTATTTGTTTGTTTGTATACTGAGATCTGAATGGGAACTCTATGTAGCCTAGGCTGGCCTTGGACCTGTGACCCTCTCATCTCAGCTGATGGCTGGCATTACAGGCATAAACCATCACACCTGGCCTTTACATTCCTTTGCATTTGTAAGTTTCGTTGTCTCTTCAAAAGCTTACTTTATGGAGGAGCCAGCTCCTACATAACAAGATGAGGAAGGAGAAGCGGTGTACAGTACCTGGAGCTTTTCTTTCAGAAAGTCAGGTAGCTGAAATTCTCCTTTATAGACCTGCAAAGAACAGAGCAGGTGTGAGTTGGAGGAAACACATGCTCCCTGGAGCACATCTGCAGCCACTGGGCTGCTGCAGTACTCTTGGTCAATTGGGAATGAGAGTGAAACCTGCCAGTTCAGGGGCAGCAAGAGAGACAGAGCTTACTGAGAGTCCCCCTCACTCTGACTCTCCTGCAGCAACTGCTTCAGTGCTCCTGAGCTGGGGTAATTCTGGGAAGGGAATCCAAACTAAAATGCCAGAGCATTTCAAGTGCCCTCCCTACCAGCTGGGAGAAAGCAAGCCCTAGGTAAGCTCCCTCTGAATTCACACTGGTTAGGAGCAAGCTCCTCCTCCTGGCTGCCCATCAACTCTCCAGGTACAAGCCTGGATCTGAGTCAACTTCACTTTCCTCAACTTACCCAAGAACCCTATCCAGATGTATTTGATGATCTTTAAGGTGACATCTCCCTAAAGTCCATAGATCTTTTCTTTTGAAACAGGGTCATCCCAGAGTGGTCTCAAATACACTGTTCAGCCAAGAATCACCCTGAACTTTAATCCTCCTGTCTCCACTGTCCCGGTGCTGGGATTACAGGCATTCACCACTATGCATGGTTTATACAGTCTTGGGGACCAAATCCAGGACTTTTGGTGTGCCAGGTAAGCAGTCTACCAACTGAGCTCTATCCTATTCCCAAGCTCATAAATGTTATAATAAAAAACATATTTTCAATATTAAAAAGGAAGTTTCTAGTTCAAGTAATAACTAGGAGATAATTTTTTCAAACAATACTATTTTAACATTTAAAACCCTACTGAATACCTCACAATGAATATAGTGTAAGGGACAGGGAGATTCAATACACTAGTGATGGCCATTCTCCTTAAATTAGTCCCAACTAAAATCCAAACATCACTGGGCATGGTGGTAGATGGCTTTAAACCCAGCACTCGGGAGGCAGAGGCAGTCGGATCTCTGAGAGTTCGAAGTCAGCTAGGTCTACAAAGTGAGTTCCAGGACAGCCAGGACTGTTACAGAGAAACCCTGTCTCAGGGGAAAAAAAAAATCTAAGCATCTTTTTTTCTGGAGAAGAGCAGTAAATTCAAGTCTACTGTAAAAATTATATAGAAATGCATAAGGCGGGGGTGGAGAGATCACTCAGTTATTCTTCACGAAAGCACAAGAACCTGAGTTCGTTCTCCAGAACCCACATAAAGGCTGGGTGAGGTGGAGCACGTTTGTAATTCCAGTGCTGGGGAGACACGGGTGGGAGTATCCCCCAGGCCCACTGGCCAGCAGCTTAGCCTGATCAACAAGCTCCCACTCCTAGTGAGGGACCAGCACTCGGGAGGCAGAGGCAGGTGGAGCTCAGTGAGTTTGAGGCCAACCTGGTCTGCATAGTGAGTTCCAGAACAGCCAGAGTTACACAGAGAAACCCTGTCTCAAAACAAACAAACAAACAACAAAGTGGACACTTGAGGAACACCTGTACATGCACACATGCACTCATACACACACACAGAAACAGGGCAAATAGTCAAAGAAATCATGAAAGGAAAAACAAAGTGGGAGGGCTTCTGCTACCAGATATCAACACATTATTATAATCTTGCATTCAGCCTACATTATATTCTAACATATTAATGCATGTGTGTGTTGGTGGTGGTGGTTTGGATAAGAATGGCGCCTGTACTGGCTGACTTTGAATGCCAACTTGACAAACTAGAGTCATCAGAGAGGAAGGACCCTCAGTTGAGAAAACACCAGCATGAGATCTAGCTGTAAGGCATTTTCTCAATTAGTGATCAATGGGGGAAGGCCCAGTCCATTGTGGGTGATGCTGTCCCTGGACTTGGTCTTGGGTTCTGTAAGAACACAGGCTGAGCAAGCCAGCAACAACCAAAACAGTAAGCAGCAACCCCCATGCTCCTGCCTCCAGGTTCCAGCCCTGTCTGAGTTCCTGTCCTGACTTCCTCCAATGACAGACTCTGATCTGGAAGTGTAAGTCAAATACACCCTTTCCTCCCCAACTTGATTTTTGGTCATGGTGTTCTGTGGAAGCAATAACCCTAACTAAGTCCGCCCTATAGGTGCTTAGGTTTGAATACTTGGTCCCCAGTTGGTAAAACTGTTGGGGAGGGGTTAGGAGGTGTGGCCTTGTTGGAGGAGGGGTGTCACTGGGGAAAGGCTTTAAGGTTTCAAAAGACTCACACCATTCCCAGTGCATGCTCTCTCTGCTTCCTGTTTGTGGATTGGGGAGTGAGCGGTCATCTGCGGCTCCAGGGCCAACATGCCTGCTGCTTGCCTCCATGCTGTCCCTTCATGATGGACTCTAACCCTCTGAAACCTTAAGTCCAATCAATTGCTTTCTTTTATATATTGCCTTGATCATGGTGTTTTGTTACAGCAAGTGAAAAGTAACCAATACAGTGTGTGTGTGTGTGTGTGTATATATATACACACATATATGTATGTGTATACATACATACATATAGATAACTGATAAATATAGATACAGATATGCATTCCTGCTAAACTAATTAAGTAGCTATAATTAGAACAATATAGTTTGACATAAGGGCATACAATGTAACAAACCATCACTTTCAGACACAGCAGTCCTGTAGGACAACACAATTAGAATGGATAAGTAAGTCAGGCACAGGGGTGCACATCTATAATCCAGGCAGTGGGAGCTGGAGGCAGGAGAATCTCAAGTTTAAGGCCAGCCTCAGCTACACAGTGAGTTCAAGCCAACCTAGGCCACTTCACACCTTGTCTCAAAAAGAAAGAAAGAGAGAGAGAGAGAGAGAGAGAGAGAGAGAGAGAGAGAAAGAAAGAAAGATAGACAGACAGACAGATAGATAGAAAAAGAAAAGAAAGAATGCTTTTAATCTCAGCACTTAGGAAGTGGAAGATGGTGGCTCTCTGAGTTTGAGGTCAGCTTGGTCTATATAGCAAGTTACAGGCTAGCCAGGGATACACAGTGAAGACCCTGTCTAAAAACAGGGTGTGGCTCATTGGTAGAGTACTTGCCTAGTATGCATAATGTCCTAGCTTCAATCCCCAGGACCACCAAATAATAATAATAAATTATTAAACATAGGAAAGGCATATAGGTTATACTTTACAGTAAAAAAACATGAATTGCTATACTACTAAAAACACAGATGAATCTCAACACATAATCGTGACAGTGTGTACAGGGGGAAACAGATCCTAAAATAATATATTGTCTTGATATTATAGTCAATATGAGATGTGATAATTTTGTGATCTCTTATTGATATGCTGGGGATACTTCTCTGTATATATACTTCAATAGAAAAAATTCAATAATCAATTTAACTCAATGGCTTAATGTTAAAAAGTTATTGCTTGCTGGTCATGGTGGTACACATCTGGTATCCAGCACTTAGGAGGCAGAAGCAGAAAGAGAAAGTATTTTGAGTTTGAGGCCAGCTTAGGCTGCACAGTAAGACCTCATTTCTCCCTCCAAACGGACAAATAAATAAATCACTGCTAAAACACATACACACCCACTGTTTAAGTATAAAGATGTTTGTTTCAACACAGTTTGCAATAGTTTTGTTTTTAAGGAAAATTATTAATGTCATAAAAAATGGGGAAGCAGACATTAGAAAAAAAGTTTGCCAGTTGTTGGGTTCATAATTACTCTGACAAGAACCTAAGGATACTGACTTGAGTCACCAGATAGCCTACATGCATACAAAGAAATGTTCTAAATGACGATTTTTTAAAAAAGCAAAGAATTCTATACTAGATTTTTAAAAATTTCCTTGTGTTTGTGAGTATGTGTCTATCTATGTTTGTCTACGTTTGTGTCTGTATATGCCACATGAGTAAAGGTGCTCATAGGAGCCAAAAAAGCGTGTTGGATCCCTTGGAGCTGGAGTTACCAGCAGTTACTAGCTGCTTGGTGTGGGTGCTAAGAACAGAACTCGGGTACTTTGCAAGAACAGAAAGAACAACCAGGTGTAGAAGCATGCACACACCTTTAATCCCAGCACTTGGAAGGTAGGGGCAGGAGGAATTCTGTGAGGCCAGCCTGGTCCACACACTGAGTTCAGGACAACCAGGACTACATAGAAGGACCCTGTCTCAAAAAACCCAAATCTAACAACAAAAGACTATAATAATGTAATAACAAGGGGTCTTGGTGGTTTAGAGCACTAGTTACTCTGCAGGGGTCTTGGTGGTTTAGAGCACTAGTTACTCTGCAGAAGATCCAGGTTCAATTCCCAGCACCCACATGTTGCCTGACAAGTACCCTTAGCTCTAATTCCAGGGAACCCAGTGCCCTTTTCTGACCTCAGAGGCACTGCATACATGTGGTACATATACATGCATGCAGTCAAAGTACTCATACACATAGAACAGAACAACTAAATCTTTAAACGTGTCTCTAAATGATTCTATGACAATGTGACTGTTGTTTAGGTCTCAATAGCTGCAGCATCCCTTCCCCATCATAGCTACTGACAGGCTCCTGCTGAGACACTGAACGTCTAGCTAGCACAGTTCCAGGCCCAGGGTTTCTGATCTGAAGAAGTGAGTTCACATCAAAGGGGTATTTGTGGCCACACATCCCACTCCCTACTACCTTCCCTGCCTACTTCCTGGGAACTGGAGAGCCTGGCCGCAAGCCTGTACCACGAAGCCACTCCTATCCTTGGAGTGCTACAAGAAGAGACCCAACTTCTGTCACCTGGACCTGATTCTTGTCTCCAGAGACCCTGCCATGTTGTTTGTTTCTGGAGTTGGGGGGTGGGTGGTTGGACTCTCCTCAGAGTCTCAACCATGTTGCTGTCTGTCTGTCTTTGGCATTTCTTCTAGGAAGCTCCTTTTCCTCTTGAACCCACGTCTGAGAACTTTGAAGCTGCACCTGGCTTCCCTGTCCCTGGACGATAAGATTATGTGTTTGTGGTTTTAAACTGCTAATATGCCGCAGGGTAATATGTTATGTCGCAGTAGATAAGGAACTTGGGATGAAACTATTCTATTATAAATGGATGCCTAAAATGTGGATAGCATCAGAATGGAGAAGCAGGTGGGAGCCAGGACTTTAAGGAGAACAGCTAATACAGAAGCCTAAATGGCCCAAAACTGAGTAAGTACATTTTGGACTGTGAAGAGCCTGCCTTTGAACGTTTTTAAAAGGATGTGAGGGACAAGATGGAGGCAGGGAGAGCTTTGTTAAGCAGAAGCTACAAGTTTAGCAACCTGGACATGCAGAGAGTAGAACTGTGCCTAATGGAATGAAAGGTTCAGTCAAGGAGATTTCAAGCCAAGTGTTAAAGGTACCACCTTTAGTAAAACACAACACAGGAGCTTAGGACGGAACTGTTTCATTTTTGCTTTTGTTCTTTAAGAAAAGAAGCCAAGATGAGATGGTTTAAAGGTGCCCAGGCCTCCCCTTCACTGCAGCACTGTAGCAGAATCATATTCCCTCCCAGACCTCCTCCATCTTCCGCCACCCGCCCCTCATAAGGACCTGAGATACACTGTGAGTTTCCTGTGCTAAAGAGACCCGCTCACACTGGAGGAATGCAGTGGACATCTTCCCAGGCCATTATGCGGTCTGTCACATGCAAACAATAGATACCTAGGGCTTTAGAACTTCTGCAGTTTATAGATGGGGGCCCAGGGTTAAACAGAGTGCTGTGGAAACACCAGTCATGTAGCCTGTTCAGACAAAGAAAAACAAAAACAAACCCAAACCTCTAACATGGGGTCTGGAGAGAAGGGAGGGCTCAGTGTTTAAAAGCATTTGCTGCTCTTCCATAGGACACTGTTCAAATCTCAGTACCCACAGCAGGTGGTTCACAACCACCTTAGCTTGAACTCTGAGGATCCAACGCCCTCAGCTGGACTCTGCAGGCACCTCTATTCACAAGTGCCACATCTATACACACACACACACACACACACACACACACACACACACACACACACACACACACACCATTAACCAAATAAGTAAATCTTTAAAACAACAAACAAGCAAACAAACCTCTCACACAAGTCTCTGAATCTTAACTCAGTTGGTTATATGGGACAAGTTTCTTCCAGATGTGTGTGCCCAAGAACATCTGCAACTTTTACATAACAAAACAGCTGAAGCAATCAGGGGAAAAGTGAGAACCAGTCTATGTTAGGGGTACACAGATAATAGTCATACTATTCTTTCAAGTCTTCCCTGAGTGAAGTCAGGAAGATAAAAACTCTTTTAAACAACAAATACATTAACCTTACAAAGTTCACTGGGCTAGATTATAAGAAGCACATCAGGGCTGGAGAGATGGCTGGGTGGCTAAGAGTACTTTTCCTGCAGAGGTCTAGGTTCTCATGGCTCACAACCACCCGCAACTACAGTTCCAGGGAATCTGACCCCATCGCCTGACCTTTTCAGGCACCAGGCACACATGTGGTAAGCAGATGTAAATGTGAGCAAAACATCCACACATAAAAATTAAGAAAAAAAAAAAAAAAAAAGAATCATCTCGGGACTGGAGAGATGGCCCAGAAGTTAAGAGCATTTGCTGCTCTTCTGAGTTCAGTCCATAGCATGACACTGGGCAGCTCACAACCATCTGTAACTACAGCTCCAGTGGATCCAACACCCTCTTCTGGCCTCTGTGGGCATCCCCCAGGCCCCCCACCCACAAACACATGTTAAAAAAAAAGGAGGAAAATAAAACAATAACTTAAAACAAGTGTGTGCCCTGATGCCTCTTCTTCAGAGAAAGAGAGAGAATATATAATTTGTGAAAGGATTGTAACAGGCAGAGAATAAGTATTTGAGGCTTTGTGGGGCCACACAGTCTCTCTCCCAATGCCCATCTCCGACCTTGTAGGGCACAAGCAGGCCTACAGAACATACAAATGAAGCAATACGGAATGCTCTGTAACAACTGAGCTACAAGAACAGGTGTCAGGACAAATCTACGCGTGAGTACTGACCTCCATCCTCTTTAACTTCAAAACAAACAACCCTACAACGAGAAACCTGTATACGCCTCCAGCAATAGATACTGGCACCCAAATCATGTACCTGGTACTACATTAGGCACTTCAGACTTTAAAGTGTTGCTTCTGTCCACAGTTTCTTCAACGTACACACACTGTGTTTTCTATTTGTTTTATGCAGTGCCATGGCTAGAACCCAGGGCCTTGCCCATGCAGGCAGGCACTACACCGCCTGCCACAGCCCAACACCAGATTTTAACTGCAAAGGACAAAGATTGGTCTATAATCTTTTCATATCCAAGGTCGTAAGTCAAATTTTGCTGTAGATTAGAAAATCTTTTATTCTTCGCCCTTCTTTCTCTAAACTCACTGCGATTCCTGCTTCCTTCCTTCCTTCCAAATATACTGAAGTGCATAGAATTAGCTAATGTGCAGAACTGGATTAATTTTAATTTTTGGTTCCTGATAGTTTCACAATAGCACATGCTTTGCCTGCTATCCATCATTAATAAGATTCATTGCTTTTATTACTTTCCCCAAAGGGATTATGACTTGGTAGTTTCACATGCAGAGAAAACACAATTGCAGCCAGGAATGACAACACAAGAAGGAAGCCAGCTTTGAAGTTTACATTCCCAGTCCCTCAGGGCTTGTGTGACCCAGAAGAGTCACTATCTCCCAAACACAAAGGCTGTCTGACAGCTGGTAACATGCGTGTTTACATGCTCTCATCTGACTTAGAGTGCTCTGGCAGTCGTGCACATCAGACTGGGTTCTTAGAAAGTTCAACAGTCTTGTCCTGCGGGAAACAACCGGGAAAATGAGAATGCTTCCTACATTATGAAGGAAAATGCATCGATCAGCTCCGAAGTATGAAAATCTGCTCTAAAAATGTCTTTCGTACCAAAAAAAAAAAAAAAGGTTCAACGCCGTAACTGTTGGATGGTGACCAGTCGAAACGTGCTTAAATCAGGGCTACATAACTGGCATTAAATAGAAAACTTTCCCATCACAGAAAGCAGTGTCCACAGCAAAACTTGACCCTAAGACTTTGAGTTCAGGCCCAGGATGGCAGCTCGAGCCTTTAACCCCGAACGTAGGAGGCAGAGACAGGAGAATCGGCGAGATTCTCTGTTGACTGCCCCAAGGAACCAGCCACTGTCACACACAGACTGTTAACCCAGCCCAGCTCCCTACTATTCTGTGGAGAGGCTGGGGATATATATGTATGCATGTATGTACACGTAAAACCTAAGTCCACTTAGTGTTGCTTGTATGTACATGTGTTTAGGGCTGACCATTTGGGACTGGATAACATAACCAGGGAGGAAACTCAATCCCAGGGAGCTGACTCCTTCTGAACTCAGCACACATGTGCTGCACAGATACACATGCATGCAAAACACTCATGCACATCATTTTTCTTTAAATCTAAAAATAAAAATTGCACGAGGCAGTGGGTTGGGCGCGGTGTCACTTATCAGCAATTCCAGCGCTCACAGGGTTGAGAGTGTAGGACTGTAAGTCTGAGCCTAGACTGGGCTATGTAGTGAGTTGCTGCACAATTCGCTACACAGCCAGACCATGCCTCAAAAACCTGAAAAATAAACGAAAAGAAACCAGAGGCTAAGAGACATGATGCATATACCCTACTCTCAAAAGCTAGTAAGAAAATTAATTGTGCAGTTAAAAATCATTGCCATGTTTGTCATTTCTAACATTTGGCATCGAAAGTGAGAACACTGCAGCCAGGACCATTTGTTGCCTGACAATTCCTCCCTCCCTCCCTTTCTTTTTTACCTTGATACCAGCTGGCCCAAAACCCTTGAAATTTCAAAACACTGCCAAAATCTATCTAGGTTCTGCTGTCTTCTCACAGTTTTTCTTAGAATCACTGAGGACTTGTACTTGTTAGTCTCAGCCAGCTCAGACAGCTTTCCATTACCCTGTTCTCTCCTTTGGGGGCCTCTATTATTCACTGGCTAGTCCTCTGTTTTGTTTCATGTGTGTGAATTTTCTCTAATTACCACCTTCACATCTAGTCTTTTAAAAATTTATTATTATTTTTTAAATATATTTCATTTATTATTTCATTTCATTTTTGTGTGTGGGTGTTTTGTTTGTGTGGCAGGTATATACCTGGTACTCACTAAGGCCAGAAGAGGGTTTCAGATCTGGTAGAACTGGGGTTACAGATGGTTGTGAGCCACTGGGTGGGTGCTGGGAATTGAACCCAGGTCCTCTGAAGGAGCAGCAAGTAATCCTAACCACTGAGCCATCTCTCCAGCCCCCTCACTTCTAGCCCTTAACTGTGCATCCTGAAAGAGCATTTCCAATGTACCTGTGTCCCTCACTTGAACATCTCTGTTCTATCCTTACTACGTGTCAGGGCTGGGGTTTTCAAAGACAGGTTTGTCCTTGAGTTGCCTGACTTTCTAGGCTGGGCAACCCCTCCTATGTGGATGAGAGGTACAGTAAAAGTGAGTCAGCCTTCTTCTGTCTCCCCGTTTTAGAAGCGATATCTGAGTTTAAGGAGCTACATGGCGTGGTCAGAAGCTTAGTGGAAACGCTGCTCACTCTTTAGTAGTTTTTCATATCTTTATAATGTCTTCATAAAAAGAATATACTTAAAGCTTTAAAAAGCAAAACAAAACCACCAACTCTGATTGCCCTGACACTCACTACGTAGCCGAGGCTGTCTTTGGACTCATGGTAATCCTCCTGCGTCCGTCTCTTAAATTCTGGGATTATAGCAGTACATGCCACAGCCAGCTAAAAATGAAGTTACCTTTAGGGACTTTTTCTTTTTTAAGAAAAAGCAACTGAAGAAAATATTTCAGGAACTGGAATCAGAACTGCAGTTAGCCCAGGTGCTGTCTTCTGCGCTGTGCAGTGAACAACAGCATGGGCCTTAAAAACCAACTTCTAGTTACACTGGCTTACTATGGCTCCCTTTGCAGAAGCTGGGTCTTCTAAGAGTTAGACATCACTGGTTGGCACAGCTATTTTTGAAAATTCTAGGTTGTCTGTTGACATAAAAAGAACTAATTTCCTTCTTTAAAATTCAAGAAAAACTGTAAGTACCCACCTTGCTTTCAAAAGTTAGTTTTACTAATGAAGACAGAAGAGAAAGGCAGAGGAAGTTTGGCGCCTCTTCCTCTGTGTGAGGCTCCACAGGCCTTAACTACTGACTAACAGCTGTGAGAGAAGACAGACTTCATCTCGAATGGCTTAAGAAAACTTGCACACACGACAGAGGGGCTCCCTGCTGTACACTGAAAAGTAGGACAACCTGCTTTGTAAAGGAAACAGAAGCTCAGGAAAGAACTGACCGGAAGAGGATTTCCAGCAAACATAAAGAACAGTGTCAAGACGAGTTAGGAGAGGTAAGAACAATTTGAGTTTTAAAGATGAACCAGGCCTTGCTACAGCAACTTGAGGTAGTTTTGGAATTTTCATACTAATCCCTTGAACAAATGGGGTTTCTAACACTTTTAATCTCTTTAGAATACACTGGAGAGGCTGAAGAGATGGCTCAGTGGTTAAGAGCACTTTTTGCTCTTGCAGAGGACCCATGGTGGCTCACAACCACCCATCACTCCAGTTCCAGGGGATTCAATACCTTCTTCGGACTACTACAGGCATCAGACTTGCATATGGCACACATAAAAACATACATGCAGGCAGGCAAAACATTTATACACAGAGAATTAAGTAAATAAATCTAAAAATAAACAAATAAAAAACCACAGTGGAGCTGATGGGTGTCTGGGAGGCAAAGATAGGAGAATCAGAAGTTCAGTGTCACCCTAAGCACAGAGTAAGTCCCAGTCAGACTGGGCTACATGAGACCCCGGTTTCAAACAAACAAACAAACAATCCCAAACAACACCCACCACCCCACACTATAAGCAGAGTAGTACATGCAATGGGATGGTCTCAGTACGCCTCTGTAGGCTGAAGACAGGAGGATTAAGTAAACCTGGAAGTTCCAGACCAGCAGCATGGTGAGCCCACACTTTCTACACTTTATCCCAAACCCATTTTTTTCCCTTGTCAACATTCATGAGGAAGAGGCAGGAGGATCTCTGTGAGTTATGCTAGCCTTGTCTATGGAGCAAGTTTAAAGGCAGCCAATGCTACATAGTGAGATTATCTCAAACAACAACAAAAAGAACGTGGGCGGACACCAAGAGTAAAGATAGGTCTCTTAGCAGGGCACCTAGACCCCAGGGGGATTCTGCAGAGGAGGTGACAGGAGCAGAGCTGGCAAGCAGGACCGCAGCAGGCAGCTGGCTTTGCAGAGGTGAGACAGATGAATCCTAACTCCAGATCAACTACCTCCCAGAGGAGTTGCTGGTAAATCAGCCCTTCATGTAGATAGCACATGTGGTGTGGGGATGTGGGAACTGGGCTAAAGGTCAATCTCCCTTAATTCACTTAACTCCAGGAAGAAAGCTAAAATTAAAAGCTGGCGTTCAACCCCAGGAAAGCTCATTGTAAGGTCTGAATGATCATTCCAGCTAAATGAAGGAGGAAAAAACAGTCTGGGGGAAAAAAAACATGTTTCACTTCGACCGCGCGCACATGCACAGGTGTGTGTGTGTGTGTGTGTGTGTGTGTGTGTGTGTGTGTGTGTGTGCGTGTGCGTGTGCGTGCATGCGTAACATACATGCTCACATGCTCATGTGTACATGCATGCAGAGGGCAGAGGCCAATGCTGACTGTTTTCCTCTGCACTGTACTTTTTGAGACGGTCTCACTGAAGTCGTGGCTCACCGCTTCAGCTAAACTAGCTGGCCAGGAATCCTCCATTCTATCTGTGTAGCACTGCGATTACTAGCTCAAGCCACTGTGCCTGGGGTTTTATGTAGGTGCTTGGGTCTGAACTGAGGTCTTCAGAGCTGAGGGGCAGGAACTCTACGAACTAAGCCATCGCTCCAGTCACGCACAAAAGGTCTACTTTCATACAAAAGGTCCAGTTTCATACAAAAGGTCCAGTATGCCAACAAACATATGAGACATGAGGACAAGCAAATAAATATAATCCATAATTCTAAAGGGTCAACAGAGGCCTGTGGGTGAAGACATTGAAGGCAAGGCTATCTCTGAAGCACTGGTGTGGGACAGAATGACAGAAATGTAAGCAGACACGGAAAGGGAAAGGCCCCTCTCTCAGAAATCTGGCTGAAGGGTCTCACTGGCCAAGAATCAATTCCAAAACAGGTGACGCACGCCTTTAATCCCAGCACTCAGGAGGCAGAGGCAGGCGGATCTGAGATAAAGCCAGCTTGGTCTACAGAGTGAGTTCCAGGACAACTGGGGCTACACATGGAAACCCTGTCTAGAAAACCAAAACCAAACCAAACAAACAAAAATTCCAAAACGATGAACAACATCTGTCATGAAGGTTGCTGGTATGGAGACAATAGGCCTTTTACTTTATTTAATTAATTTATTTATGTATTTTTTGGTTTTTCTGAGACAGGATTTCTCTGTGTAATAGCCCTGGCTGTGACAATAGACCTTTTAACCAGAGGTATTTCAAATAAGAATGTCATCACAGCAACGGACCATACGTAACTCCTGAGTAAATATGATCTTGGGTACAGAGTGCAGCTTTACTCCTTCCCCAGCTGAAAGTGTCTCAGAATCTCACAAACAGACTATTCAATCTACAGTGAAAAACACCTCACTTCTCTAAACCTGTGATCCGGGATTTTCCCTTCTCAGCTGCAATCCTATGCAGTGCATGCTAGGAAGCATCCCAGCATCTCATTTAAATTCCTTAGCACTCCTTTGAAGAGACAAATTCTGAACCTTCCAAAATTATATACATAGCAACAAAAAGACAACGAGGCAAGTGTCTCCCAAGGAACCCACACGAGTGTATCCTATACTGATCTGTCGCTGAGCATCTCTATTTCAAATCTATGTTGGTCTCAAATCAATGCCAAGTTCTTTTCATAATAAAGCTCCAACTCTGCTTCACACTAGTGCTTTGGGAGGCCGATAATCAGGGCTTCACAGCAGAGCAGAGAGTTTGGAAAACAAACCCTTAGCACAGAGATGTTTCTGGCCAGTGTCATTGACATACTGAAGAACATAGAAAGATGAACGTAACTAAAAGATGGAAGATTCGAGAAGAGAAATGGAAGTTCGAGAACTGGAAAATGCATTGTTTGAAATGAAAATGTCACTGGGTGGCAAATTAGATTTATAAGAAAAAAGGATCAGTGAGTTTTAAAAAAATAGGTTCATTTAGTTTAAAACTAATAAGCCAGAATAGGTCCGCTATTCTGGTAAACCTAAGATGTTTACTAGATAAAGCATTGTTATGTAAGAGTCTGTACCCCAGAACCCGTAAGTGCTAGGTGGGTGTGGTGGCTCCCCTGCAATCCCAGTCGGTTGGTCGTATCTGTGAGATCTAGGTTGAAATTAGAGACCCTGCCTCATTGAGTAAGGGGCACAGTGACCAAGGGAGACATCCAAAGTCAGCCTTTGGCCTACACCCATCACACGCTCCCGTCCCCACGCCACACTCAGACACACATACCCAGGGCCAGGCATGGGAGTGCTTATGTACCTCTCCCCATACAAAATAAATACATGTAATTAAAACATTCTCAAAGAAAGACATTTTAGCCTAAAAAACACACAGAATTAGGAGCTAGTAAACCCAAATATGGCAGGCATCTGGCTAAAGAGAAAAGATGCTGGAAAGAGATCTTTATCAAGAAAAACAGTCCACATGTGGCCCATAGTGCATAAAATATTTAATAACTGTCTGTTTACAGAAAAAATTTGCAGCCCTTGTTCTACAGCAACCATGACAGACAAACACAAAGCTTAGCTAAAATGAGGAGATAATTGCCACAGTGAACAAAACAAAAGACTAAAAAATACTAGATTAATCCAAAAGAAGCCAGGAAAACAAAGGAACAATGATAACAGTTCAAAAATAAGCAACAAATACTTGATGGCAGACTTCAGCCCGACCCGATGAGTAATTACACGGAAGGAGTAAACATCTCACTTAAATGAAGGGACTGCCAAACTAAACTACCACACCACCGCTTAATCACTTAGATATAAAGACACAAGTGAGAAAGTAAAGGATGAGGCAAGCACACCGCGCATTCGGCTCTGCTTATCAGACAAAGCCAAATTCTAGAAATCACGTCAGTGCTGATGCTATATCTCACGATGGTAAGAGTTAATTCTTCAAGCTCTAACTGGTTATTCTCTTAGCAATGCAGATCCAAAATGCACAAAGCAAAACTGATCATAAAGGAGAAAGACCACAACCAGAGCACTCTTCTCAAAATTTATAAATCAACTAAGAGTTATCAGACTGAATAATATGATACCATTTCCAGAATATCACAACTGCAGAACAGTTTTTCCCATGAACATGAGGCTACGTGCTGGCCACAAAGCAATTTAAAACATATTTAAAGGACTGAAATCATAGTGTGTGTGTTCTCTGACCACAGAACAATCACATTAAAAACCAGAATCCAAAGAACACAAAATCCTCAAATATTTTTTTAAAAAAAGTAAACGTTGTTCTAAGAAATCTAGAGTATAACCCATATTAAGGGTAGAGCTATTTAACAATATTTTTTAAGATTTCTTTTAGTTTTGTGTGTGTGTGTGTGTGTGTGTGTGTGTGTGTGTGTGTGTGTGTGTATGGAAAAGGGAGTACCGGATTTATGAAGTTGGTGCTGGAGTTGGAGGTAGGTGTGACCTGCAGGCCCTCTAACTACTGAGCCATCTCTCCAGACTCCTACTCAAGAATCTCCACACGAGATCTGCAATGCTAGGTGATGCCCGGTGGCTAGCTGGACAGACAGGAATGCCATGCACGGGGGTAGACACACGCAGAAGCAGCTTTGGCTGGGTACAGGCACCTGAACATGCAACAGGGCCTTCTGGGCTCTAGCAAGTACTGGTTTCACTGGCTGCAGTTTCTTTCTCTTATAATTTATTAAAGTGTGTGTGTTAATGTGTGTACATATGTACGTGTGCAGGCGTGCCGTGGTGTTTGCATGGAGGTCAGAGAATGACTTTCAGTAGTCGATTTTCTCCTCCCACTGTGGGGTCCCTTGGATGGAACTCAAGTTGTCAGGCTTTCGCATGAGGTCTCTACCAGCCGAGCCTCTCCTTGGCCCAGACACAGCTTCTTACCGCACAGTCCAGACAGCCCAGACAGCCCAATTTCCCTCACGCACTGCAATCCTTCTTGTCTTCTTCTTTGGGTTCTGCGACCTGACCCCTGCTTCCCCACTGACTACTACTTCCTCTTTTATCAGTAGGGTCTACTGAGGTTTCCCATGGAATACGCCATTCACATTTGGAACTGCTTTGCCCCCTCTCCCTTCTTCTTTTTCTTGTTTAAGAAACAAACACTTATTTTTGTTCTTGAGAAGTCCGTCATGAGTACTGCCTTTATATCATTTCTACCCCCTCCCTGTTGTAGAGGTTAGGCCTTTTCAGTGAAATTAGTAGGCAGTTCAGCTTAGCACAGGGATTTGGAATGGCGTCCTTTGAGGTTTCCGAGACAGAAACACCAACTGCCCTGTTGAAGGGTCGTGGCTAAGAAACCACGAAAGCTCTGCAGAGGATGTCAGTTGCCACAGCAACAGGACTGCTGGGAAATCATGAGAGACTTTGGACCCTCTGCAAAGGATCAGGAGATAAGACGATATATAAGCCAGAGGCTCCACGAGGCTGCCGAATTTACATAAAACCTGCAGAGAAGGAGTTCTTTCGAAGCACCTGACTTGGGCTCCAGAGCGCCACAAAAGGCAGCTAGGTGAGTGAAGTTCAGAAGCCACTTGGAGAGACAGACCTTCGGCTGTGAGGTTTGCCCTGGCCAAGGAGACCGCTGAGGTGAGTCTCAGCTGATGAGCAAGGTCGACCTCAGTTTGGCAGTTGGAACAGACTGACTTTATAAACCAGCCACATTTTGGTGGTGGAAATAATCTGGCCTTACAAACTGGCAAAGTAAAGCCCAACAGACTTTAAGTTTAAAAGATACTACCTGATGGGACTGCCATAAGCCAAGTCACCCTACACAGACCTACGCTAAGAATATTAATATCCTTTTAAGAAAGTTAAAGTAGTGTCAGTTAAGTGTTTTTAGATAGGTATCAGAGTGTTCTTAGATTATAGATGACAGGTTATAGGGTTTAGGATATAGGATTTAGGTATTTTATAGGTGATAAGTATTAATAAATATAAGTGTGATAAATAAAAATATTCTGTTACACCTCCCCCCAACTCCCCCACACCCTCTCAAATTCATGACCTCTTCAATTATTACTGTGATACAGCTTTTCTTTATAAACTTTTTATACGGATGGATGTTTTTATGTATGCCTGGTGCCCAGGAAGGCCAGAGAGGGCATCAGATCCCCAGGACCTGGAGTTACAGACAGTTTGGGAGTTGCCATGAGGGTACTAGACAGCAAGTGCTCTTAACCAGTGAGCCATCTCTCCAGCCAGCCCCACATAGACCTTTTCTTGAGACAGGATCGACAGACTGGCCTCGAACCCCAGGGTACACCAGCATGGCCTCCCAAGCACTGGAATTACATGCCTGCTCCACCATACCTGGCTTGGAACTTCTTTTCAGCTCTGTTCGACTTTATTTTTTAGTAGTGCAGGGATTGGATCCAGGGCATCACACATGCTGGCCAACTGCACTACTGCTGAGCTACATCCAAGGTCCCAACTCTTCATTTTAGCAGCAAGTCTTGGTCTTTAAATAGTACTGGGTTTGCCCTGTGCACCCCAACTCTTAACTGCCCTGTGGCATGCAGGCTGCACATGTAGGCCGTCACAGTTGCATCCCTACTACTTAGCCTGGATTTCCTCAATTCCAGGGAGCAGTGGCTTCTGTCTAGCAAGCAACAAGTTTGGTCAGTAAATTTGAGTCTGTAAACGGAATTTGAGGTTCTTTGGTGCACCCAAGTAGCAGTTAGAACAATGAACCTTCAGCTCAGCAAAAACACACTCAGAAAAAGCCTACAGGGTCACAGTCATCAACAAATAGGTAATAATAAAAGTCTTAAGAGTGGATGGGCTTGACAAGAGCACTATGAGACAGGAGACTTGAATCTGGGTCCACTGAAACTCAATGTATGTGTATGCTGATATTTCTGAGGGAGGGGGGATCTATATTTGGTCCTATTCTCAAATAAGTCGCTAATTCTTTTTTTTTTTTTTTTTGGTTTTTCGAGACAGGGTTTCTCTGAATATCTCTGGCTGTCCTGGACTCGCTTTGTAGACCGGGCTGGCCTCGAACTCACAAAGATCCGCCTGCCTCTGCCTCCCAAGTGCTGGGATTAAAGGCGTGCGCCACCACCGCCTGGCTAAGTCGCTAATTCTAAAAAGGTTAAAAAGCTATGGAAAAGCCAGGCATATTGGCACATTCCTTTTAATCCCTGCACTCAGGAGGCAGAGGTAGGCAGATCTCTGTGAGTTCGAGGCTAGCCTGGTCTACAAAGCGAGTTCCAGGACAGCCAGGGCTACAAAGAGAAACCCTGTCTCAAGAAAACAAAAAACAACAACAAAAGCTATGGAAGAGGGAGAAGGCTGAAGTGTGGCCTGGAGAGCATTATTTATTAAAGCATACCACAATGTGGGATCAAAGGCTGCTGGGAGAGGGCATGGAACGTGTTAGCATCTCATTTCCAGTTCTCTGTGTGAGTCATGGCAACCGCAACACACGTGACTTTCATTTAGAACTGGGCAATGCACTCCTAAGATGAGCTGACTCAGACATCATTACTTCTGAGCTCGGCACACTTCATGAAAACCAGCATTTTTAGGCCTAGAGATAGGAATTTCTACATTCCCAGTCAAAATGTGATCTTTCTCCTACCCCTTTCCTGCCCACTCCCCACCATAGTAAAGACACAGTTTCTCCAGCCACCTCTTTTTTTTTTTTTTTTTGGAGCCATGTAGCTATGACATTTAGAGACAGATCTTTTTGGGAGTATATGATCGTGACACAGCTCACGGCCGCTGCAAATCAGCATCACAGTCACCACAGGCAAAAGAAAAAACGGAAAAGGTTTGCAGAGACCCAGGTTTTGGTTTGAAATACAGCTAACTGGTAAGACAGACAATGAAACTCAAATTCAAAAAACAAGAACAGACAAGACAGCCCGGCCTCAGTGGGAGAGGTTGAGCTCACCCCTGCTGTGACTTGATGTGCCAGGTTGGCACCCATGGAGGGGGGCCTCCCCTGCTCTGAGAAGAGAAGGGGGGAGATATGAAGGAGGGAGGTATGAGGGTGGGACTGGGAGGAGAGCAAGGATGGAGAGATTCGATCAGGATGTAAAGTGAATAAATTAATTAATGGAAAAACAAAACATGGATGGGGACAGCAAGATGGCTCACTAGGTTCAAATGGCTAACAGTGCAAACCTGGCAAGCTGAATTTGCTTCCTGGAACCCACATAAAAGTGGGAGTGGAGAACCCTCTTCCCAGAGTTGTCCTCTGACCTCCACATGCATGTCACAGCACACACACTAAATGTAAAATAACAATCAAAAATCCAGGCACATTAGTGTTGCATGGATCATTACAAACGGCTCAAAAATGGAGTTCATCTTTTCTTTTTCAACCAACCACCTCCCAGTAAGCATTATGAAACCCTTTCAAAAGCCAGTGTGTATAAAACACATTCTCGAGTCACATGGGTCCAAACCACAGCATTCTTTCCAACTACCACTAGAGAAAGCCAAGAATAATCTAGCCAAGGTGACTTGCACATGTGAGAATGTAGCACCTACTGTCCTGGGAACCCTGAAATGTTACTGACACATGTGTCTTGGTTTATGGAAATCCCTTCTGGTCTGTGCAAACGAGAAAGCTACTGATTACTAGCCCGTTACAAAAAGATGTCGGGGTTGCTAAGTGGGATGCCAGACTAACGTTGGTTCGATATTTAGCAAACCGCAGTTCAAAACTTCAGTAAGTGTAATAAAACTTCTCGGAAACTTAAGAAGTGACTCATAAAACACATATAAAGAACTAATGAACTGGAAACGTTCACTTATAGTAATCAGAGAAACCTACTGCAGTTAACAAAGATCTAAAACGAATCTCCTCTATTCAGTTAGTTTTCAAGTTTCTTTTGTACACATGTGTGTGCAGCAACACATATGAAGCACCTTAAAAAAATCTCAGACACTTTGACCTAGTTTAATTTCACCTTTGTTAGTCTAGCCTTAAAGAAAACCCTAAGATACAGAACCCGAGTTCAGTACCCAGCACCTCTCCTATTTAGTGAGTTAAAGCCAGTCTGAGCTATATGAGGCTCCCCTAACCTTCCCAACCTTGATGCCAGCCAAAAAAGGTTTAAATTTTATGTTTACCTTACCCAATAAAAACTCTGAAACAGAAATGTAAAATGATGATTTGAAACCTGACTTAACCACCAAAGTATTTATTCACATTAGTTCTTTAAGTTTTTTTTTTGTTTTGTTTTGTTGGTTTTTCAAGACAGGGTTTCTCTATGTAGCCCTGGCTGTCCTGGACTCGCTTTGTAGCCCAGGCTGGCCTCGATCTCACAAAGATCCACCTGCCTCTGCCTCCCAAGTGCTGGAATTAAAGGCGTGCGCCACCACCGCCTGGCGTAGTTCTTTAAGGTTTTATCACAATATTTTGTAAAGCTGTGGTCCCACTTACTTATTCTTATTGTATGTGTGTAAGTGCTTTATGTCCATGTAAGTGCACCACATGCACACAGTGCTCCTGGAGGCCGAAAAGGGCATCTGATCCCGTGGAACTGTAATTAGACACAGTTGTTCTGATCCCGTGGAACTGTAGTTAGACACAGTTGTTCTGATCCCGTGGAACTGTAGTTGGACACAGTTGTTCTGATCCCGTGGGACTGTAGTTAGACACAGTTGTTCTGATCTCATGGGACTGTAGTTAGACACAGTTGTGAGCTGCTGTGTGGGTACAGAAGTGAACTCAGGTCCTCTGTGAAAGCAGCCAGCTCTCTTAGCCACTGAGCCGTCTCTCCATGCCAAACTGTATTCATTTTCACTATGTATGTGTGCTTATATGTGTTGGGGAAGTGCGTGTGCACATGTGTGTGGAGGAGGACGTTGCGCCCAGCTTTTCTGTGGGTTCGGGGGATTGACTCAGGACTTCATATCTGAGCAGCCAGCGAGCTTTACTGACCGAGCCATCTCCCCAGCCTGTACTAACAACTTTCAACAGAGGGCTAGCGTATCTAATCATCGTTCTTGAAGTCACACCTCATCTAAACAATGCCTTAGGGACACCACAAGTAAGGTCACTAATAATTCTGTTATTCGTACAAATTTGGGGTAATCATCTATGTGAATAAAAGTCGCCACACAAGTGGAAGTCAGAGGACGCCATCCTACAAAGTGAGCAAAGCACACAGCTAAACTGTCCCCACAGCTCTTGGGAAGAAGGGTTCTGCTGACATTGCAGACTTCTGATGATAAAGCATGCAACATGTTACGACATAGGTAATTTAAAATAAATTTTTGGTCATAAAAAGCAAGGAATAAACCAAGAAAAATCCTCTCAAAACCAAATTCCGTGTCTAGTTTTCTTAGTTACTTTGGGAGCCTCACTTACCCTTCTGGTGTTTTCTAGGATCTTGGGGTCAGGTTTTCCATAGTTAGGGGGATTGGCATATGGGTCATAGCCAAGTTTGGCAAGCATGGGTGCAATCACTGCCATGTCTTGTAAGACGTCTGGGGGTATCTTCCCAACCCACTTCGATAGAGCCCCGACATTGACAGGCTTGATGACTTGATCTGTTGATCTTTCCACTCTGAAAATAACAACATGAACAATTATTTACTTAAAATCTAAACAAAACAAAAACATGGTGGCATGCCCCTAGAATCCCAGCACTTCAAAAGCAGAGGCAGGGGATTCAGAGTTCCATGTTACTCCTGTCTACAAAAGCAAGCTAGAGGTCATCCCAGGAGGCTCTCATAGCTTTAAATTGTTTAAGGTCTGAGCTGATGAGATGGCTTAGAGGGTAGAAGTACTTGAAGCACAGCCTGGCAACCCACAAGAGGACAACTGACACTGGCTGTCCTCTGACATGTGCTCTCCCACCCTGCGCGCGCATGCACGCCCGCGTGCGCGCACACACACACTCATGCATACTCTCACACCATACACACATACATATACTCACCACACACAGATATACACTCACAAATTTTTTAATTAAAAAATCATAATCGCATTATATTATAAAGCAATTACAAAAGGTTGGATGGATGTTGTCACAATTCATTAGAATGGACGGTATGGGAGCCAGGTGTGGTAGCATACACCTTTAACCCCAGCACTTGGGAGACAGAAGCAGGTGAATTTCTTTGAGTTCAAAGTCAGCTTGGTCTATAAAGTAGTTAACTCACTATGTAGTTCAAAGCCCAGCCAGGGCTACATAGTGAGACCCACGCTCAAGAAAGATCAGACAGTATGGGCCAGTGAGATGGCTCATATTTGCACCAAGCCTATGAACCTGAGTTCCATCCCTGGGACCAATATGGTGAAAGGGGAGAACTGACTCCCACTGGCTGTCCTCTGACAGGTCCTCTCTCACCCCGCCCCCACACAGACACACAAACACACACACACACACAAACACACACACTAAACCTAATAGAAATTTAAAAGAATGGACAGCAAAAGGAAGCATGTCTCCTTCAGTCTAGAAAGCAGCCAATATGTGTTCTTGAAGTGTACTAGAGCTTTGAGTTACCCTTCTAGCACTCTCTATCTCCCGGGAACCTTAAAACACAGTGCTTCACATACTGGGGTGCTTCAAAACCCACGGTTCAATGTGGCAAGGCAAGGTATTGTGAATCAGCCAGCACCCCCATCAGTCATTAGAGTCCAGCCTCTGTTCCCTTCTCAGCCCACTATGATAGTTGCTCAATCTCATGAAGTGGGATCAATGGCGAAGCCTAAATGACTATGCTGAGCAGCTGAACACCATGGCTAGGCTGTTTGTCAAGCTGCAGCTGAATTACAATATGCAGCAACTACCAGAACTCAAACCCTCCATCTGAAAGCATCAGTGGGCATTCAGAGAGGAATGAATGAAAGTCAATACACCAAAGCCAGGTGATCACAGGGAAACACACAATGCAATGCCATCAGAAGCCATATTTTTAAAGACTGATACAAGAAAATGTTCAGGGGGGCTGGGGAAATGGTTCAGTGGTTAAGAGTACCGGCTGCTCTTCCAGAGGACTAGGTATCAATTCCCAGCACCCACATGGCAGCTCAAGGCTGTCTACAATTCCAACTCTAGCTCAGGGAATTTAACACCCTCACACAGACATATCTGCAGGCAAAATACCAATGTACATAAAGAAAGAAAGAAAATGTTCAGGTTTTATCTTTGTGAACAGTGGTTTTAAAATGTATACATAGGACCCGTGAGACAGCTGAGCCACTAAAGGCAGGTGACACCAAGCCTGATGGCTTGAGTTCCGTCCCCAGAACCTACATGGACACACACAAATAAAACAAATGTAATTTTAAAAATTCTAACAAACATTTTTAAATGTATGTACATCAGAAATTCAGGTGTTATGGGACTGGAGACATGGCTCAGTGGCTAAGAGCCCTTGCTGCTCTTAGAGAGGACCACAGTTCATATCCCAGCACGACAGCCTGTGACTCCAGCTCCAGACAATCCAACGCCCTCTTCTGGCCTGGTTGGGCACCCACAGAGCACATGAGCATATACACAGACACACACATATGCAGAGATAAAATATTTTTTTAAGTGTGCTATACTGGGGACTGAGGTGATGGCTTGTTCCTGCAGAGATTCAGCTATCTGTGAGCTCTGGTGGTTCACAACCATCTGTAACTCCAGTTCCAGGTGATGCTCTCTTCTGACCTCCACAGGCACCAAGCATGCACATGATGCGCGCACACACACACACACACACACACACACACACACACACGCAGACAAATCTCATACACTAAAAACATATAAACCTAAAAATAAAAAATATGCTATGCACAGATGAGATATGTAACATAATTGTTTACACATGTGGGCATGTGCACACAAAGAACCATGCACAAATGCTAAAAAAAAAGCAATGGAATATGTTATTTCATTGAAATTATATAACGAATATATGAAAAAGAAATCCAAATTAGACTGAAAAAAGATATAACGTACAGCAAACTGACAAATCCAGGCTTCCAACAGCTGCTAACATCACAAAAACAAGAGAACTAACCATACACTCCCAAGTCACATTGGCAAATCAGACTGAGTCTGCCTGAGCCTCTAAATTCAGTTGCCAACTGGTATGCAGTACAGAATTGAGATGAATGTACAGGAGAATCAGCACACTACAAATAACATTGTGGACTAGTCAGCCTGGATCCTTCAAAATAAAGTATGTGTTGAGAAAGTGGCTGGAGAGATGGTGCTGAAGCTAACAGTGCTTGCTGCTCTTGCAGGAGACCCACAGTTCCCAGCACCCACACCAGGCAGCTCACCCTAGTCTGCTGCCCAGCCCCAGGAGCCCCATCTGGCCTCCACAGTGCACCAGCACACACGGGAAATACACTCACTCACCAAGACGCAGGCACAGACATATAGAGCTATGAAATGAAAAATAAATATATTTTTAATGTGTGGTAAAGGAAGGAATGGAGCATTTGGAAACTTGCAGATTAAAAGGTAACATAAAGCATGTCAAATTACTAGTGTGTGGTTTTGATACAGGGCATCGTATGTAGCCCAGGCAGGTTACAACTCCCGCTCTTGTCACTGCTTCTCTTTCTTTTCTTCATTAAGCCCTCCAGCACACGGCTTCTTATTTGATATATTCATCTTGCTTTGGCTTTTGTCAGTTCTGTCCACTTGGCCTACAGTTCTCCACTCAAGTGTCACCAGGCTTTTCCCAGCTATTCCTTTAGCCCAGTTTCTCACAGATGCCCATCCCTCTGCTTTATTGCTTGTTATACAGTGTTTACCACCATCTCACAAGACGTGCATTCAACTTGTCTTTTAACTTATTAATAGGATGGCTTCTCAATGCTAATGAGATTCCGGGGGGGGGGGGGGGTTTGCTCTGTCTGTCTTGTTAGCTGCTGCATGGAGAACACTACCTCAAATGTAATAGAGTCTGAAATAAAAACACATTGCAAATAAATAATAACTGTTACAATATTTAAGTTTTATTCTCTTTCTTCTCAAAGACAAATTTTAATCAAGAAATCTTCTCACTACTATAATCAGGTGGGTTTTTTCTTTAACTTACTAGTGGAATAAATCATGTTAACAGTTGCTAATATAAGTTACCCGGTGATGATAACTTACAGTCTTTGATACAGTTGAATTCTTTTTACTGCTATTGTTTATGATTTGAACACCTGAAAGATATTTAAAAATTTATCTGAAGTTTCCTTCCTATAGTTTCTACTAAGAATTGTGACTAAATCAACGTTGCATAAAATGACATTTTTAAAGACTAAAAAGTTTCAAATTATTATTTTCCTGTTATGTGTATAGGTGTTTTCCTGCATGGATGTTTGTATGTCATGTGTGTGGTTGTCCACAAGAGTCAGAAGAGGGTATTCGATCCTCTGGACTGGAGTTTCAGGAGGCTGTTACCTGTCACTCAGGTCCTAGGAGTTGAGCCCAGGTCCTATGAAAGCAGCAATGTTTTTAACTGCTGAGCCTACTCTCCAGCCCTATTTTTAATTTTAATTATGTGTGTGTGAGTGCTGGTGCCCACAGAGGTGAGAAGTGTCAGAGCCTGTTTAGTCAGAATTCTCTAGAGGAACAGAACCTCTGAGAGTTCGTGCATGGGTGTGTGTGTGTGTGTGTGTGTGTGTGTGTGTGTGTGTGTGTGTGTGCGTGCCTGTGTAAGTAAGCTTTAAAATAGCAACAGCTGCCAAATCACACCTGAGAAGCTAAGAACCAGGTACTTTATTTGGTCCTTGATGATAAATGCCCTCAATAGTCTCTTACTGGGGGATGAACCCCAGTATTCAGTCTACAAGGAGGGTGCCTCAGTAGTCCCAATCTGGTGCCAGAAGCCTGGAAGCTTCTTGGAGAGTCGCTGATCTATTCCACAATGGAAGCTTGGAAACCCTGGTTCTGCTATCATCTAAGGAATCAACAACAACAGAACAAATCCACCCAGCAGCAGGAGAAGCCACCCAGGCCAAGGAAACAGAAGTCTCCCTCCTCACAAGCCTTTCTTTATCTGGGATCCTATCAGAAGGGGCCACCCACAGTGGGGGTGGGTCTTCCCACATCAATCAGGGCAAAGAGGACAGTTCTTCAGGGGAGGCTCCCTACTCAGTGAGTCTAATTTGTGGCAGTGGCAAGCTGACATTAAAACACACAATAGATCCCTGGAATTGGAGTTACAGATGGCTGTGAACAGCACAACATGGGTGATGAGAGTCAAACCTGGGTCCTCTGCAAAAGCAGTCCTCACTCGTAACTACTGTCCACCCCTTCCCTGTTTTTGGTTTGCTTTTGAGATATGGTAGCCCAATTGGTCTCTGTGCTGGGTAGTTTATTATGTCAACTTGACATAAACTGGAGTCATCTGAGAGAAGGGAACCTCAAATAAGAAAATGCCTTCGTAAGATCAGGCTGTGGGGCATTTTCTCAATTAGAGATTGATTGGAGGGCACAGCCCATTGTGAGGGTGCCATCCTTGGGCTGGTGGTCCTGGGTTCTATAAGAAACCAGGCCACGCAAGCCATAAGGATCAAGCCAGTAAGCAGCACCCCTCCATGGCTTCTGTATCAAGTCCTGTCTCTGGGTTTCTGACCTGTTTGAGTTCCTAGCCTGACTTCCTTGATGAAGAACAGCGATTTGAAAGTATGAGCCAAATTAACCCTTTCTCCCCAACTTGCTTTTGGTCATGATGTTTCATCACAGCAAAAGAAACCCTAACTAAGACAGTCTCTAACTCTCCATGTAGCAGACCCTGGCATTTAACTCCTGATCTACCTCCAATGTGCTGGGATTGGGTGTCAGCCACTATGCCTCTCTCATGACCTAAAATGATTTATGTAGCATCAGACTATTTCTTCTCTAATGGCTGGAAATGGTCCAGTTGTGATCACCTTATAAATGACATCTCTTCACCACCTTTAATTTCTTTGATGTTAATCACTCTGTTTAAGTTCGATGTCCATCTTGTAAACTCAGTGATTGTGCAGAGAATGAAATTAATAAACAATGCGTTTTCATGACTGCTTTAAATATTTTCTATCTGATTATTTCTCCTCATCTACTAAATAAAAGAAACTGGGGCAATCTGTTTCTATTTTTCAGAAATGAGCATTTCTCAGTTTAGAGGAGCAGTTGACACAAGAATAAGGAGAGAGAAGGCTCCCTTGGGTGAACCCTTCAGCTCCCCCACGTGCTGGTCATGCTCAGTCTTTATTCTTCCGTGTGGGGTAAGGCAGTTCTGGTGCAGTTCCTCCTTGATTGTCTTATCTTCTTTGTGGAGCAACATCTCACTGTGTGGCCAGCCAGCCCTGGATTCTTTAGAAACAACAGACCTGATTTCATTTTTTTTAATGGCCTAATGTCGTTATAAAAACACTGAATCCCAGCTGTCAAGTGCTCCGTCACAGACACATTCTGCTTTGGTCCTCCAGCATGAGGTAACAACCAGTTTGGTGAACTGCTGCTTACAAAGATGCTGAGCCTGGTGTGGATCTCAAGAGTAACACAAAGGACTTAACCGCTAACTAAAATTCGATGTTAACTGTCTTAGTTTTTTTTTTTCTGTTGCTGTAATAAAACCCCATGACCAAAAGGAACTTGGTGAGGGAAGAATATATTTGGCATACACATCCCAATCACACAGTCCATCACTGAGGGAAGTCAGGGCAGGAACTAAAACAGGGCAGGAACCCAAGGACATATGAAGTGAAGCAGAGAACACAGAAGGCCACTGTTTACTGGCACACTCTCTCCATGGCTTGCTCTGCATGGTTTCTTACACAACTAAGGACCATTTGCACAGGGAATGTTTCTCATTATTTTTACAGACTTACTCATTTTATTTTGTACGTCTTACTATTTTGCCTGTATGCATGTAAGTGTACCACATGCGTTCACTGCCTGTGGAAATCAGAAGGTATTAGTTTCCCTGAAACTGGCATTACAGATGGGTGCTGGGAACTGAATCTGGGCCCTCTACAAGAGCAGTAAATTTTGTTAACCATTAAGTGTAGGGGTTAGATAAATTAGATTTAGAAAATATATAGGAGTTTCTGATACTGTCTCTTAATTCGGGGCCTGAAGAGCATTATCAGCCTGAAGTCAGCAAAAACAGGAAAGACTCAATAGACTGAAAAACAAGTTTGAAGTCAGGAAAACAGGAAAGACTCAATAGAATTGAAGAAACAAAGTATCTGGCCTGACATTGTTTTCAGCTGCTAAGTGGGCGGAGCCCAAATTAAGCTGAAACAGAGTTCCTCCTATTTGAGGTCAGTGCATGGAGCCCAGAAGAGAAGAGGCCCCTGATGCTAGAGAGCTCCAAGAGTCCTGCTGAAAAAACGGCTGGCCATTGATGGCCAGCTCTCTCCCTGAAGCAGAAAGAAGCCGGTGAGCAAAGAAAGCCTGAGCAAGACACCAAAAGGCCAAGGACTGGACCCTGTGGCTCAGCTTTTGCCTAGAGGGGTTTGATCTGTCCAAACAGTGGCCTAAAGGAAACGGTGCCTGGCTTTAAGGACTGAGGCAGAGCAGCTGAGTTCCTGATTCAAAAGAAGTAAGTTGGCCTGCAGACGGCTGGGGTCTCCCACAGAGAAGAAAGCATGAAGCCTTATTTAAGGTGAGACTGCAATAACCAACTTACCCTGACGAACCTGCATCTGAGAGATCCAGAAAAAGGACTGCTAAGTGCGTTCAAGAATCTACAACAAAGACTGTGTTCCTGACGACTGAGGACCTGCCCCAGAGACTGTATCATTCTAAAAGGTTATGAAAGTAGTTGTTATAATTATCAATAGGTTTAGTGGATAGGTTAAAGGGGTTGTAGGAATTTATAGAATTAATAGTTAAGAAATTGTTGGTGTTTGTTATAAGTGAATTTAGTAATAAATAAATAAGTGTTAAATAATAATTTAAAAGTTCGGTTACAATTAAGTCATCTGTACAGGGCCTTTAGGAGGCATTTTCTCAACTGAAGTTCCCTCTTCCCAAAATGACCCTGGCTTGTGTCAAGTTGACCAAAACAAAACAACCCACCTACCCAACACAGTAACCAACAGATTCACAATCAGATTTAACTTTATGTTTTGGGTTTTTTGTTGTTGTTGTTTTGTTTTGGTTGTTTTCGACAAGCTCTATGTAACCCTGGCTGTCCTGAACTCACTATGTAGACTAGGTTGGCCTGGAAGTTACAGAGATCTGCATACCTCTGGCTTGTTTTTAGTTAAAAAATAAATTACTGAGGGCCTGGGAGATGGCTCCATCCATGAAGTTTGCCTTGCAAGTGTGAAAATCTGAGTTTGATCCTCAGAATGCATGCACATGCTTACTGGGATCCTAGTCCTGCAGAGGTGGAGACAAGCAGATCCCTGACAGCTTAGCTTAATCAGCAAACTCCACACCAACGAGAGACTCTGCCTCAAAAATCAAGGTGGTCAGCACTTGAGAAACAACATCCGAAGGTGACTTCCAGCCTCGACATGCTTACACACATGTGCATGGGCATCAGCACATAGGTATACCCCACACTCATGAACACATACACAGTTTGCAATAGTTGTTGCTTAGTAAATAGTTTTCTTTAAAACAGACTCTACAAAATCTGTCGTGTGTGTGTGTGTGTGTGTGTGTGTGTGTGTGTGTGTGTGTGACTGAAGTCTGTGTTTGTCAGACTGGTTAGCTACCAACCAGACAGTTTCTTATATGCCTAAATCCACAAGAGCTCTGAGTGTACTTGGGGCACAGTATTTGGCCAGTTGGTTTATAAAGGCAAACTCTTCCTTTGCCTTTGCTTCTTGCTTCTGTGGAGCCTTGCAATCAGCTAAAAGTCTTCCCCAGGCATGCACACATGTCCCAGACCAAGGCTACTGCACTTGCAGAAACATGTCCAAGTCCTTACATGTTTTCGGGGTTTCTGGCGTCTGTCCACATTGCTATCTACTGAGTCGGGCAGCATGACAAAACCTTTGTGAATGTTTTTGGTTCTAACAGATCTCCGCATTCACAGCAGCTTCAATGATGAACCAGTTCTGGGTCAGGAGGAATAAAGAGGCTTTTAAACTGGCTTTCCATGGAACCACCGAAAAAGAAGACAAAACCAGAAGCAGTACCAATAACCCAGGCTGTCAATTCAGCTCCACCTGATATGGAGAATTATGAACAGGGCTGATGTAAATAAAAGGCCATCAATATCACCCTTCCCACTGAACTTCAGATTTTTTAAGTATAAGCACTCCTCAAGATGTTTTGTTTGGTTTGGGTTTTTTTTCTAGACAGGGTTTCTCTGTGTAACAGTACTGGCTGTCCTGGACTCGCTTGGTAGACTAGGCTGGCCTGGAACTTACAGAGATCCACCTGCCTCTGCTTCCCTGAGTGCCAGAATTAAAGATGTGCGCCACCACACCTGGCTTGTCTTCAATTTTTGAATATTTTTCTTTTTGTGTTTTTTCATGACTGGGTTTTTTTGGTTTTGTTTTTGTTTTGTTTTTCAGACAGGGTTTCTCTGTGTATCCTTGGCTGTCCTGGACTCACTTTGTAGACCAGGCTGGCCTGGAACTCACAGAGGCCTCTGCCTCCTGAGTGCTGGCATAGAGTCCAGAAGCTCTGATTAATAAGTATCCAAGATGACGGAGATGCAATTGTTAGAGAAAAATAGCCTTAGGTTTTCTTTGGCCTCTACATACTAGGAATACAAACTGTAAAGTAACATAATTGTGTTACAGAGACAGAGCAGAAAATTGAGCACTCAGAACAGGAGAGTTACCACTACAAAACCCAGAATGTATTAACACGATAGGAAGAAGAGGAAATGGGACTGACTGGTGGTATAGGCTTGAAATATGAGAAGGAGAATCAGAAATTCAAGACCATCCTTGACTGCATTTGGAAAGAACTAGGACCCAGGAATGGAGGGCACACTTGTGAGAAATCATTTACTTGGCTTGAAATGGGTAAATCCACTTCTAGCCTGGACCTTTGAGGCAAGACATCACATGCCTTGATCAGGATCTTGAGGTGGGAAGACACGCCTTTAATCTAGGTCATACCTTCTGTTGGAAGTCTATATAAGGGCATAGAAGGAAGTTTTTACTCCTTGTCTGCTTGTCCTCACCTTGCTAGGACATCCATTCCGTCACTGGCATTAGAGTCTATGTCTTTGGGATTCCAGAATATACTGAAGACATCAGCATATACTGCAGACCAGCTGAGACATCAGGCCTTGAACAACTACTAGATTATTGGTCTTTCCACTCATAGCCAGCCACTGCTGGACTAGTGGCCTTCAGCCTGTAAGTCATTCCAACAAATCCCTTTTCCATATAGACAAACATTCCATAAGTTCTGTTACTATAGAGAACCCTGACTGATACAACTAAGTAGGGAGCTCAAGGCCAGTCAGGGCTGCATGCTACATGTCCCACCATGAAGGCCGGGTGAGCAGACACTAAGCAAAAAACTGAGCAGCGGGCTGGAGAGATGGCTCAGCTGTTAAGAGCACTGGCTGCTCTTCCAGAGGTCATGAGTTCAATTCCCAGCAACCACATGGTGGCTCACAACCATCCCTAATGAAATCTGGTGTCCTCTTCTGGCCTGCAGATATACCTGCAGACAGAACACTGTATACATAATAAATAAATCTTAAAAAAAAAAAAAACTGAGCAGCAAGTCCAAGGAAAGGAGAGTGGCTGGAGCTTTCTGGACAAACACAAAGTTGAACACAGGGATTCTAGAGCTGCAATAAGGGGAAAGAAACATCCAAAACAATGCATAAGGAATTATGTCCAGCTCTTATAAGGAAATAGCGCGGGGGCCTGCTCCTACCACGCAGGTGGGAAAACTTTATCTAGTACACAGGGTATTCAGGAAGGCCTTACTCACAGCAGTTCTCTGACTCACCAAACCATCATAAACACAAAACTCTAAATATCCACACTGGCCAAGTAACTTAACTGAACTCCAGAGCAAAGCTTAATATTTATAGAGTATTTATAGGAAGTACAAAAATATCAAAGACCCAAAATAGTAATGTTCACAATGTCTGGCACACAAATAAATAGAAAAACATAATAATGAGGAAAATAACAAAACAAATCTGATATAAATTCAAAATTAAGAGACACATTTAGGCCAGGCAGTAGTGGTGCATCCCTTTATCCCAGCACTCGGGAGGCAGAGACAGGCAAATCTCTAGTTCGAGGCCAGCTTGGTCTACAAAGCAAGCGGGTTCTAGAACAGCCAGGGATACACAGAGAAACTCTCAAAAAAAGAAAGAAAGAAAGAAAGAAAGAAACACATTTAAAAACTATTTCATATTAAATAGTTATCAAAGCAGCAACATGGACAACAAAAAACCTCAGATCAAATTTTGGTGGGGTTTTTTGTTTCTTTGTTTGTTGAGACAGGATCTCAGCTAAGCAAGGTGTCAACTGGCTGTCCTGGACTCACTCTGTAGACCAGGCTGGCCTCTAACTCATCGAGATCTGCCTGCCTCTGCCTTCTGAGTGCTGGGATTTAAGGTACATGCCACGATGCCCAGTCTCAAATCAAAATTTGAAAGGTAAGTATTATGTATTGGCTTAAAAAACAAACAGGAAGCCGGGCGGTGGTGGCGCACGCCTTTAATCCCAGCACTCGGGAGGCAGAGGCAGGCGGATCTTTGTGAGTTCGAGGCCAGCCTGGTCTACAAAGCGAGTCCAGGACAGCCAGAGATATTCAGAGAAACCCTGTCTCAAAAAACCAAAAAAAAAACAAAACAAAAAAAAAAAAAAAAACAAAAAAACCGAACAGGATTCCTAAGTAGAGGAGGATGTTGCAAAAGATAAGATGAATGAGGGGCAGGAGCAATGTCAAAGTGTGTGAGAGTGTTTGTGCTCCTGTGAAGGACCTAAGTTTCAATAACAGTACCGAAGTCGGGCAGCTCACAACCCTGTTACTCCAGCTCCAAACAATCTGATATCCTCTTCTGGTCTCTACTGGCACTGCACTCATGTTGCACACAAATAAAATAAATTTTAAAAATGAGCTTCCATAATGAAATAGCAAGATCACCGGTAAACACACACAGAGACAGAGAAGAAACAGAGCAATCACTTGCCTATTCCCACATGCTTCTGCCACTGTTATCCACTGAGAAATTAGACAGTGTCAGGGTTATAACATGACACCTCCAAAACTGTGAACTGATGAAACCTGCTTGCTTTACAAAGTAACTTGTTTCAGATGTTTCATTGTGATAACAAAAAGCAGAGACCTTACATTCTGCCTGACAGAAATCAACTCAAAGCAGAACACGGATGCCACATGCAAACTATGAAACTCAGAATAGAATACAATTTGGGACAGAAACTCTACTCAGCCTTGGTATGGCTTTACATTTTACCTGTAACACCAAAGGCACCAACCATGACAAATAAAATTAAGCTGGACTTCATTACAATTAAAAGCTTCTGCTTTGCAAAATATACTGTCAAGAGACTGATTAGACAAGTAGACAGGAAGACTTATAGAAATATTTGAATGAGCCAGATAGGATAAAGGACTACTTCCTAGAATCAACACAAAGTTCTTAAAATTAAACAGTAAGAGGATGAGCCCAGGATGGAGAGAGGGCTCAGCGGTTAAGAGCACTCACTGGTGGCTCTTCCAGAGCACCCGGGTTCAATTCCCAGCACCCACATGGCAGTTCACAACTGTCTGTAACTCCTTTCCAGGGTAACCGACACCCTCACACAGACATATATATATATAAACAAAACATAATGCACATGAAATAAAGACAAAACAAAAACCAGATGAGCCCACGATGGCTCAAAGTTCCAGGGCACAGTTCGCCACTGAAGACGTCAAGACAGGAGGATTCACGCGGCAGTCACACCGCATCGCAGCCAAAGCCAGAAAGCGGCTCTGAATGCTCCCACTCTCCAAATGGAGCTGCATATGTTCACGCAGGCTTCCCACCTCGGGTCACCCAGACAACAGAACCCCTCACAGCCATGTCCACGGACAAACAGAACCTGAACAGAATCTCTCATTAAGATCTCCCTTCCCAGGTGACACTACACCGTGTCAACCTGACAAATAAAATGAAGCATCACAGTGGGTAACTAAAACGGTACAGCTACCTGGAAAGACAGTTTGGCAGTTTCTAACAAAACTGATTCTATTTTTAGGATCCAACAAGCATGTTCATTGATATTTGTGCAAATGAGATAAAACTTATATCTACACAAAAATCTGCATGGATGTTTACAACAGCTTTATTCATAATTGCCAAGTCTCAGAAGCATCCAAGAAGCTCTTCAGCATATGAATAAATAAAATAGTGGTACATATAGGCAGTAGATATTATCTAACACTTTAAAAATAAGCTATTAAGCCATGAAGAGGAGAAAGTTTAAACTCACATTACTAAGTGGAACATGCCAATCTGAAGATGCTATGTACTTATGGTTCCAACTCTCTGGCAGTCTAGAAAAACCAAAACATTGGCAGAGTGGAAAAAACAAAAAAGATCAGTGACCAGGGCTATGGAAATGAAAGGATGAGCAGGTAATGGTCGGAACACAGCTAGGAGTGAGTGTGCCTGCCTGTGGGGGCTGGAGAAATGGCTGTGGTTGAGAAAGCTGACTCATATTGCAGAGGATCTGAGTTCAGTTTCCAGTACCCAGCCACACTGAGCAGCTCACAAGTAATTATAGCTCCAGCTCTAGGCGATCTGAAGCCCTCTTCTGGCCTTCACAGGCACCTGCATTCACATGGCATGCACATACCACACACCACACACACATACACAGACACACTGAATGAGATACAGCAGCCTTCACTTGCTTTCTGCACCCTCCTCAGATAACAAAATCTGTGCATGCTAAAGACCCAGATATAAAACATCACAATATTCCCACAGATTTCCACATATTCACAGGCTCTCATACACAACACCTAACACAATTTAATTTAACTTAATGCATGCACGAACTCTCCTCTTCACTCAGTCCAGGACCCCAACCATCAAGTGGGGCTGCCCACTCTATTTTAGGTACTACATGTTCATACTACAGTTCAGAGAACAATAACAAGAAAAGGTCTGCACATTTAGTGTAATTTTTTTCCAAAGATTTCTGGTCCATGGTTGGTTGAACCTATGTGTGCAGAATCCGCCAGGGCACAAGGTGGTACATGCCTGTAAGCTCAGCACAGAAGGATCAGGAATTCATGATCATCCTCAGCTTCACAGGGAGTTCAAGGACAATGAGCTACTGAGACCTTGCCTTAAAAACATTTTAAGGAGCCAGGCGGTGGTGGCGCACACCTTTAATCCCAGCACTTGGGAGGCAGAAGCAGGTGGATCTTTGTTAGTTCGAGGCCAGCCTGGTCTACAAAGCGAGTCCAGGACAGCCAGAGATATTCAGAGAAACCCTGTCTCGAAAAACCAAAAAAAAAAAATTTTAAAAATCACTTAGTCTTTTATCTGGAAAGGCCAATAAACTAATGAGGCAACTAGAGCTGTAACTTCCTTTGAGTCAGTAAAAGTGACCTATATGAAAATTAATCACTTAAATAATCAATAATTGAGACAGTACACACCTGTTCCTTTAAGGTTATCTACATGAAAAAAAAAAAAAACAGTATATAAGTTTTAGACCCTGACAGGAGAGACTACAGCTGCCACTACCAGAGCTATAGACATTAGGAAAAAAAAAAATCCAGAAGGCATCCTTAATGGAAGCAAGCTAACACAGGAGGATAAGGGCATGGCTTTTCTTTCTTTCTTTTTTTGTTTTGTTTTGTTTCGCTAATGAAGCCCAGTTAGAATTTTATTAAATATATTTCAATATGCTGGGCATGGTGGCACATACCTTTAATCCCAGGACTCGGGAAGCAGAGGCAGGTGGATCTCTGTGAGTTGGAGGCCAGCCTGGTCTACACAGAGAGTCCAGGACAGCCAGGACTACACAGAGAAACCCTGTCTCGAAAAACAAAACAAAAATTAATACAGGCTTAAGCATGCTTAAAGGAGAAAGAGGAATATTCAGAAAGACCCACTCAAAGAACATGGGTGTAGGTGTGTCTAACAGAGGGTTTAAACAGGGTGAATATATATGAATAAAAGTGAAATTTAGCTATAACCAATTCACTTTCCTGAACTGAACGACTTCCACTTGGCCAGCCTCACTGCAGGTCTAAAGCAGGTTATCAGTGTCAGGACAGCTAGGTCAGGGGAAAGGAAGCAGACAATGACATTTCACAAAATGCTGAACTCACTGTCATATGCATGTTGAATCTAACAAATTTTTTCTGTTTTTTCGAGATGGGGTTTCTTTGCATACTAGTGCATCCATGGCTGTTCTGGACTCCCTTTGTAGACCAGGCTGGCCTTGAACACCCAGACATCGGCCTGCCTCTGCCTCCCAAGTGCTGGGATTAAAGGCATGCACCATCACTGCCCAGCTAACAAACTTCTTTTATGGACTAGGTGCCCATCCTTTAGAGCCCTTTGTAGAGACACAATGTATCCTTCACATAAGCAGAGAAGCAAGGCATGTAATACAATGCCTTGGAAAGCACAGAGCCACCCAAGGGCGAACTCTGGATTCTAACTCTGGCTTTGATCTTGCTGTGCCTCACCAATCATTTAAGAGTGTGATTAACAATGCCCTTGTCATCCCTGTAACATTTTCCAAATTAAGCCTACTGATGTGACTCAGTAAAGGGCTTGCTTAGCATACATGAAACCCTGGGGTCCATCCCCAGCACCGCATAAACTGGGCCTGGTGAGTACACCAGATGGAAGAGGTAGGAGAACCAGAAGTTCAAGTCATTCTCAGCTAACAATGAGTCTGAGGCTAGCCTGGCACATATGAGAGCCTGTCTCAAAGCACAGAAAAAAGAGAGACTAACTGCTTTAAATTCACTAAGTGCTTACAAACATGGTAGATGTACTTCCTGATATAAGCTACAAAAAAAGAAAAAAAAAGCCAATTGTCCCTATTTGCAAAAGTACCTAGAAACCAGAAGCCACTGAATATGAATGATGGCATTAAAGCCTGAGGTCAGCAAAGAAATCATTTCACTGCATGTAAATTGGTTTTGGACTGATCAAACAAACACAAATAACTATATATATGTGTAAATGGAAAGACAGAAAACGAATTGGTAGTGACCAAAAAAAAAAAAAAAGACACCTCATCAATGAAAAGCAAACACAAACACACACTTGTGTATTTCTTTTCTTTTTCAGAGACAGGGTCTCTCTCCGTGTGGTCCTGACTGGCAGGCAACACTTCACAGACCTGGCTAGCCTTGAACTCACAGAAGCTCGCTTCTGCCTCCCAAGTTCTGACAAGAGCCACCATAAGTGGTACATGTCCATATCTTTATCAGGTAAATACAGGGTTAAAAATAGAAGAAAGAAAACGTTACGTTTACTCACTTTGACAAAGAAACGCCTCCAGCTTTCCCAATCATTTCTTCATGGTGCAAAACCGAATGGTTCCATGGAATATGGAGGAACTTTAAGAGTGTTCTCATCCACCGTTCAGGGTGTAAGACAAGCTGTTCGTAGTGAACCATCATGCATTTTTTATAACCAACCTCCATACACTGGTTGTACATGGTTTCAATGGCCCGATTCCACTTGGTCAGACAGTCCCGGTAGCTGTTCAGGTCAAATCCAGCTATAGTAACTTTGCGAGAAATCATTGAATGTACTGATGCCCGGCCATCTCGGACCATCAGGAGAAATTTGGCATTGGGGAATAACCTAGCAAGGTAAGTCAAGGATTTCAGGGCAAAAGGATCTTTGTTACATAAATAAGGTGCTGGCTCCCCATGTTTAACTATGACCTCCAGGAGGAAGGCTTGCATGGCAGAATCCAGCACTTCGTCGGTGACACCAGCTTCGTCCAGGCGGATCTTCTCTTTACTGGACCGGGACCACATCTGCTTCAGGGCCAGGATTCGAGGGATAACCCTGGTTTCCTCTCCACAGCGGATGTCAGGATGTGCATCCAGCATGGCCCTCATGAGCGTGGTCCCACTCCGAGGCACACCTCCAATAAATATTAAAGGCATATCCTTGTGATAGGTGAATGTTTTGTTGGTTTTGATGTCCAGACCAGTTTGCACAGTCGTCTTGGCGTTCTCCAGTCTGGCTGGCTGGCTACGTTCCTCTATTCGGTGATGGCACTCCATGGCATGCTGTCCCAGGTAAAACACTGTCACAGAACTAATCACCAGACACGCCAAGAGTAAGTTCTGCTTCAGCTTTCCAACCATCTTGATGTGGTTATCTTCTTACTAAACATATATTTTGCTCAAAATTACTGTCAAGAAATGTTCAGGCCATGGAGATTCTACTTCAATGAGCTGGTCAGCATCTGGTGGGAAAACAAAGACTACCATCACATTATGATTGTTTACAAACTGGTCATCAATGGTTTTAGCCAGAGAGCGGCTGAAGCAAGCAATCTGGATGCTTTATGATCCTAAGAGCATAGCATCCAGAAATGTGAGCAAAAACGGAGCCAGTCCAGCACAGTGCAGGGGTGCAGGCCTGTAAGCCAGCTGCTCAGGAGGCTGAGGTAAGCGGATGGTGTTAGGACCAGCCTATGTTACAGAGTACACTGGAGGCCAGTCTGGGCAACTTCATGAGATCTTATCTCAAAATAAAAAGATGCTGGGAATACAGCTGAATGGCAGAGTGCTTGCCTAGCATGAAGACCCAGGTTCAACCTCTAGAAAAGAGCCCCGCCCCCCAAAAAACAAGCAAACAAACAAAAAATGTTTATAATCAGAAACATTTTTTTTTCTGGTTTAACAAATCTGAAGCTATGCATCTGACTCACAAAGGAAAAACAAAACTATTTTAATAGTAAATATTTAATACTTTACAACATGTAGTAAATGTTGGAGTCCAATCCAATGTTGATCACTGTATTCAAATTGCTTACCCCCCATCACTAGCTCCATATTCTATAATAAAGACAAATTACCTACATGAGAGTGCAACTCATATGTGCCTCACTGTCCTACAGATTTCAACTTGCAGCCCCACAATCACTGAGCCGGTTCCTTAAACTCAATCTCTTAGCTGTCCCTTCTCCCCTCTGTGTGTGTGTTATATGTGTCCTGCAAACATATCCTACTGGCTGTTTTCCAGCAGCGTGCTTACTAAAACAGTAAAAACATCTATATGGAGACAGGTGCAATGGCACACACCTTTAATCCTAGCACTCAGGAGGCAGAGGCAAGTGGATCTCTGTGAGTTCGAGGCCAGCCTAGTCTACAAAGCAAGTCCAGGATAGCCAGGGCTCTATTACACAGAAACAAAACAAAAACAAAAGACAAAAAAGTCTATATGGAGAAATGACTGGATAGACTAGAAAAATAATACATTCTGGGGGCTAGGGAGATGGCTCAGCACTTGCTGCTCCTACACAGGACCTGGGCCTGATTCTCAGCACCCACATAGTGGCTAATAACCATCTGGAATTCCAGTTCCAGGGGATCTGATGCCTTCTTTTGGCTTCCATGGGTGCTAGGCACACATATAGTGTACATATACATACATGCAGACAGAACACCCATACACATAAAAATAAATAAATAAATCTTAAAAAAAAAAGAATATTCTGAGAGTCAGGACATCCAGCCCTGGCCTAGTGACAATGTAGCCAATATCCCCCCCCACCCTCAAGCCTACCAACAATGAAGCCAATTCCTCCCCTTTCCCCCAAAACCAATTATAAAGCTTGATTAACAAATGGGCCTTTCAGTGCTCTGGAAATCAGTCAAAGGAATAAAGCAACCTAAGAACACTTACAACTGTAAAAGTTGGTCAGAACAGCAAGAGTCTGTAATTCTGCCCTCTTCCAACTCAGCAGGTACCATGGCAGCACAAACAGCACTGCTGGCTTTTGCTCCTAAGTGAAGGGGAGCTTGCTGAGGCTGGGCTGGTGAACAGGGTGCATGCCCAAGTGCACTGTCAGGTTGAACGAGAAGGTGAACAACTCAAGCAGGCTGAGGCTGCAGCACTGCCTGGGCAACTCAGCTACCAAAGAGTCAGAAAAGGTCCAGGAGAAGCTTGTGTGGCTCAGATTTATAATCCCAGTACTCAGAAATATTAAGCACACAGAATGCTGGGGGTTTGGCACTAGCCTGAGCTATATACTGAGTTCTAGGTCAAGGGTTACAATTTTACCCTGCCTGGAAAAATTAAAGGATGGGGGAGAGGGAAAAAGAAAAAGGGAAAGTAATGGAAAGAGAAAGATGTACAAACAGCCTGAACTTGACAGCTCACCTGCTCACAGTCAGATCCACTGGTGGAGGAGCTCATGGCTAAGCTAAGTCAAGCATTATTCCGTCACTAGCTGACTTCTGGGCACTGAGCTACGCAGTCAGAGAGGCAACCCCTAGAAACCATGCTTAGAAAAGAAAAACGATTACAAGAACACACATACTTTACACAAATAAAGGTATACTTTAAAGCTGTTCACAAATACATAGACTAGCTGCCATATAACCATCTAAAAGGTAATAACCACACACACAGATGCAATGTATCTATACAGGCAGGCTTATGGAGACAGAGAATAGAGCACAGAGGAGTATTAACTGCCAACAGCAAAATGGGGCTCTCCACAGCAGATGAAAACAGTTCTGACTAGACTGTTGTTACAGTTGCACAACTATAAAATGCAATAAAGTCACTGAATTGTACACTAACAATGGGTGACTATTATGGCATATAAATCACGCCTCAGCACAGCTGTTTTCTAAAAATGAATACATAACTAAAGAATATTTTAATAGACTCAGTAAGTTATATTAAGCAAGTTATCTGGTTCTGTTTATTCATGTGTTCAGTCATTTGATGTGTCTGAGCACATACTATTCTGTCAGTCATTGCACAAAACTTCAATCAAGAATCCTGAAGATGGACTGGTCATTGGGAATGTACGTTAAGCCATATAACCCTCATAACTGTGGCCTAATTACCTCTGTTGTACTGTATTGTATTTATTATTATAAGAGAAAGAGCCATTTGTTGGACTGAAAGGGGAAACTGTAGGGGGAAATAAGATATACCTTAAACTTAGAAGAAAAAGAAAGGGAAGAGGATGGGGGGTTGAGGGTGGGAGGGTGGGACTGGAGGGGGAATAGGGAGGGGACTGCGATTGAGATGTAACTTGAAGAAATAAAAAATAAAGGAAAAAAAAAGAATCCTGAAGAATAGGTTGAGATTAAAAGATTGGCTTAATAAAAGAGACTAAAAAGAAAAAGCATCAATTAAGATAATTGGTAGCAATATAGCATTAAAAAGTCCTAATACAAAATGGTATCCATTATATGGAAGGCACACTTAAGATGTTATCCCAGGATTCAATTTTTTTTTGTTTTTGTTTTTTTGAGACAGGGCTTCTCTGTGTAGCCCTGGCTGTCTGAACTCACTTTATAGACCAGGCTGGCCTTGAACTCACAAAGATCCGCCTGCCTCTGCCTCCCAAGTGCTGGGATTAAAGGCGTGCACCACCACCGCCCAGCTTCCAGGATTCAATTTAAAAGGGAATGTGTGAAGAAAAAACAATGGCAAGAAAACCAAGTAACAGAAAACAGAATTAAGAGCCAACCCTAGGACAGTAACATTTTGGTTGATGAAATTAGAACTATATTATGAGGAGGGGGACCTTCCCAAACTAGAAAGGGGGGGGGCAGTCTATAGAGCTGAGGATCTGTTTGTTTCACACAAATGACAATAGACCCAATGAGGACCTAGCTTGACAATTTTAAGCATCCAGGAAATAACTCAGCAGGACTTCAAATAAAAATACAAGAACCAAAGGGCCAAATAACCAGCTGGTGCCGGATGTCTCAACTCAGTGCTTGTTGGGGGGCTGTAAGTGTGTGCACATGTGTGTGGCTGTGGCTGTGGGGGTCAGAAGATGGTGCTGGAGTCCCTGGACAGTTCCAGGCAGTTGTGAGCCCCCTGAAATGTGTGCTGGGAACCAAACTCAAGTCATCTGAAAGAGCAACAGCAAATACTCTTAGGCAGCCCTCTAGTCCCCAGATCAGTATTTTTTTTTTTTTTAAAGATTTATTTTATTTATTTTATGCATATGTGTGCTCTATCTGCATATACACCTGCATTCCAGAAGAGGGCACCAGATCACATTGTGGATGGTTGTGAGCCACCATGTGGTTGCTGGGAATTGAACTCAGGACCTTTGGAAGAGCACTAGGCAGTGCTCTTAACCGCTGAGCCATCTCTCCAGCCCCAGATCAGTATTTTTAAATAGAAACGTCTCTGCTGCTCCTCTCTCTCTATCTGTGTGTGTGTGTGTGTGTGTGTGTGTGTGTGTGTGTGTGTGTGTGCCTGTATATAGAGATAACCTTGGCTGTCATCTGTAGTAAGAATTTTCATTTTTTTTAAAAACCCTGTTGTGTTCTGTGAATATATTTTTGTTTTAATCCTTAGTATGGGATATAGGGCTGCTTCAGTCTGTCCACAGTCGTTAACTATGATTGCCTTGTGCTCTAGGAGGGGTGTGATTTTTTCCAGTTGCAGATGGTTTAATTCTGGGGACTCTGAAGAGGGTATAAAATGGGAGAGCCCTGAGAGGGCCTAAGGCAGAGGCTGCTGGTCCCTGCTGCTGTGTTGCTATGGTTGGATTGCTTGATTGTTGCATATCTGATGACGAAGATTGGACTTGCCCCTAGGAACCCAACACCCCTAATCAGCAGGAAGTAGTCTAAAGAGGTCTACACCCTTTTCCCCTCTACCCTTCTTTTCTCTCCTACTACTGTTGGAGGGGTTGGGAGGAATAAGGATTAGAAAGGTGGTAGTTATAAAAATCCAATAAAGGCCGGGCGGTGGTGGCGCACGCCTTTAATCCCAGCACTTGGGAGGCAGAGGCAGGCGGATCTTTGTGAGTTCGAGGCCAGCCTGGTCTACAAAGTGAGTCCAGGACAGCCAAGGATACACAGAGAAACCCTGTCTCGAAAAAACAAAAAAAAAAAAAAAAAAAATCCAATAAAGTAGCCCAAAAAAAGTATGCCTACAGTCAGCCTCAGAAACACTATCCATCTCTTTTGAGACAGGGATTCCCCCTGGCCTCAGATTCACCATTTATGCCAGTGAGCTCTGAGGCCAGACCCATCTCTACCTTTCCAGCACTGGAATTACAAGCATGCACCATCACACTCAGTGTTTTTCACATGGGTTCTGGGAATCAAATTCACACCCTTGTGTTCGCTAGGCAAGTAGATTACTAAAGCCATCCCTCAAACCAGTCTTTCTTAATGGTACTTGGGCTGGGATTTGCAGAGCGAGTGGGAGTTAGGCAGTGTGAAGTGAAGGACATGCCAAGCACAGGAGCCCATGCGAAGATGGCATGTGAAAGCTGTCAAGAAGTCAAGGAAAGGCCAATGCAGTTACGAGGCAGGGAGCAAGAAGAAAAATGAAGAAGAGACAAAACCAGTCAGGGGCTGGACTACAGACCTTACAGTGCGAGTTAGGGATGTGGAGTTGTGCAACATAATGAAATGTGACTGATTCAAAAGACTTCTAAGCAAGGAGTACCTTGATCAAATTTAGGTTTATAAAATCTCATTCTAGCCAAAACAATCTTGACAAAGGATAGCACAGGACTTACAGTTTGAACTTTCAGAACTATAAAGATATCAGAATGATGTCAACCTAAAATGACTAACAAAAAGACAGACTGTCCAAAGCAATGAGTTTATTTGGAAATAGCAAGAGGCTGCAACCCAACATTCATGGGCCATGACAGAGGGCATTCAAGGGGAACCTTTTAAAGATGGAAGGTGGGGAGATGGTTCAGTGGGCAAAGTGCTTGCCTTGAAAGCACGAGCACCACATGGGGGGAGCTAAGTAGGTAAAGGCACCTGAAACAGAACTGACTTCCAATGTTTTCCTTGGCCTCATATACACTTGTTTGTATATACACATATGCACACATGCACGTACACACACACACACACACACACCCCTAAGCTTAAAAAGCAGGGCACATGCACACAGCATTTGTGCTCAATCCCAGCACAGGGAGGTGGAGACATACAGCCTCCCAAACCTGCTTAGCTACTAAAAGGTGGACGGCACCAGAAGAATGACACTGGAAGTCGTCATCTGGCCTCCCTACACATGCAAGCCCACATGTGCACTGCATGGACAGAAATTGGGAGAGTGCTTGCCTATCATGCATGAAACCCTAGCTTCCATGCCCAGCACCACATAAATCCAGCATGGTGGCACAAGCCTATCATCCCTGCACATAGGAGGTGAGGACAGGAGGATCAGGAGTTAAAGCACAGCCTTAGCTACATGAGACCTTATTTCAAACAAGCCAAAGAACTGTGCAGGAAAAGGGTCAGTCTTACTATATGTAATCTGTTTTAAGGATTATTCTTATTACTAATTTTGTGCACTGTGTGTGTGCGCATGAGTGCACATGCTGGAGAGTTCCAGGTGAGGGCACTGGATCCTCTGGAGCTAGAGTTACATGAGGCTGTGAGAGCTGCCTGGCATGGCTGCAAGAGCAGAATGGGTTCAGACTACTGAACTGTCTCTACAGCTCCTGTTTTTAATTTTTAATGAAGGGAAATGAGGGAAAACACAATGCTTCTCATGGAAAACAAGGTGGATCTAGGTTAGAGGCCCTAAATTTTCCAATAACTACATATTGTTTCTGATCAAACAGTACTTAGCAGCATGGGTTTGGTAGCAATGATTGAAGTGAATGGTAAAGTTTACTGATATTGACAGAGAAATGATCCTAGGAAAAACACCTCTCATGTTGTCTACTTTACAAACTCTTCAATGAAAATTTCAAACTAGCCGGGCGGTGGTGGCGCACGCCTTTAATCCCAGCACTTGGGAGGCAGAGGCAGGCGGATCTCTGTGAGTTCGAGGCCAGCCTGGTCTACAAAGCAAGTCCAGGACAGCCAGGGCTGTTACACAGAGAAACCCTGTCTCGAAAAACCAAAAAAAAAAAAAAAAAAGAA
>CAJQZJ010037421.1:1420158-1430709 GCA_907164525.1 Lophiomys imhausi
GAAGGAAGGAAGGAAGGAAGGAAGGAAGGAAGGAAGGAAGGAAGGAAGGAGAGAAGAGAAAGGGAGTGAAGGAAAACAGTAATGACTGGCCAGCAAGGTGACTCCATGATAAAGGTGCTTGTTGACATAAATTAAATTCCCAAAACTCACACTAAAATAGATGAGAACCAACTTCTGCAAGTTGTCCTCTAACCTCTACATGCACGCCATGGCACGAGCCCATCCCCCTCTCCTATATACACATACACATAATAAATAAATTAAATTAAAATGCCACACTGTGCATGTGTAGAAGTCAGAGGACAACCTGAGGGAGCTACTTCTCTCCTTCCTTGGGCTTGAACTCCAGTTCACAGGCATGGTGTCAAATGTCTACACTGAGCCATCTTGCTGGCCCTGCTATGGATTCTGTAGCTGTTTTGTTGATTAGGAGAAAGGGGGGTGGGAGATGAGAGATGGTTCAGCAGTTTAAGAATACCATTTCAGGGGCTGGAGAGATGGCTCAGTGGTTAAGAGCACTGGCTGTTCTTCCAAAAGACCTGGGTTCAAATCCCAGCACCCACATGTCAGTTCACAGCTGTCTGTAATTGCCGGGTGTGGTTTGTTTGTTACATAGAGATGTGTGTTTGTTACATAGAGATGAGCAGGAGAGAGGGACTCCCAGCACTTGGGAGGCAGAGGCAGGTGGATCTCTGTGAATTCAAGGCCAGCCTGGTCTACATAGTGAGTCCAGGACAGCCAGGAATACACAGAGAAACCCTGTTTCAAAAACAAAAAACAAAACAAAAAGAACACTCTTTCAGGTGACCTGGGTTCAAATCCCAGAACATGGTAGCTCACAATTGTCTATAACTACATTTTAGGAGACTGACCCCTTTCTGGCTTCAACGGGCACCAGGCACTCATGTGGTACATGCAGGCAAAACACCCATATGTATAACATAAAAATAAATAAATTTCACATCTTCAACACAACTCTTGAACCTAAGGCTCAAGGAATAAGTGCAGAAGAGGGAACAGGGACATTGTAAGATTAAAGGAACAGGAAGGTGCCATGACATTTCCTCTCCTAGAAATGAGGGAAGCTACACCCATGAGGTCACAACAGCACGACTGGCTAACCACGATGTGAACAAGATGACAGGACAGATGAGCTACTGTGGAAGGAGCTCAGGAGGCCTCCACCTTAGCCAAAGAACTGCAAGGATGGACCTGACTGGAGGCAGCGGCGAGGGGATGGAGAAAAGACAGGCAGACACACGGACACAAACAACAGCCGGGATTGGGTGGACCTGGCTTTCTGATGGAGAAACTGCCGCACCGTGGAGGCTCAGTGTGTTTGTTACATAGAGATGAGCAGGAGAGAGGGACTACTACATACAACTGAACACGGAGGCAGGGTTACTACCTACAGAGAGCCGAGGAGGCAGGGTTTATGGCACACCAGGGGAGCAGTCTCCAGGCTGTGAATGAATACTTGAGGAAAAGAATTTCCTGCAGGGTTATCACCATCTGTCCATGGACTAGGAAGGCTGTGCCATCCCCTCTGAGCCTCACACCAGCAGCTGTGGGAGGCTCTGCCACCTTCCAGCGGCTCTGAAGTCCTGGACATGGCAGTGCTCATGTCAATCACACACACCCACTCAGGCCTTCACTCACTCATGGATTCCTCTGCTCCCTGTAATAGACAAGTAAGGAACGCTGAGAGCAGGAGAATTAATAGTCTTCTCCAGTGGAAAATATGCCAATTGATTATCCAATACCAAATGGTCAGCCCTGAAAACATATGTACAAGTAACATTCTGTGGATTGAGTGGGTTTTTATATTTAGGAATTTATATGCATATATACATATATAAGGAACAACAATTAAAGAAAAAGACGTCATGAGTTTGAAAGAGAGTAAGGAAGGGGTACATGAGAAGATGTAGAGGGGGAAAAGGGGGGAATGATACAATTAGATTATAATCTCAAAAAATAAAATTAAAATAAATCTCAAAAGAATTATAATGAACAAAAAAATCAGTCAGCAAACACAGGTACAAAGACTGGCAGCCCATGCCAGACTCAGTGCACACACAGGCCCGGTTATACATACTCACGGACAGAGCTCATATGTCCTGCCATTACAGTCAGGAAAGTAGCCACATTCCAGGTTCAAAAAGATGCTTGGGGGCTGGGGAGATGGCTCAGAGGTTAAGAGCACTGGCTGCTCTTCCAGAGGTCCTGAGTTCAATTCCCAGCAACCACATGGTGGTTCATAACCATCTATAATGAGATCTGGTGCCCTCTTCTGGCTTGCAGGCATACATGCAGACTGGACACTGTATACATAATAAAATAAATCTTAAAAAAAAAAAAATGCTTGGGAAATGTCCCAGGAAAAGATAAAATAAAAAAAAATGTACCATAAACCTTTTCTTTCTTTCCTTTGTTAGCCATGGTTAATGGTTCACCAGTTCCTCATGGCTAATTGTGAACCTCCCCTCAATCAGTGTGGCAAAAGCCACCACCAATGCCATCCTGTTACCTAAAGTCCATTCTGTAGTAGCTTCTCCACTCACCTCTAGCTTCTAAGTATAAAGAAATAATCACTGGAGCTCACGACTGGATTCACCAACAGATGTGTTCAACAGTTAACTCTGAACAACTCTTTAATCCCAGCACTTGGGAGGCAGAGGCAGGCAGATCTCTGTGAGTTCAAGGCCAGCCTGGTCTACAGAGTGAGTCCAGGACAGCCAGGCTGTTACACAGAGAAACCCTGTCTCAAAAAATCAAAACCAAACGCCTTTAATCCCAGCACTTGGGAGGCAGAGGTAGGCGGATCTCTGTGAGTTCGAGGCCAGCCTGGTCTACAAAGTGAGTCTAGGACAGCCAGAGCTGTTATACAGAGAAACCCTGTCTCCAAAAACCAAAAAAAAAAAAAAAAAATCAAAACCAAAAACAAACAAAAAACTCTAAACAACTCTGCCACTCAGAAAAAAACCTCAAATCTTACCCAGTGAGCTCACTATCACAAGATCTACACTGTATCAACTCATTCAGAGTTCATGGTCAGAACACTGCCAGCTGGCTCTAGACCCAAAGACAAGGAGCAGACAACAAAAATATAATGGAGCGGCATACTTCAATAAGCCCCATGGTTGTGAGGAAAGAGCTGACCAAGCATTAAGAACTAGCTCTAGCGGGCTGGAGAGGTGGCTCAGCGGTTAAGAGCACTGGCTGCTCTTGCAGAGGTCCTGAGTTCAATTCCCAGCAACCACATGGTGACTCACAACCACCCACAACTGTGATCTGATGCCCTCTTCTGGTTGCAGATGTTCATGCAGATAGAGCTCCCATACATAAAATCAATCAATCAATCAATCAATCAATAAATAAATAAATAAATAAATAAATCTTAAAAAAAAAAAAAAAAAAGAGCTGGCCCTAAAATCTATAATACACTTAAGGAGGGGAAAAAGCACACGCTACAAAGTCAAGCACTTTTAAAGGTTCAGGGTAAATGAATAGTGTCGGGAGCTGTGTTAAGAACACTGGTGGGCAGGTGTGTGGAGGAGGACACTGGACATTAGACTCATAAGCTGACTTGCTGAAACTCAGCGAGGATCAATGAGGGCTCATTATAACCATCTCTTTTTGAACATGTATGACATTTGTCAAAAGAACCTAAAATGGTGCCAGCAAGATGGTTCAGTGGAGCAGGTAAAGGCACTTGCTGCCCAGTGATGCAAGTCTGAGACCTGAGCTCTGCTTCCAGAACCACTGTGGAAATGAAAGGATCTGCTCCACAAAGTTGTCCTCTGGTCTCCGTCCATTTGCGTGGTCCACGTGCACATACATGCACACGCATGGGTGATTTTGCAGACACATTCCTCTTCTGGATTCCTCAAGCTCATGTTTACAGTCAGCTATAGCCCAGACAAACAACACACACACAGAGAAGGAAATCTGCTCCATCCGTTTATTTCCACTCAGTTACTCAATCAAGTTTATACCTTTTCTATGAACTCTGTAAATTTTAGGAATAACCTAGACAAGGAAAAGGAGAAGGGAAGAGACAAGAGCAGTGAGCTGTCTAACGGAAGCCCAGCTAGTTACTAGAGATGGAAGAGCTGAGCTTGGTCTGAATCGGGCTTCTTCTTAGTCATCTGGCATTAGATAAAGCCCTGAGTCACAGTTTTCTAATCCACAAAACAAGCGCGATGATAAAGCCTTTCACAGCAATCAGAGTGGAAATCATGAAAGGAAGAGCCCGGGAGCAGAGGAAAGGGAGCACACCTGCAGGTTCTCCTTCACAAGCACTTACACGTGGAGGTGCCTTTTGGAGGGGAGGTAGGAGGATTGTGAGACAGGGTTTCTCTGTAATAGCCCTGGCTTTCCTAAAACTCACTCTGTAGACCAGGCTGGCCTTGAACTCATGTGGTTCTGCCTGCCTCTGCCTCCCAAGTGTTGAAGTTAAAGGTGTGTGCCACCATGCCTGGCACTTTTTTGTTTTGTTTTGGTTTGGTTTTTTTTTTTGTTTTGTTTTTTTGTTTTTTCGAGACAGGGTTTCTCTGTGTAGCTCTGGCTGTCCTGGACTCGCTTTGTAGACCAGGCTAGCCTCGAACTCACAGAGATCCGCCTGCCTCTGCCTCCCGAGTGCTGGGATTAAAGGCGTGCGCCACCACCGCCCAGCTCACTATTTTTTTTTTAAGACAAAGTCTAATGTATCTAATGTAACTCCTGATCCTCCTGCCTTGACATTTTCCAGTAGATTACAGGTATGGGTCACCATGCTTAGTTTATGCAGTGCTGGGGACAGAACACTGATGCTCTGTGCATGCTAGGCAAGCGCTCTATTAACTGAGTCCTGCCCTCCGTCTACATGTGGAAGAGCTTTTGAAGAGTAGCTCCCAGGGCACCCACACATACTAGTCTTTGTCCCCGCCTCTACCTCCCAGGCAGGACTGGTAGCATGACTCCTGCCCTCAGGACTACTCACGCCAGCTCCAGCTTGCCTGTGCTCGCCTCCTGTGTCTTCCTAGTTCACACACATCTCATCAAGGAGGCCTTCTCTGAGTGTTCCTTTCCCATCCTCCAGCCCCACATCAACCACTTCCCCTTCTGCAACCTCAAACTACTGGGTAAAAACACTGTGTGTCCGCTCAGGCAACCACTGCACTGTGGTTAGTTTACTCCACTAGACTGCAATCTGTTAAACAACCCATCATCTTCCAGTATGCTGTGGACACTTGAACAATGGGTAAGGATAAAGCCAGGAACCCACAGGTAAATATGGAGTGAAGTATCATTTCCTAAACCTTCTTGAAACACCTTTAAAGTCATCTGAAACAAAGCAGTCAACAAAATAATCAAAAAGTAAAGCAAAAACCTACAAGTAAACAGAAACAATCTGAAAGCAATGAAAAAGTTTCACTTTCATAAACGTTATCCTCAAAGGGTCTTCTTATTTTTATTTTATGTGTATGGGAGTGTCTGCATACCCCTTAGGTGCTTGGTGCCCTTGGAGGCCAGAAGAGAATGCCAGACCCCACCCCAACCGGGCTAACAGATAGCTGTGAGCAACCATGTGGGTGCTAGGAATTGAACCCAGGTCCTCGGGAAGAGCAGCCAGTTATCTTGACTGCTGAGCCATCTCTCCAGCCCCATTTTGCTGTTAGCTCATCATCATCATCCTTTGTTTGTTTTTTAATCAACAAAACTTCAAAATTCATAGCAGGCTCAGCAAGACAGCTCTGTGGGTAAACACACTTGGCACCAAGCCTGTCAGCCTGAGTTCAAGCCCAAGGAGAAGGAAAGAAGGAAGTCCCTCAAGTTATCCTCTGACTTCTACACATTTGCACTGTGACATGTGCATAAACAAACAAACAAACAATAACTCCACAGCCTCTTGCCTGAGTTTTGACTTCCTTTACTCAGTTCATTCACTATCCCAATATACTCAACATTCCCCTGCTTAAAATCTTTCAGTGGGCAATTCCTCTTAGAAAACAATCCATACCTAAAATGTAAGGAAACTCTGTTATTTTTCAGCTCCAGCCTTCATCTGCCAGTTGGCTTCTCAAACTCCCCTCCCCACCAGCACTGGCCTCCCCTTCTCCTGCCCGGTGCTGCTGTGTCAACCTGAAGCATCCCTGAGTTGCTTGTGCAAGGTACCACGTCTATGCATAACACCCACTCACCCTTTCGACATTCAACTTCAAGGCCACCCTCAGGGTTGTGGTACTGGTACCCATCACATCATTACATTAGATGATGGCTAATCTGTCTGCTTTTCCAATAAATTGTGAGCTTCTTGAAAGTAGGATATTATTTATTTTTATTTTAAATTATGTGTGTCTGTGTGTGGGGTGTGCACATAGGTAGGGGTGCCCACAGAGGCTAGAAGATCCTGTAACTCCTAGAGCTGGAGTTACAGATGATTGTGGGTCACCTGACATGAGTGCTGGAACTGAACTTAGACCCTATGTGCTCTTAACCACGGAGCCATTTCTGCAGCCCTCAAAACTGAAATGAACTCATTTTGAATGAATTAGCTTCAGCTGCCGAGAAGTTTGTGATGTTAATGGTGGCTGTAACTAGAGTCTGTTGTGAGACCTTGGAAGATACTGGAAATACTCTTCCCTTTGGTTTTCTCCACACACAACATAATACAGTGGATGCATACTGACTATCCAAAAAAGCACAGAATGGCCGCATTAAAACGTCCTCACTAACACTCGAGGCAGCTAACACTTTCCTACTGGCCCTTTGTTCCAAGTTTAACGTTATAATCTCATTACCTTTAGAAAGACTAGAAAGGCACTGTTTCTTGTCCTTTGGCCTTCCACTGGTTTGGTTTCTTTGCATGTGCAAGTATGTGGTACGCATGGGATCTCTCAGAGATTTGGGCTAGTGTGGCCACGCCTATCTGGTTTCTATCCAGGTTCTGGGAATCTGAATTTCAAACCTCACGCTTGTGTGGAAAGTGCTTTACCCACTGACCTCTCCCCAGCCCTTAACCCATCGTCATTTATTACATCTGCTTGTGTCAACTCCCAATGATGGACAAGACAGAGTCTCAAGTGTACTCTGACCACTGAAGCTTCATGCAAGAGGTTATGAGGTGGGCTGGGCATGAAGAGCAGCCAGTGAAGCACTTGCCATCAGGCCCTGGGTTCAAGTGCGTGCCCTATGGAACTGGCGGGGGAGCCAAAGTAAAGGGACATGTCTAAGAATGATTTTAGATGTGAAGAAGTTGAGGCACAGGAGGGTGATTTGCTTCGCGCATTACTCGGCAAGCTGTTGGCCAAGCCCAAACACAGCTAGGTCTGCCTCTGCATTATGGTCCTTCCCAGACACTAGGCATGACAAGAACAAAGGGCCAGGTGTGTGCTGTGAGAGAAATGAAAGTGAATTTAGGGTTCCTGACATTGTAAGTCTTTCATAAGTAAACCGTTCATATTGTCTCTGGAAGAGCCATCTGAAATATACTTACAATGACGGAAAAAAAAAAGCCTAAACCACATGTGGACTCTTCATGAGAAGGATTTCATTTTCCACAGCTTTTGCCTCTCCAGATTTCACCTGGATGAGCTTAGGACAGAGAACTAGGTCTGGTCTTGAGGTAACAGATCTATATGGAGGCCCTTTCTTTTTCTTTTCTTCTTTTTTTTTTTTTTTTTTTGCAGGGGGCAGGGGTTTTGGACAGTTTCTCTGAGGAACAGCCCTGACTGTTCCAGAACTCTCTCTGTAGACCAGGCTGGCCTCAAACTCACAAAGATCCACCTGCCTCTGCCTCCTGAGTGCTGAGATTAGAGGCATCCACCACTACGCCTGGCTTGAGGGAATATTAAGCAGTCATTTTGCTCTCCGTGAACAGAAATAACAGTATGAAACAGAAAAACAGATCTGTAGTATTTCAGAGTCGCCAGTGGCTTAAACAAAAATATAGTGCATGAAGCCCCTCTTCTCCATATCAGAAGGAGAGATGGAAGGACTCCTAGGGGTAGAATAGGACTCTGAAAAGACTGCTCTTTGTGGAAGTACAGCAACACTGACAAATGGTTAAGACCAGCTTTTTCAGAACTCTGAAAATTCAGCAAAGGCTCACAAAAATCCAAGGGATGTATATACACAAAAGAAGCCCGAGTCTCAGCAAGCAGACTGAGCTCTATAACACCATAATCTGCTTCACTCCCTTTCCCCAGGTCTGAAGAAACTTTGAAAACCAACAGCCTCATAAACATGGACACCAGTAGCCACCGACAGACAGAACAGAACTGCAGCTCCCAACAAAACAGTGCCCTCAGAGTCACCACTTACCCTATCTAGCAGCTCACTGAAGAAGTTCCATTCTTAGGACTTATCTTGGTTTGAATGGAATCAGAGCTCTCTTCGTATGAATGGCCATATCCACAAAGCATTTGTTAAAAAGAATCAGAGACAACTACTTAACACCACAGCTTCAGACACTGGCAACCAAAAACAGAGCATCAAGACTAACGATTTGGGGAATGAGACATTCATAGAGAGCTTAGAAAAGCCCCCCAAAATCTCCTGAGAATGTCTCTCAGTGTTGCTTGACCTGCTCTTCTGAACAAACAGGAAACGTGGACTAAGGCACAGTGGTAAACTGCTGGTACATGGAAGGAGTGTACACACACACACACACACACACACACGCACGCGCACACGCACACGCACATGCACGCGCACACACGTAAGCACTTCTAGAATGGTGGAGTAGGGACTTCCAAAAGTCTGCTCTTCGTAAAAGTAACAAGAACACTGACAAATGGTTAAGACCAGCTTTCTCAGAACTGTGAAAATCCAGGGAATGCTTATATAAGAGAGAAGCTGACTCTCAGCAAAGCAGAAGGAGCTCCATAACATACACACCACTAAGTTTCTCCTTTTCCCTTCAAAACCTGTTCCTTTTCTAGCACTTCCTGACAGGATGAATAGAAACACCACCAGGATAGTTACCAAAGCAGATATAAAGTCGTCTCAGGGCTCTTGGAGGAGGTGAGATCAGCGGCAGTACCTATGTGCTTGCTTAGCACGGTGCCTAAGACTCTGAATTTGATGCCCAAGTCCCAAAGACTCTCTATCCTCAAATTTATCCCCTGAGTTCTACTGGCCTCACCATCTTCACCTAGTGTTCTGTGGTGACCTCCATGAAGCCAGTCTTGTCTCTGTCTAACGGATCTTCATAACACTACCAGTGGATCAGAGAGTTCTTTTCAAAACAGATTCTCTAAGCTGGAGAGATGGCTCAGCGGTCGCTGCTCTTGCAGAGGACCCAAGTTGGATCAACTTGGCTCACAACTACCAGCTCCAGAAGATCTGACTCCCTCTTCTGGTCTTAATGGGCACTACACTCACAGGAACCTACACACTCACATACAGAAACGCATACACAAAAATAAAATCTTTAAAAAAAAAACAAAAACAAAACTCTATTCTCAATATTTTATTCACATTACTTGCCAGGGTAGAGGATTAGAGGATCCAGACATGCAAACCATTTTGATTACAAAGCCCGACCCTTAGGGCTGAGAAAGGGGAAAAAGATGTAAACAAGCAAAGGCAGCAATCACAGGTACTTTTTTGACAGTAGACATTGAGCGTAAGATGTGATGGCTCATGCCTGAAATCTTAGCACTCAGGAGCCTGAGGCAGGAGAATTGTAACGCTGCCCCTTACTTTTCCCTTTATTACACTTTATTATTCATCTTGCCATCTCCCACACCAGTCTTCAGGTAAAAGGTCAAAAATCCTTTCAGAGGTGGCTGGAGAGATGGCTCAGCAGTTAAGAGCACTGACTGCTCTTCAAGAGGACCCAGGTTCAATTCCCAGCACCCACATGGAAGCTCACAACTCTCTGTAACTCCAAGATCTCACAGACATAGATGCAGGCAAAACACCAATGCACATAAAAAAATTTAATTAATTCTTAAAAACCCTTTCGGCGGCTACAGAGATGGTTCCACAGTTAAAAGTGCTTGTTGTACAGTCACAAGGACCGAGATGCCCTTTTCTGGTTTCTATGCATATAATGGCACAGGCACCCACAACACATACACATGTGCACACACTCATACCTACAGACACATACACACACATAAATAAATCTTTTTTTTTAATCACTTTGGGGGAGCTGGGGAGATGGCTCAGTGGTTAAGAACACTTGCTGTCATCCACACAATCCAGGTTCAATTCCCAACACCCACATGGCAGATCAGGATCATCTTTGGGTATAACCAATGCCTGAGCCAACCTCTGTCAATGAAGGGAGAAAAAGTCCTGAGGCCACAATAGGATACATGACAGACCCAAAGCAAGGAGTAAGAAAATGATTCTGATATTTATTTATTTATTTATTTAGGCTTTTTGAGACAGGGTTTCTCTGGGTAGCCCTGGCTGTCCTGGACTCGCTTTGTAGACCAGTCTGGCCTTGAACTCACAGAGATCTACCTGCCTCTCCCTCCCAAGTGCTGGGATTAAAGGCGTGCGCCACCACTGCCCGGCTTGATATTTATTCTTTTTTTTTTTTTTTTTTTTTTT
>CAJQZJ010037421.1:1431109-1484080 GCA_907164525.1 Lophiomys imhausi
CTTCTCTCCAGCAATGTTGAAGTATGGAGCTCGATTTGCCTGACATGTAGTCACTGTGGTTCATGCCAGTCATCCCAACAACTGGGATGCTGAAGCAGGAATGCTTTGAGCTCAAGGCTACAGTCAATTCTGGCCAAACTAGAATTAGTTTGAATCCCTGATTCATATGGGAGTTGAGAGGACTGGAGCCATAGCTCAGGGGTTTACAGCACTTGTTGCTCTTGCAGAGAACCAACTGCCAATTCCCACATGGTGGCTTATAACCATCCATAAGTCCAGCTTCCAGGTTCCCAACGCCCTCTTCTGGCCTCCTCAGGCACTAGGCACAAACATAGTGCACATACATACATGAAGGCAAAACATTCATACATTAAAAAAATGGAATCTAGGGGCCTGGAGAGATGGCTCAGTGGTTAAGAGCACTGGCTGCTCTTCCATAGGTCCTGAGTTCAATTCCTGGCAACCACATGGTGGCTCACAACCATCCACAATGTGATCTGATGATGCCCACTTCTGGCTGCAGGTGTTCATGCAGACAGAGCACTCATACACATAACACAAATAAATAAATATTTTTTAAAATAAATCTTAAAAAAAAATGAACTGGAATCAGGATGGTGGGAAATGTCTGAAGGGTCAAGTGTCAAGAGAGGAAGAAAAGGCAAGAGCTGGAGATGATTTAAAGCCAGAGGGGTGAACAGGAAATGAATAAAAAGGTCTCTGAATAAAAGGGTACGGACGCCCCATGAAGGGAGTCAGCAACTGACAGAGAAAGGGGGACTGACGGTGGCGGTTCACGCCTGTCATCCCAGGACTTAAAGGTTGGGGCACAAAGACTGCCATCAGCCTGGTCTACACGATGAGCTGGAGGCCAGCCTGGGCTACAGGGTGATTTCGAGGTCAGCCTGGGCTACAAAGTTAAGTTGGAGGCCACCCTAGGCTACACAGTGAGTTCGAAGACAACGTGGGCTACACAACGAATCGAGTTCGAAGCCAACAAGAGGGTACTCATTGAAGTCAGGGCCAGCCTGGGCTACAAGGTGGGACGTCTCAAAAAAAGTGGGTGGGGAGTGTCTCAAAACAAAACAGAAAGACAAAAAACGGGGTGACGGTCTCCATCGAGGCGAGGGATGCCGAGTGAGCGTGCGCAGGTGAGGCGGGGTACGATGAGTGGACAGTCGAACGCCTGCTGGCCAGCAGTAGCGCCCGGGGCTGGAAAGGAGCGGGACGAGGCGGGCGGCGGGCGGCGGGGCGATGGGGGAAGGGGCAGGCGGGACGAAGGATGGAGGCGCCGGGGCTCGGCGCCGCTTACCTACGATGGCGGAGGCGCAGCCGTGCCGTCGCTCCGGCATCTTGGGCTTCGGCCGCTTCTCCCGCCGCCCTAGCTGGTGGCCATGGCGCCCGCCCCGGGAGCGCGTCCTCACCGCCAGGCGACGTCCCTGCCCGGCCCGGCCCCGCCAAGAAGCGCACCCGCGGCCGCCTCAGCATCGACTGGCCGCGGTCGCAGTCTCAGCGCCCGCCGCCCGCCGCCGCGTGGCCGCGGGATCTCACGCACGCCGCCATTGGCTACCCCGAGCCCGGCCGCGCGATGTGCCGTCCTCTCTGATTTGTCGGTATCGGGGGAGGCGGGGCCTGGGGGAGAGCTGGCGAGGCAGGCGCTGAGGGGTGGGGTCTGCGGAGCCGGCCCAGCGTTCGGTGAACTCGCCCGAGGGAGGGGGCACCTCGGCCGCTGCCTGCAGACTTAGTTTGTTGCTGGAGTAACGGAGCCCGGTGGCCTGACTGGAGGTGAGCCCGGACTTGGCGGGAGCCCTCACATGTCCATAAAGGCCTTCATCCCTGGAATCCCGCACGGACAAACAAAAGAGCGTCCCTAGGAAATCCCCTTTAGTGCCTGCCCATTGACTGTCAAGCACACAGGTCAATTTGCAAAATATTCCATACCACAGAAAAGTATCAAAGAGGGCTGAAGATGGAGCTCAGTGGCCAGTGTGCTTGCCTAGTATTATGCATGAAGCCCTGGGTTCCGTCCCCAGCCTGAACTAGAAATGGTGGTACATGCCTCTAATCCCAATACTGGGGTCATACAGACAAGAGGATCAGAACTTTGAGGCCATCCTGAATAGCATTAGACCTGTCTGAAAAAAAAAAAAAGTATAAATGAAAGGAGACTTGATGACCCACATCGGTAATCTCTCTGAGGGCTGAGGCAGAATTGCCAGGAGTTTGAAGCCAGTCTGGGCTACTCAGTGAGTTCCAGGTCAAAATGTATTACAGAACGAGATTTTGCCTCATCCTCCCTTTGCCTCCTGCCCAGAAGCCAGGCAAAGTGGTGCCAACTATTATCCCAAGACTTGAGAGACCAAGGTAGGACAAAATTCAAGAGCAGGCTGGGTTTCATAGCAAGATCCTGTCTCAGAGTTGAAAATCTTCTAAAAAGGAAGGTTAGGGATGGAACTCAGCTGCTAGAATGCTTCCCCTGCTTGCATAAGGCCCTAAATTCCTTCTCCAGCACCTTATAAACTAGGAAGGTTGACACATGCCTAGCTAGCATCCCAGCACAAGCCAGTCTGAAAGAAGAGCATCAGGAGTCCAAGCCCATCCTCAGCTTCAGTGAGTCTGAGGCCAGCCTGTGCCGCATGAAATTCTATTGCAGCAAATAGAAACGAAAGGGTAGGGGTAGAATAATCCCAGCATGCAGGAGGGAGAGACAGGAGATCAGGGTCACCGTTGTCTACATATCGAGTTCCAGGTCAGTCTGAGCTATAAACAAACAAGCAAATGAACGACAAATGATTATAAGTAGAATCATTACATGAAAGGAGGGACAACTGTGGAAAAGGGGAAGAGATGAGGGAGAGGAGAGGGCTGACATTTCAGAACCGAAAATGACTCAGTCTTCTTTGCATTTCTCGTGTACCAGGTTCCATCAAAGCACTAATTTCAACTCTGCTGCCATGGGCTACACACAGCATGGGCTCAAGGACCTAGAAGCCAAATCTGAAATTCCTGTCATCATCCTGGGGGCAAATGTCGCCTAAAGAATGGTGTCTGATCTTAGAAATGTACTGAGAAGACTAAGGTAGAGGGCTGTGTGAATGTTCGTGGGAATATCATTTGTTATAGTTCCGCAATAAAGGGCTGACAGCATCGCCCAGTGGGCAAGCTCTGCCTAGAAGCTCCCAGCAAACGGCTAGGGGTGCATTCAGCAGTAGAGCACCTGCCTAGAATCCCACAGTAAAAGGCTGGGGGTGTGTCTCAATGGGAGAACTCTTGCCTAGACTCCCACAGAAATGGGTTGGGGATGAATGGCTCAGTAGTAGGGCAGCTACCCAGAATCCCCAGTGAAGGGCTGGGGGTATAACTCAGCAGTACAGGCCTTGTCCAGCTCATTCAATACCTAGGTTCAATCCCCAGTACTGAAAAGAAAACAAACCTAAAAGCTGGCAGGGCAACTGTTGTAACATCATCATTCCAGGGTCTGGCTTGGCAAAAGGACAGTAGGGTAGGGCAGAGAGGGAGGTAAAAAGCTCAGAGGTGGAAAAACTGAGTTCCTAAGACTCTAGGAATGAGAAAGCTGTGGTTGCAAACAGATATGGAAAGGCAGTTAGGTATACAAGGGAAGGGAAGGTACAGAGATTCTTCAGAGGTGCAGACATGGCTATAGAGGAACTGTGGGCACAAAGAGGGCTGTGAAAATATAGAGATGATGTGGCAAAAGATGGTTGTCCAACCCTCCACTCTTACCTGGCACTGCTTGGATGGGAAGATGGATAAGTGAGAAATGGATGAATACCAACTCTATAGTCGCTCATGAGGACTACCAGGGACACAGGAAAGAAACAGGAGCATAGTAGGGTCCAGCCAGGGAAAGGCAGGAGATCTAGGTGAGACCATCAGAGCCAAAATCTGTAACGTAGGAATTGAAGGTGAAACTTGCATTCCGCAAAGAGACCCAGAAGCCTTGGCTAATTTGGGACAAGAAAGCCCTTGCTTACCTGCAGATAGCATCAAAGAGGCAGTGAGCTACAGGAGATCCCTCACCATTCTTTTGAAGCTTGTGGGATAGACTGCGTGGAGGCGGAAAGAAACTAGAGACACAATTTCAAGGAAAAAAGAGGAGAATGAGCATAACCTCCTCACTTCCCCCACCTCTAGATGCCAGAGCCCTGGCCAGGTCAGGCCCTTCAGCCACATCAGCATCTTAAAAGCCAGCCCAGCCTATGAGCAGGCATTTTCCAAATGGCTACAGAATGCTGCACCTTCCAAAAATACCACTTCGAGTAACTCATGCCAGGGAACGAGGGCCACATGCCCAGGTTAGAACTCACCAATGGGACGTCCTGAGCCCCAGGAGCTGCCACCACGTGCTCTACAGACCCCAGAGACAGGAAATGCTCACTGCTTGGAAGGTAAGCCAGGGACCAGGATAATCCTAGAGCAAAGCCTCAGGCTGGAAACTTCAGGTACCCTCTAGTTTTACTTGCTTTGTTTCTTCATTATTTTTTTTTTGTTTTTTTTTTTTTTTTTTTTTTTTTATTTTTTTTTTTTATTTTTGTTTTTCGAAGACAGGGTTTCTCTGTGTAGCCCTGGCTGTGCTGGACTCACTTTGTAGACCAGGCTGGCCTCGAGCTCGCAAAGATCCACCTGCCTCTGCCTCCCAAGTGCTGGGATTAAAGGCGTGCGCCACCACCGCCCGGCTTGTTTCTTCATTATGCAGCGCAGTGATTTGTGGCAAACTTGCCTCCCTCCTAATTGCTAGGATTAAAGGGATGAGCTAAGACACCTACCCGGCTTTCCTAGTTTTACTTTTTTGTTTTATTCATTTTTGAAACAGAGCTTCATGTACCCCAGGCTAGCCCCAAATTTAGTAGATAACCAAGAATGGCTTTGAACTCTTCATCCACCTGCTTCAGCCTTTTCAGAGGCTGAAATGACAGGCAAACACTGGTACGGCTGGTGATATTGTTTCTTTCTTTCTTTTTTTTTTTTTTTTTTTTTTGGTTTTTCGCGACGGTTTCTCTGTGTAACAACCCTGGCTGTCCTGGACTCGCTTTGTAGACCAGGCTGGCCTTGAACTCACAGAGACCTGCCTGCCTCTGCCTCCCGAGTGCTGGGATTAAAAGCATGTGCCACCATGCCCAGCTGTGATATTGTTTCTTGACTAGGATGCGATTACTCAGTTCACTCACTTTGTGAGTGTTCACTACTACATACACATTTTCACATCACTAAAAAAATAGAGACTGAGCGGGGTGTGGTGATGCATAGCTGGGAGGCTGCACTCGGGAGGCAGAGGCAAGTGGATGTCTGTGAGTTTGAGGCCAGCCTGGTCTACAGTGAGTCCAGGACAACCAGGAATACACAGAGAAACCCTGTCTTGTAACCCCCCCAAAAAAATAAAAAATAATAATAATAAAGACTGGGTATAGTGTTGTACATTCACAGTTAGAGGCAGGAGGATCACAGTTCAAGGCTAGCTCTGGCCTACCTTGCTTTAAAAAAAAAAAACAAAAAGCGGGGCAGTGGTGGCGCACGCCTTTAATCCCAGCACTTGGGAGGCAGAGGCAGGCGGATCTTTGTGAGTTCGAGGCCAGCCTGGTCTACAAAGTGAGTCCAGGACAGCCAGAGCTGTTACACAGAGAAACCCTGTCTCGAAAAAACAAAAAATAAATAAATAAATAGATAAATAAATAAATAATAAAAAACAAAAAAAAAACCTTTATGTAGAAAAACAAATAGTAAGCATTAAAACAAATTGTAAGAATGAAATTAACTTCATAATGCTTAGTCTTCAGCAGGAAACCAGCTGTTGTTTCAGCAGTTGCCAATAGTTATCATATTTGTTTAATATGGAAGACAGAAGAATGATTGATAGATAGATAGATGGATGGATGGGTAGATAGATGACAGATGGATGGTATATGGATGATAGATAGATGGATAGATACACCGATGGTAGACAGGTAATAGATGGTAGATTACAAATGAAAAATGAATAGATGATAGTGGGTGGCTAGACAGACACATGACAGACGATAAGATGACTGACAGACAAAGATAGATGGACAGACAGCTCTCACCATCATTAGCACTATTGATCCATTTCAAAATAAACTTCACAGTGTTAAGTTCTTTTTCCTCTAAATACTTCATCAGTATCATCAATAAGAGCACTCTTTGAAAACCACTTTTATTTATATATTTGGGTTTTTTTAATTTATGTATACATGTCTGCATATGCCCCATGAATGCACTGTCTGCAGAGTTCATCTAAAAGTTGAACCTACGGAGCTGGAGTTACAGATGGTTGTGAGTTGCCCATTGCCGGTGCTGGGAACTGAACTTGGGTCGTCTAGAAAAGCAGTATTGTCTTGTATGAGCTGAGCCATCTCTCCAGCTGCAGAACATCGTTCATACAATAATGAAATGAAAGAAATTGAAGTTGCGGATGTTGAACTGGATGTGTTGGCACACACCTTTAATTCTTGTACCTGTGAGCCAGAGGCAAGTGGATTTGTGAGTTCAAGGCCAACCTAGTCCACAGAGTGAGTTCCAGAACAGCCAGGGCTACAGAGAGAAACATTATGTTGGTGCACTCTTGCAAATCCAGCAAGAAGGAGATTGAAGCTGGAAGTTTACAAATCCTGGACCAACCTCAACTACATAGTAAGACCATAAATGAAAAAAAAAGTTAAATAAATTCAGCATTAATTTGATTCTATGATCTAACAAACAACACTTGTCACACAATATTTTCCCTGCATTACTATCTCGCCCCTCTTACTCTGGCCATCTCCTCTCTAGTCCATTGAGAAGGGACAGAAGTTATTCGTCGGCCTTTCTCTTTAGAAACAAGTCTGTCTGTCTCACTTTAGGAAACATATGCATTCTTCAGTGAACGCAGAATCTAAGCATAAAAGTTACCATTTTGGCCTTTGTGATAAATAAGCTGAGGGATACTTCAAGTCTTCAGAAATATCCTGGTCCCTGGCTGCTGAGGATTCCCTGCCCAGCCCCACTAAGCTTTCCAGTCATTCAAGGAAAGTGGAGCTGGCTGGTGTTCAGGACGTGAGGTGACCAAGATCTGCTGCCAGGTTGGGTAGGGAAGGGAAAAGTAATCAGAGCAGAAATCTATGCCTAGAACCATGAGACAGATTGTTGTACCCTTTTCCCCTTCAGGATCTATCCATCGCAAACCTCCAGGCAGGCACCCCAAGGGGCTTTCCTTTCACCCCCACGCCTTGGAGAGGAGCCAGTTTGTAGGAAAGAGGCCAGGGGCCAACATGTCCCTCCTCACCCCCAACTGGTCCTTACGATCCCTCAGGGTAACTATGTCTGAGACAGGATATGGCATCATTCTCAGAATACTCAGCAAATCTGTAGGGTTACAGGCTTCTGGGTCTGGTTTGGCCCCCTTCTACAGCACCTCCACATGCTCCTGCCTGTTTGCTCAGCTTCCTGCAAATATTTGCTGTGCTGTTGTTCCTGGCTCTGGGCTTGATAGTCAATGTGGAATGGGGGAGGGAAGCAAGCATGAAACCCACAGGACACAGAAAAAAGCCTAAACAAATTGGCCAGGAGTAGCTGTGTGCTTGACAGAAGGTCTATTAATTTCCTGGGGTGCCACTTAACAAATGAGTCATTTACAACCTAGAGGTAATGTTTCTTCCGTCCCTTTATTTTTTAAAGAGGGGCAAGATCTCATTGAGTATCCCAGCTTGGTCTGAAATTCACACTGATCCACCTGCTTCAGACTCCCAAATGCTAACATTAAAAGCATGTGTACCACACCCAGCTAAAGATTGTGTGTGTGTGTGTGTGTGTGTGTGTGTCTGTGTGTGTGTGTAAGTATATGTGTGTACAGAGGCCTTCTTCACCTTATTTTTGAGACAGGATCTCTTACTGGCCTGGAAGTCATTAAGTAGACTAGACTGCCAGGCCAGCAGCGAGCCGCAGGAATCTGCCTGCCTCTGCCTCCCCACCACTGAGATTACAAGCGCTCCCCACCATGTCTGGCTTCTTTTTTAGAGATTTATTTTTATTTATGTGTATGCTTATGTGTCCATGTGAATGTGTGCCACATGTGTGCAAGTTACCGGAGGAGACTAGAAAGGGCATCGGGTTCTCTGAAGCTGAAGTTACAGGCGGTTGTGAGTTCCAAGTACTTGACACACTTAGAACCAAATTCAGGCGCTCTGGAAGAGGAGTAAGTCCTCTTGACCACTGAGCTAGCTCTTCAGCCAATGTCTGACTTTTTAGTTAATTAACTCGGTTTTTCCAGACAGGGTTTCTCTGTGTATCCCTGGTTATCCTGGAACTCACTCTGTAGACCAAGCTGGCCTCAAACTCACAGAGATCCGCCTGCCTCTGCCTCCTGAGTGCTGGGATTAAAGGCGTGCACCACCACTGCTCGATGTATGGCTGACTTTTTAAAATAGGGAATGTGAACCATTCCTTTACACACTCCTACTGCATGATACCCTCCTCAAACACATGGGGCCAAACATGTATGGAATAAACTACCCTAAAACCACATGCCAAAAATTTGCACTTTCCTCTAACACATTGTTTCTTTTAGGCTTTGTGGTCTTGGTGTCCTAGCTAGCACAAATTGTCAGCTTGACACAGCCTACAGTCATATGACAGGGGAGCCTCAACTGAGGAATTGGTTAAGTCAGATCAGCCTGTCTGTGGGCATGCATCTGGGAGGTTGCCTTGATTGTTAATTGACACAGGAGGGCCCACCCCATTATAGGCAACACTATCCCTATTGAGGTGTTTTGAGACAGGGTCTCGCACACCCTTTGGTGGAGGCTGGCCTGGAACTTACTATGTAGACTTGGACCCTTGACCCCTTCAGTTTTCCAAGTGCTGGGATTACAAGCTTGCACCACCATGCCTGACTTTCATTTTTGTTCTGATCACATCTTTAGCATCCTAGAACCAGATCACCTCATAGACTAGAGCCTCCAGAAAGACCAGTATTTTTAACTATTTGAATTTTATTTTTATTTTTTATTTTTTGTTTTTCTTGTATGTGTGATGTGCATGTGTGTATGCATGTTTTTCCATGTGTGGGGTGAGGGTGCCTGTAGTTGTGTGTGGATCTATGCATGTGGAGGCCCAATGATGACATATGGAATCATCCTGGATTATTCTATCCCACTATTTACTGAGGCAGGGTCTCTAGATCAAGCCCAGAGCTTGCCAATAGAGCCAGTCTTGCTAGCCAGCTTGCTCTAGGGATCCCCTGTCTCCGCCTCTGGGGGGGGGCAGATTACAGATGGGCCACCACACCCACTCAATATTTATGTGGGCTCTGGGAATGTGAACTAAGAGACTTGAACCTGTACAACAAGTGCTTTAATCTCTGAGTCATCTCCCCAGGCCTCCACTTGGCATTTTCATAGAAACTTGAAATTTGTTTACTGTACTTCGTAAGAAAAGGCTGCGCTAGCACCCAGGACTGTGTACAATAGCATCACTGCGGGTTCACACACTCACAGTGAGTTCCAGGCTAATCTGAGCTACACAAAGTGCAGCCCTGTCTCAAAACTTCCAAAAGAAGAACATAGTGACATTTTTATAAGAATTATGCATAACATACAAGTCAATTCTTTAACAATTTTATGTATTATGATAGACAGAAAGGTGATAGATGATAGATAATAGTTGAGTGATAATAGATTTGATATAGAAGATAGATAGAGAGATAGCTTGCTCTTGAGCATGGTTCTGCATTTCTATAATCCTAGCACTCAGGAGGCTGAAGCAGAAAGATCTTGAAAGACCTTTTTTTTGTCTTGTTTTGTTTTTCGAGACAGGGTTTCTCTGTGTAACAACCCTGGCTGTCCTAGACTCGCTTTGTAGACCAGGCTGGCCTTAAACTCACAGAGATCCGCCTGCCTCTTCCTCCTGAGTGCTGGGAGTAAAGGCGTGCGCCACCACCACCCAGCTTGAGAGATCTTCTTAGAGACTCTGTCTCAAAAACAAAAACAAAAAGCTAGATGTGGTCAACCTGTAATTTCATTACTTAGGAAGGAAAAAAGAAATTAGAGATGGTAGAACAGTAAGAAGGAAAGAAGGAAGGAAGGAAGGAAGGAAGGAAGGAAGGAAGGAAGGAAGGAAGGAAGGAAGGAAGGAAGGGAATGACAGAGAATTTCATGGAGCCTATAAAGTGTTCTGGGCAATTGTATCTAGGCTATATTCTCTGGAATAAAAACAATTCATATTTCAAGAAGTGGAAATAGAAATGCTGGAATTTTAAGTTCTAGATGGACAATGACACATTTTACTCATTAGCGCTGATGCAGGCCAGATTGCTTTCCAAGAAACCCTGCCCTGTTGCCTTTTCCAGACCTTCTTAATGAAAGACACTGAAGAATTAGGCAAGCCTGGAGGGAAAGTGTGCCCTTGCATGGTGGGCAGCTCTCAGAAGATGCATATGCAAGCAGGGTGTGATTACAGAGAGGAGAATCCAGCAACCAGCCCCTTCCAGAGAGACCACACTCCTCTGGGTCTGGAGGCCACAGAGGAGGCCCACCTCCACCTTCCAGCTATGACCCTATTTCCCCTGTGCTTCTGAAATCTAACCAGAGCTTGCTTCTCAGGCAAAACTATCAGAAAACATGGCAGCTTTAAAAATTGATTTCATATGTCAGTATAAGGGCTGTAACTATACCCTTGGTTCCAGACTTCATTCTGGCCTGCTGCTGGTTTGGTTGGTTGGTTGGTTGGAGACAGGCTCTCTGAGTAGCTCAGGCTGCCCCAGAACTCATTTTGTAGTCCAGGCTGGCCTCCAACTCATGACCTCCTTGCCTCAGACTTTGTTTCAAGTGCTGGGCTGACAAATGTGTGCCACTAAAACAGATTAAAGCTATGACACTTAATCTTGATTTCAAACTTGATGGAATTTACAGTCACCATGGGAACAAAGTTCTGGGCACATTGGTGAGAGTTTCTAGGTTGTTTCACTGAGGACGGAGACTCAATGTAGAGTCTCTCAAATGTAGATGGCACCATCTTCTGGGCTGAAAGGGCTTACTTAGACTCACTAAAAGGGGACCTAATTCATTTTCCCTGCTTTCTGACAGCAGGCGCAATGAGACCACAACTTCCTAGCGATTATGTACTGAGACCCAAAATTTTGAGACAAATAGGCCTTTCCTTGAGTTGTTTTGTCACAACGAGAATAGCAACTAATATAGACCCCCCCCACACACACACACACACACACTAATCCCATCCATTCAGATGCTGGAGCATAGTTACCATATAGTTTGAGAAAAGACCATGGAGAGTCTACGGCAAACCACAAATTAAAGACTGGTATATAAGGGCTGGTGAGGTGGCTCAGAGGTTAAGAGCACTGGCTGTTCTTCCCAAGGTCCTGAGTTCAATTCCCAGCAACCACATGGTGGCTCACAGCCATCTACATTGAGATCTGCCCGGGCATATATGTAGAGCAAATACTGTATACATAATAAATAAACAAAAAATTTTAAAAAAGACTGGTATATAAGCTAACCTTTCTCACTACTGGTACCAAATCCTGACACAAAATACAATGAAATAACAGAAGGATTTACTCTGGCTCACAGTTTGATAGACTACTGTGGGAAGGAAGGCACGGTGACAGGAGGATGAGGCAGCTGGTCCACTTCATCTAATCTGGGAGCAGACAGGAGACGAACACTGGTGAACAGCTCACTGTCTCTATGCATGGTGCCACCCATGTTAGGTGGGCCTTCCTGCCTCATGAGCCTACTCTAGAAACTCTCAGCCATGCCCAGAAGCATATGACCTCAGCGGCTCTAGATCCTGTCAAGTTGATGATGTCAGACATCACACTGTGTTAAGTGCTGCAAGAGAGGAACAAGATGATAAAGGAGCATCTACGGACCTGGGCGAAGCCGGACTGAGCGCCCATGCTCAAGTGAAGCACAATACCAGTGCCGTGCTTTGTTCTGCAAGGGGTTTGGGGCTCCAGCTGGGCTGTCAGGGGACACTGGGTGCCCTTTCTCTCACTCCATTCTGAATCAAGGCAGAGAGCTCTCGGCCACATGGATCTGTTCTAGTCTAGTACTTGAATTACAAAATCTAGTCAGTACTCTGAGAGACAATAAAGCCCCAGCATGCAGACCCTAGAAAAGCTCAGGAGATGGCTCTCACTAACGTGCTTGTCACACAGGCATGAGGACCTGAATGTAACACTCCAGAGCCCAGGTAAGAAAGCTGGGTGTAGCAGTATGCACTTGTACTCGAGGGCATGTGAAAGCAGACTCGGGAGAATCCCTGGACGAAGTCTACCTGAAGTGATAGTGTAGGGGCTGATAGATTAATATAAGTTAGATTTAGTGAATATATAGGTTTCTGATACAGTCTTTTAATTCGGGGCATGAAGATCAACTTTGCTGTGAGCAATTAGCTTATCAGCTTATGGATGAAGTCAGGTGAAATGAGGGGAATCTCTTTGGACTGAAAAACAAGGTTGAAGCCAGGTGAAACAAGGAAAGACTTTATGACCTGGCATTGCTTTCAACTGCTAAGTGGGCAGAGCCCAAATTAAGCTGAAGCAGGTGGAACAAGGAGTGATCCTATTTAAGGACAAGTGGATGAGCCCAGAGAGCTGCGTGCTAAGCCTCCCAATACGAGAGAGCTCCGAGAGTACTGCTGGAGAAAGTGCTGGTAGACCAACGGCCCAATTTCCCTGAGGCAGAAGGAAGCCAGTGAGCAAAGAAAGCCTGAGCAAGACACCAAAAGGCCAAGGACTGGACCCTGTGGCTCAGCTTTTGCCTAGAGGGGTTTGATCTGTCCGAACAGTGGCCTAGGGGAAACTGTGCCTGGCTTTAAGGACTGAGGCAGAGCAGCTGAGTTCCTGATTCAAAAGAAGTAAGTTGGCCTGCAGACGGCTGGAGTCTCCCACAGAACCAACTACCCTGACGAACCTGCATCTGAGAGATCCAGAAGAAGGACTGCTAAGTGTGTTAAAGAATCTACAACAAATACTGTGTTCCTGACGACTGAGGACCTGCCCCAGAGACTGTATCATTCTAAAAGGTTATGAAAGTAGTTGTTATGATTATCAATAGGTTTAGTGGATAGGTTAAAGGGGTTGTAGGAATTTATAGGATTAATAGTTAAGAAATTGTTGGTGTTATAAGTGAATTTAGTAATAAATAAGTGTTAAATAATAATTTAAAAGTTCGGTTACATGATAGTGTCTCAAGAAATAAGGTGGGGGGGGGCTGGAGAGATGGCTCAGAGGTTAAGAGCACTGACTGCTCTTCCAGAGGTCCTGAGTTCAATTCCCAGCACCCACATGGTATACCTGCAGACAGAACATTGTATACGTAATACATAAAATCTTTTTTTAAAAAATTTAAAAAGGGTCTTGAAGTAAACACTGCATTAAAAAAAAAAAAAAAGGTGGGGACTGAAAAGAGATACCACAGACCTTAAAAAGCACATGCTGCTGTTGCAGAGCACCCAGGCCAGGCAGCCCACAACTGCCTGTTACAAAGCTGGGGGAGGGGGACAAAAATATAAGTTAGGAAGTTGGGAGTGGAATTCAGGAGTACAGCACTTGCCTACCATGTCCAAGACCCCAGGTTTCATCCACAGCACTGGAAACTAAATTTACAGCCATGTAACAAAGAGAATATATATACTTGAGAATCTTACAACAAAGGTCTCCAGTGTGTTTACATGTCTTATAGCCCACCCACCATAATGATCTCTTGTACTGACTTTAGACTTGGCAAAACATTAAAAGCAGTAGAAAGGAAGCTCCCACAAGGGAGAGCCCAAACCATCCTGGGATTGGGATCATTGGGATTCCCAAGGGGGAAAAAATGACAACTGTCAGGGGATCCACCCAAAGCACTTATTAGACCTCAACTACAGAAGGATCACTTTGGGTTCATGGTTATCTTTGATTACATTGTGAGTTTGAGGAAAGCCTGAGCTACATAAGACCCCATCTCAAAAGAAATAAGAGGGAGGGAAGGAAGAAGGGAGGGTAGAGGAAATAAGGGAGCAGGCTCTGTGAGGAATGTGTTTGTTGGTGAGGATGACAGGAAGGTACACCCAGCACAGGGGTTGGGCAACAGCTGTAAAGGTGACTCCTAAACAGACAGAGTGACATCAGTGCTGGTAACAGTAGTGGGTGTAGTTGTGCTCTGGCAGCCATAGCCATGGCTTCGGCTTCGTAGTGAGAGTACTGGCTTCCTTATCAGGTCAGTTCTGCAACAAGGACTGGACACTGATCCTGGAGGCTCAGCTGTGGTTTCCCAGGGTCCATTAACAAGTGCTTCTTCTAAGCCGGGCGTTGGTGGTGCACGCCTTTAATCCCAGCACTTGGGAGGCAGAGGTAGGCGGATCTCTGTGAGTTCGAGGCCAGCCTGGTCTACAAAGTGAGTCTAGGACAGCCAGAGCTGTTACACAGAGAAACCCTGTCTCGAAAAACCAAAAAAAAAAAAAACCAACAAAACAAAAAAACAAGTGCTTCTTCTGTGCAAACTAGATGCAGCAGGCTTTGCTATGCGTCAAGAAGTCTTATCTGACCCAGTAAGTAGAACTAAACGATGAAGGTGGAACATCCAGACAAATTGTAGTTACAGATGCTTTGGTATTTAAAGTGTTTCATTACCAGTGGCACTGGAGACCTGGTAACAAATAACATCATTTGGAGGCTTTGTTGCCTGGTATGTACAAAGTCCCGATGGATTCATATTAATTCCCAGCAATATGTAAAGCAGGCACAGAGTCACAAGCCTGTAATATTAGACGCAGGCGGTCAAGGAAGGAGGATAAGAAGTTCAAGTTAAGCCAGGTGGTGATGGCGCGTGCCTTTAATCCCAGCACTAGGGAGACAGAGGCAGCCTGGTCTGCAGAGAGTTCCAGAACAGCCAGGGCTGCAACACAGAAACCCTGTCTCAGGGAGGGGAAAAAGTTCAAGTTGCTCCTCAGCTGTACAGAAAGTTTTGAGGCTAGCCAAGAACATATGAAACCTAACTCAAAACCAAAATAAACTAGATAAACATAAAAAGAAAAAACACACAAAAAAATGAGTATTTCTATAAACTTGCATGGAATAACTTCCAGACGATAGTAAATGAATATACTGAATTGCATAATATGGTAGAAATATAGCACACAGCAAGTTCTACAACAGTTTAGGCTACAATGTCTCAAAATAGACAAAAAAGAGATATAAACCAGTAAGGATGAAAACCAAGCAAGAATGGAAGGCAGATTACACATAATGAAACCAATTTTATTTCAAATTAGTTTCATCGCCACATTAAATTTTTCTAAAGAATAAATTCCACTAATGTACATAGTATTTGACTCCATACCCTCAGCTGGGCCAGAGGATGTGACGGTGAAGAAGAAGCAACAACAAATCCTAAACTCAAGTGTTTTGTTGTTGAGACAGGGTTTCTCTATGTAGCCCTGGCAATCCTGGGACTCACTATGTAGACCAGGCTAGCCTCCAACTCAGAGAGATCCACCTGCCTCTGCCTCTCAAATACTGGGATTAAAGGTGTGTGCCACCATTGCTCAGCTTAAAATCTTATTTTTAAAAGTAGAGTTATATTGACCAGTATTGTGCTGTGTTGGGGAGTGCAACACAGGTATGCAGAGTTCAGAGGACAACACCGTGGAGCAGGTCCTCCCCTTCCACCTTATGTAGGTCTAGGGCCAGCCTGTGCACGAAGCTCCAAGCCACCTCATAGCCCCTGAACTCTTGAAACGGCTCTGTTGTTGCTAATAGTATGCATAAAGGCATTCAGAGACTTTTAGACAGGATAGAGGATTAAGTTAATATGCCAATACAGTTGGAAACCAGGATTCTTAGAGGAAGAAATATCAACCTATGCAATGGGGGGTATGAATCAGGTGTGGTAGTATACACATGCAATTTCACGATTTGGAAAGCTGAGGCAGGAGGATTGCAAGCTTGAGGTCAACCTGGATTGTATAGTGAGACCCTGGCTCAATAAACAAACCAAAACACTACATGTGTAAAGGGGCTGGCTGGATGGCTCAGCAGTTAAGAGCAAGGAAACGACTTTGCTTCCCAGCAACCATGACAGGTGGCTGCTCACAATCACCCTAACTCCAGCTTAAAGGGTCTCAGTGCCCTCTTCACACAAAAATAAAAATAAACCTTAAGCAGAGAAAAAACTGCATTACCTTCTAGTTGCAATGGTCCCAACACCCTAAATTTGATCTTTAACACTATTCACTAACAGATATTTAAGCAGGGCATGGTGGCACACACCTTTAATCCTAATGCTCAGGAGGCAGAGGCAGGTGGATCTCTGAGGCCAGCCTGGTCTACACAGGGAGTTCAAGGACAGCCAGAGCTAAATGAGAGAAACCCTGTCTTGAAAAACTAAAAACAAAACAAAACAAACAAAAAGAAAGTTAGTTTAATCCAGAGCTGGCAAGTGATACAGGTGGAACATCTGATTATATAAAAAAGTCACAGAGTGATTTTTTTTTTTAAAGGACAGGTTTATACCACAGGGACCCAGGAGATATCTTGAAGGGGTTTGTATAAATCTGATGCAATTTGAACACCAAAATAATTTAGTAAAAAAAAAAATTGAGCTATACAGCAAAGGATGACCTTCTGACCATCATATGCATACCATAGTACCCCCCCAAATAAATAAATGTAATTTACAAAAAACAACAACAACAAAAAAGAGCCAGATGTGGTGATACACACTTGTAATCCCAGAGCTCTAGGGACAGAGACTGGACTGTAGATGAGTGGTGAGCTCTAGGCCAGTGAGACACTGTGGCAAAAAAACAAGCTGAGCCAGGTATGGTGGCCCACACCTTTAATCCCAGCACTTGGGAGGCAGAGGCAGGCATCCGCCTATGAGTTTGAGGCCAGCCTGGTCTACAAAGCAAGTCCAGGACAGCCAGGGCTACACAGAGAAACCCTGTCTTGAAAAACCTAAATAAATAAATAAGGTGAATGGCTCTCAAGGGACAACACCTGAGGTTGTACTCTGACTGCCATGTGTACCTCCATGTACACATACATTCTCTTGCATACATATACATGATCACACACATGAGGGAAAATGTGCATTTATTTTTATATCACCAACTTCTATTTTTATCACATTTTATAAATTGTTTTCATGTATTTTAAAAAGAAAACAAAAAGCTATAACATAGAAAAGTGTCTGGGAGTAAATAAGGGTCTTGAAGAACTCACTTTTCTTCAGAAGAGAAGGTGGGGCCAGCAGAGAAGCCACAGAGGAGCAGTAGCACCAGGGCCCACAGCTGATGAGACACGGAGAAGCTGGATCTTCATGTTGCAAGGGTAGGTCTGGGCCTGAGGGTCTGTTGGATGTCCTTCACCACAGCTGGAGAGCAGGACACTCTCTATGGAGCCTGAGTGTCACCCCTATCTGATCCTCCCCAGCCTCACCCACTCTTGACAGTGATCCTGCCTCCTCTCTTGAGCACTTCCAGCCCTGGGCCAATCAATCCACCAGGCTTAAGCCACAGTGTACCATGACAACAGGCCAGCAGCTCTGGGGATCTGCAGACACATGTCATCCTCTCCTACCCCAGTCCCTGAAATCTTGCCTTGAGGGTTTGTTTTCAGCTCCAAGTTTGACTGCAGCTCCCTCCTGTAACCTGGCCTACAGCTGCTGACTTCCTCCAGGCTAGTTCAGCCCCTGGCCTTCCTTCAGCAGTTCTGGCATTGTGTGCCTTGCCCGAGTCCTGACTCCCTGGCTCCTCTGACTCAGGACATTGGCTCCTTGTCCCAGGACCCCTCCCTGCCCATGCAAGCTCCAGTCCTCCCAGCCAAGGCCCCCACAGGGGAAGAACTGAAATATCTAACCTGCAATCTTGCAGGCTTCAAGGCCCCTCCAGTTTGTCCTGCCAAAGGACAGCTGCAAACACAATCACCAACCCAACTACACACAGAACAGCAGACACACATAGACGACTAATGAAGCTCTAAGCAGGGATAGCGGTACTCTTTCCAGGAACTGACTACAGACTGAAGGACACACCTACCCAGCATGTCACAGCCTGCAGCACCAAGACTCCTGCTCTACCCTTGGGCTGGTTAGCTTTACATCAACTTGACCCAAGCAGAGTCCTTTCAGAAGAGGGACGCTCAGCTGAGAAAACACCCCTGTGTAAGATTTGCCTTTTGCAAGTCTGGAGTGCATTTCCTTAATTAGCAAGTGATGTGGGAGGGCCTAGTCCATGACCTCTGCCCCAGTTCCCGCCTGACGTCCTCAGGGATGGTCTGTAACCTGAAAGTATGGGTTCTTTTGGACATGGTGTTTGGTCACAGCAGTAGAAACTCTAAACAATCCCTTTCATTTGCTTCCAAAAGTATTCAGGAACCCAAGGAAGGAAAATTAGAAAAGGGATCGCTCATCCAAGCATGATGATCAGGCTCAGAACAGCTACTTGCCTGGGGGGGCTGGAGCAGGAGGATCTGAGACAGTCAGCTTAGCCTGTCTCAGAAACAGAGGGCTGGGATTAGCTCCGCAGTGCAGCACCTGCCTAGAAATCACCAGTGAAGAACTGGGGAGTGCCACTCCGTGGCAGAGTGTTTCCACAGAACCCTCAAGGAGGAGCCACAAGTGTGGCTCAGCAGGAGAGCAGACCCCCCAGTGTTCCTGGGGAGGCTCAGTGGCAGAACACTTGTCTGGCATGGATGAGGCCCTAGGTTCAAAAGTTAATAAAAATTTAAAAAGAGAAGCAGGCTTGATTAGTAGGCCTGACAGTCCATGTCTGGAGCAGGAGCAGATAGCCCCGGGGTGTGCGCCTTCTTTCCTGCTGCTTGCTGGTTTTGAGTTCTCAAACAGCTGTTTCTTTGTCCCTGTCAGCTTCGTGTCTGCAACTGTGACTTAGAGACAACGCGTGTGAGCCACCAACTGCTGCACCTCCATACTAGAGACGTGTTTGAAACAAAGCCTGTGGGTGCTGGGTGCTGCTGGGTTGGTTGTATTTCTGGGCCTACTGTCAGGCACAGCATCACGGTGGTGAGAGCACAGGCAGCAAACAGGAAGCAAAGAGGAAAAACGACAGGAAGAGGACAGGCCAAACAGCCACTAACATATGTTCCTTGTGACCTACTTCCTCCAACCAAATAGGAAATTTTACCATGCCCCAACAATCATTCACATTCTTCCCCATCAAGGGACTAAGGTAGCTCGGTCCTCGTGATCTCTCTGGAAACACTATCAGACACACCCAGAAGTGGGCTGCTCTAATCTTCCAGATCTTTCTCTGTGCACCTCGTTGACAGTCAAGATTAGTTGTTAGCTGGGTATAGAGGTGCACTCTTTAATCCTAGCACTAGAGAGGCCAGCCAGGGCAACACAGTGATACCACGCCTCAAAAAATAAAACAAAACAAACAAAAAGTTGCAGTTTTAATGAAAATGCCTGCCATAGGCTCAGATGTCTGAACACCTGGTCCCAGCTGGTGGTACCATTTGGGGAGGCTTGGGAGGCATGGTCTTGGAGGAATTATGTCCTGAAAAAGTGCTTTGAAAGCTAAAGACAGCATGCCTTTTCTAGTTTGCTCTCTCTGCTTCACGCTTGTGGCTCAAGATGTGAGCCCTTAGCTTCCTGCCTCTGCTACCACACCCGGGCTCTGCCATCAGGGTCTCTTAGTCCTCTAGAACCATTAGCCAAATAAACTTAAGTTCCCTTTGGTCGTGGTGTTCTATCACAGTAATAGAAAAGAGGAACTAATACAGTCGGTAGAAACATTTACTACGCAAGCCCGATTATCTGGGTTTGAAGTCTTAGACTGGATGGATAGAATCGACTCCCAAAAGTTGTCTTCTGATCTTCATGTGCCCATGACACACAAACACCCGTGGGCACACTCTGCACATGTGCACATGAATACACATGCTTTTTGGTTTCTCAAAACAGGGTTTCTCTGTGTAGCCCTGGATGTCCTGGACTCACTTTGTAGACCAGGGTGACCTTGAACTCACAGAGATCTTCCTGCCTCTGCCTTCTGAGTGCTGGGATTTAAGGCGTGTGTCACTGCACCGTGCTTTGATAATGAAAATTTTAAATTAAAGATTACGTATTACAATCTAAAAATGGTTGACAGTCAGCCCGGTGGGCAGCAGTAATCTCAGCATTCAGGAGGCTGAAGCAGGAGGATGCCTGAAGTCTAGAAACTGGGCAAAAAAGTAAGATCCTATCTTGGCTTGGAGAGATGCCCTAGCAGTGAAGGGCATAGACTGTTCTTGCAAAGCACCCGTTCCATTTCTAGCCCTTAGGCAGTTTACAACCACCTGTAACTCTAGCTCCAAGGGATCCAACCAGCATGTTGTTTTAGCCTACAAGGACACTGCATGCACGCACCTGCGCACACACACACAGGCTTTTTAAAAAGAGGTCTCAAAAAATCAAAAGGAATAAACCTGCTCCTCTCCCGCAACGCACACACAAACATAACAGGTATGGTGGCACACAATGGGTTTTTTATTTTTGTTTTTATGAGAAAGGATCTCACTGTGTAGTTCTGGCTGGCCTGGAATTTGCTATGTGGACCAGGCTAGCCTCTGCCTCCCAACTGAATGGCACACACTTTTAATCCCAACACTAAGGAGGCTGAAGCAGAAGAATCATCAAAAGTCTGATGAGAGTGGACTACATAATGAGTTCAAGGTCCATGTGGGCTTTAAGAGACTCCCAAAACAAACAAATGCTTCTCATCTTTCATCATGTGATACCCTATGCTACCCAGGCATCTGGAAACAAAAGGGTCATACCCAGATACCCTTCAACCTTGGACCAGAACCATGATCCAAAATAAGTCACTCACCCAAGCTATAAAGCTGTGTTTCTAGCCACAGAAAATGGACACATTTTTTTGTATGTGTTTTGTGTATATGCATGTTAGCTGTGTTCACATGTGCGTTCCTTACTATGCAGACCAGGCTGGGCTCAAAATGGAGTTTGCTCTTCTCTCGCATTCTCACCACCTGTTCTGCTGAGGACTTCTCCACAGTGAGCTGAGTTCCGGGACATTTCTCCTGGAGCAGCTGTGTGCAGCCCTGGGAGCTCTTAAAAATCAGTCCGTTGTTCCCACACCTCCACACTGTCCAGCAGTGTCTGCCACTGCCTAAATACCTTCCACTGTGCACAAATGTGGCGGAGGCCACAGAAGTCTTAGAGGGCTTAGAGGGCTGCACAGCCACCTTCTCCCCTTGAGTTCTCTCCTCTTCTTTCTTTTTCTTTAATTTTACATAGATGAGTGCTCTATCTACATGTACCCCTTCATGCCGGAAAAGGGCATCATATGCCATAGATGGTTGTGAGCTACCACATGGTTGCTAGGAATTGAACTCTGGACCTCTGGAAGAGCTGACAGTGCTCTTAATCACTGAGCCATCTCACCAGCTGATCCCATGTTTCTTGACCCTAAGGCACAAAGATTTCTTTTCATCTTATTTTTGTGATTTTTCCCAACCAATTCTGAGATCAGACATATTGAGAGAGAGGGTAAGACCAAATAAAAAATCCTCTGAACATTCAGGAAATGGCTGCTGAGGCTTTGAAGCTCACAAAGAACCTGGCCAGCTATGCTGGGTCCTCCTCTCCCTTGGTCATGTCATTGCTACTTTATTGGTTCTGCTCATCCTCTGGCCCTGGAGGCAGAATGCTGGTGACAGTATGCAGCAGGGCTTCGATCTGCTCCTCCGTGAGCCGCTCTTCACTCTCTTCAACCATCTACAAAGAAAAGGAAGTCTGTCAGGGGTTTAGAAGCAAGCCTCCCATTATGGCCCACCTCAGCTATGGGGCCAGCCAGGGCCAGCCCAGCACCTAGTCCTGAGCCAGCCAGATCTTCATCTACGAACCATGGTAGGATAATGCCAGCTCAAATCCCAGACCAAGCCAAAGCGAGCACACAAAATGAAGCTGATTGTCAGTCTCTCTGTTTTCCCACCCGGTTCTTTTCTTTGGAGATGAAGTAGCCCTGGCTCTCCTGGAACTCACTATGTAGACCAGGCATGGCCTCTAGTACACAGAAATCCGCCTGCCCCTGCCTCCTGACTGCTGGGATTAAGGGCATACATCACCACCACGCCCAGCTTGGTTTTCTTTAAATAAAGGAAAACCTAACTATTCTATTTACACTCACATCCATACATGAATATGTTGGATGTGCAAAGAAATTACCTTTGGGGGATGGCATGGCCTTAGATACACTTTTGGACTTCACAACAAGTACCCCTGTCCCTGGAGTGGTATCGCCCCCACTCATCGAAGCTGCTTGCCCTGTGCAGCGCAGGCTCCATCTTTTCAATAGTTCTCATTACCTCCGCTGCTCACCCGAACTGTGCCGGGGCCTCCTGTGTGCCTGCCTGCAGCCACACAAGGAATTTTACAAGCATGATCTCTTCCACACTCACTACAGTCCCACCAAGAAGCAGAATTGGTCTCAGCCTGGCATTCCCAGGTACACAGCCTGCCAGCTAACACACGCCACATCATGGTTTGGATCCTAAATGTCCCTCAAATGCTGTGTATGGAAGGTTTGGTCCCCAGCCTATGTCACTACTGGGAGATGAGACCTTACCTCCCCACCCCCAACAAAAAGCATCATGTTTTAAGATCAGACACAAAATTAATGGCAATAACCCAACATGGTATGCCCCAAAGAGGAAAGGCTATCCGGAGAGATATCTGATTTGATTATTTAGTCTAAAGGGAGGACTGTAACCTGATGACTAACTGGCAGACGTGGCCAGGGAACAGCCTGGCCAAAGCATCTACACAGAGCTCCACCGTGCTGGAGCTGCACTGGAACCATACAGGCTGGGGCACTTTTGGGAGTGAGTGGAGCCCAGAGCCCGAAACCTGAAGCAGGACAGTGCGAGATGAGCACAGCAGGCACGGCACTCTGAGAGAAGCTCCGTACCAACCCCCAGGACACGGGTGCTGTACAGCAGTATGGAGCCCTGTGGTGTGAGCTGGGCTGGAGCCCTAAGGCTCCTCTGTGGGTTAAACCAGTGCTGTGGCCTGCATCACTGTCACTGGGTCTGTCAGCTGCAATGACGATCAGGAGTCGCCAGGTGTGCTCTAAGCAAAGGGGCAACAGCGCTCTGATTCCGCCAACTTTGGTAACAGCAGAAGCCTTTACCAGAACCAAATCCTCAGGGACAACTATACTTGGGAAGGTGATTTTAAACATAAGACTCTTGGTCCTCGGGCACAGGAAGAAGCCTCAGCAGCATTATGCTAAATGAAATACACTCAGAAGAGATTCTTTTCTTTCCAAAGGAAGCTTACCTACTCCTCTTGGACCCCAAGGGGGAGCAACACCTACATCAGAGCCCCACCCCACCCCAACACAGGCGAACAGCTCAAGGCTCCCTCTCAATATGGTTTCAACTTGTTCACAGTATAATGGCAAATGAGAATGTAAAACCCCAAGTGCTAGCAGATGGCTTTTGGAGACAGGCAAATCTCTGCATCTACAAAGCACTCTGAATCCCCAGAGGCTGCCAAACACTCCAGAAGAGGCGGCTCCCCGCTGCAAGCTGCCAGCTCTAGCTCACAGCTTTCCTCACATGACCCCAAGGCTAACAGAGGCTAAGCAGCTGTAATCAGAAACCAAATGCTTTAAAACTGAAAGCACTTTAAAGCTTCATTCCTCTTTAATCTTCTTTTTCTTTTTTTTTTTTTCGAGACAGGGTTTCTCTGTGTATCCTTGAGTGTTGTGGAATCACTTTGTAGACCAGGCTGGCCTCGAACTCACAGAGATCCACCTGACTCTGCCTCCTGAGCGCTGGGACTAAAGGCGTGCGCCACCACGCCCGGCTCCTCTTTAATTTTCAGCGTTTTTAATCTTTGTGTGAATATGCACAAATGCATGCTCAAGTGAGTGTGCCACAGTGAGTGTGTGTGTGTGTGTCAGAGGACAGAGGTGCAAGCCTCACCTCCACCTGGTTTGAGCCAAGGTCTCCTTTAGTTGTTTCCGCTGCCTATGTATATGCCACGACAGCGGCCTGTTTCCAGGGATTCTCATCTCTCTGCCACTCAGAGGAGCCCTAGGATTACAGATGGTCACACTATCTTTACAGAGGTTTGGGGGATTTGACCCCAGGTCAAGCTTGTGGAGTGAGTCCTTTACCTACTGAGCTGTCTCTCCCACCCCACCACCTAAGAATCGGAACTTTTCAGAGACACCTCCTTAGGTTAAGACTTGACAAAAACTCCTCTCCACCTAGGTGGAAAATTGACCTCATTTAACAGGTTGCAGTTAAAAAAAAAAAACAGAGGTTTACCTGAAACACTGTATACAATTACTTTCAATCGGTATTTTACAAATATGAAATATAAATGCATTCTGTGTTGACACTTGGGTCTTAAATGAGATATGGTGGGAATAAGGTCCAATACTAAACACATCTTGGATAGGGAAAACTCAGCTGTAGCAATGGCGTGACTTCCAGCTATTTGGCCCACTCCCCACATGGCCTCTGAAACATCAACTTCCTCTGACTAAGTTAAAGTAATGCTTCCAGTAAGCCCAGTGGGGGCCTGGAAGGCTGTTTAGTGAGCCATGGATCTTAACCGGTGCAGGGAGCACTGCTGCCGTGCAGGCCAGTGATCTGGGGGTTCACAGCGTTCACTGACCCGCCTTCAGGGGGCTCCCAGACTGTTCTGAAAGGACCACAGCAGAGCAAGTCAGAGTCCCACAGCAGGCCCACTTCTTCAGAGCCTCTCGGTCAGTGGACAGCCACTGAAGGGCCACAACAAACCCCAGCCAAGGCTTGTCTTGCTCTCAGCTGAATTCTAGCAAGCATGGGCGGTGCAATCACTTTCTGAGGCTGGGGAGAACACACAGCTATAGTCACTACAGGGAAGCGTTCAAGTCTTCTGCTCTCCAACCTCTGGGAAACCCTCATTCCTCATGCTCTCTGGTACACAGCACACTGCTCTAAGCTCTGATAAATGGCCTGGTGTCTTTTGCAGCCAATTCTAGGGTAGGAAAAAAAAAATGTGACTAACAAACGGTCTAGCTGTACGGAAACTAGAGTTTGTAGAAAGAGAACACCTGAGGGAATACCCAATCTTCTCAGCAGGTGTGATGGGTGATTTTAGGAGTCGACCTAACTGTCCTAAAGTGTACCTGGCCACTGGTAAGGTCCGGTGTGTCTGTGAGCTGTCTCTGGAAGCCTGTGTGTGAGCTAATGGATGTGCTGTAGACTGTCTACTCTCAATGCAGGTAAGCGAGCACCATCTATGTGTCTAGGGCCAGGACAGCACCATTCTTAAACCAACTGTCTCTCCTGGAGCAGGACATTTCACTCCAGGCCTGGGACCCTAGCTCAGGATCTCTGGCCTTTAGGATGTCGGACACACACCAGTGACCCTGAGCTCAGGCCCTGCCTGTGTCAGACCGTTAACCCACCAGCTTCCTTGATTCTGAGGACTTCATACCTGGACTTAGCCAATCTTCTAGTATCTTGGGGTTTTCAGCTTATAGATGTCTTTCTGGGAGGGCCTCTCTGCTCCTATAATCTTGTGACCTACTCCCTTAGTAAGCCCCCTCTCATCTCTGGAAACACAGCTTAGAAAAGGAACAATGTCAGGGTCCCCTAATCAGACCCCAGTGAGCTGCTCACTAGTTCTCTGGAATAAAAAGGAGAGATTCTTTGTCCTCCTCCAACATTGAAAGTGACCCTGACAAGGCCCTTGGAACATGTCTGACACGGCCAAAGTACTCAGCATCAGCTCTCTCACTGAGCAACCCCAGAGCTTTCCACAGGCTCAGGATGGGGACATGTTAATCCTCCTCATGCCTCCTCTCCATCTGTCACTCAGCCACAAACAACATATGGTGCTAATTAAAGTTGGAGGAGACCCAACATGTGACCCTTAGCCCAAGGGACAGGGATTGGCTTCTTGATCTTTCTCTCTCCTATACACTGAATCTGTCTAGCATCTAGAACAATGAGGACACACAGACCAGACCTCTGTTTAACATAAGGGCCAAGCCCCCAGAAAGGAAGGAATTTTTATAATTTAATTTTGGATACATTTGGAAGGACAGAAACAACTCTACGAAGACAATGAAGGTTTTAGTCAAAAATTAACTACTTTATAACCTTTGAAATGTTTTAAATAAGAAATGCTTGAAGATCATAGACCTACTTTGGCCATCGTCTTCCATACTTTTGTAAATCTTACAAAGAGCTGAATACTTCTTTTATTCTTGGTTTTGTTTTTTTTTTTTTTTAATTACATATATTTTTCAGGATTGGAGCATATTATGTGTCTTGGGTTGACCTCAAACTACCACTCTCTAGCTTCTGCCTCCACAACAGGCATGTGCCACCAACCCCTGCTTAAGGGCTGAATATTTCTTTTTTCTTTTCTTTTGGTTTTTCGAGACAGAGTTTCTCTGTGCAGCCCTGGCTGTCCTGGAACTCATCTGCAGATCAGGTTGGCCTCGAACTCAGAGTTCTTCTGCCTTTGCCTCTAGACTGCTGGGATTAAAGGTGTCCACCACTACCTAGCTGGGAGTTGAATGTTTCTAACCACCACCTAGCTGGAAGGTGAATGCTTCTAAGACAAACTTTGAAATCAACTTTAGCAATCCTCAAAAGCAAAGCTTTTTTGGTGGCAACAGGACCTGCTTGCTGAAGCTCTACCCCATGTAACAGGAGGAGCCTGCCACACCGTACACGGAAAGAGCCCCTCCCTGGCCCTCACCCTCACCTTCTCCCTGGAGCACGCTTATTCTGTGTTTGTCCACCACTGCTGAAGTCTACACTGTGACTGCAGTTTGAACTTTATATATTCTGAGGCTCCACTAGATACTTGCATGCAGGGGATGAGACCACAGTTGTGATCTTAGAGAGTGACCTGTAAGCCAAATGTGGTTTCACACGCTCAAACTGTGGCTGCAGAATCCTGAGTTCTCAGCCTGTGGGGCTGGCCGCGGGCCCATCTGAGAGGAGAGGGATCTGCAGTGGGGCAGAAGCTGGGAGAAGGCTGGAATAACTGCAGGGGTGAGCTGTGAAACATCCACAGAAATGAACTCTCTGTGGTGGAGAGAAAATAAGCAGTGGTGGAAGCAACAGGCAGGGGGTACAACTGAGTACCAGCTAGAACAGTTTCTGCTTAGAGCGCAGCCCAGGAGGGCAGGAGAGGAAGGCAGAACGTAGGGAGGGAAGGAAGGGAGGGAAGGTAGGGGGGGAAGGAAGAGCTGGACAGGTTTGTACACAACATCTGGTTGGCTATAACCCTACAGGAAGCCTCAGCCAGAAAGGCCTAGAGCAGCAGAGGACACAGGCTGCCAGACCCATGGAAGGGATTCAACTTCCAGCTTCCCACTCTCAAGTCCACATTAACCAGGGCTGACTGGTAAGGCCTCTGGCTTCTCCCTTCACTTACGGCATGGGGCGGGTGTGCAGGCCTGGCTTGTCTTGCATCTCACACCCACAAAACCACCCTGGAGTCCAGGGTCCCTCCCCGACTCACCAGCTGGATCTCAACCGCGGTCATTGGCCTGTGATTCAGCAGCTGAAGTTTCTCGGCTCTGTGGAAAGAAAAGAAGGAACAACTTAAAACTCTTATGCCCTGAAGGACCTTGGGTCCTGATCAAGTTACTGTCAGAAAAGAACTAGAGAATTACTGCCATGTGGCCTTGCGCTAGGGAAGACTCAGAAGAGGTGGACACTGGACTTCTACCCAGTGGTCCATGTGTGCCAGTATCCTACAGGTACACAGATATGTACAACGCTTCCTCAGACGGCAACAGCAGAGGTACGGTTTTAAAACCAGATCTGAGAGATCACAAATCGGCTCAGTAAATAGAGGTGCTTTCCTGCAGTCCGAATGACCTGAGCATCATCCCTGGATTCTACAAGGTGGCAAGAGAAAACTGACTAAGGACTGTCCTCTGATCACCCCATGCTGCATGTGCGTGTGTGGATATGTGTGTGATATGTGTGTGTGCATGTCTGAGTGCCACAGCACACATGTGGAAGACAGATGTCAAGTTGTTGTTTCTCTTTCTGTCATGTGGATTCCAGGAATCAAACTCAAGTGTTCAGGCTTGGCAGCAAGCACCTTTAGCCATGGAGGCATCTCATTTTTATTTCTGATGACAGGCTAGCCTTGAACTTGCAGTCTAGCTGAGGATGACATCCTGGTCTTGCTTCAATCTCTCAGATACTAGGATTATAGCATGTGATGGTCAATACAGACTGTCTACTTGACTGGATTTATCATCACCTCTGGACATGCCTATGAAGTAGTTTCTAGATTGGGTTAATTGGGGGGTGCCAACACAGATGCCACAATCCCAGGGGCTGGGGTCCTGGACTAAATAAAAAGGGGGGAAGTGAGTGGAGCACCAGCATCCGTCTCTGAGTGCAGCCTGAGGCTGAGTGCCTCGCACACCTGCTGCTATGCTTCCCCACCATGATAAGCCACATCCACTCTCCCTCAGATGGCTGCAGGGTTCTCTTCTTTGCTTGGTTCTGTCATTCCACACTGTCACCTTTTCCTTCCTAGCCTCTTACTGATATACTCATACAAAATGCACAGTCTCAATGGCTACTCCAGGCTTTGATGGAGAAATTCATGTTTCCAAGCTCTATGAGGAGCCGAGCTGCAGACCCCTGGAGCCAAGCGCCTCCCACACAGATACGCCAGATGCTTCCAAATCAACGCATCTGAAACTATCGTGACTACCCTTTCCAGTAAACGAGCAGCTCCCTGTACTTCTAGTCTTGAAGAACCTGCGGTCAGAGTCTGGGAGCCCCATCACTTCTCCCCACTGCCAGTGCTCACTTCCCAGGTACTTTTGCTGATGTTTCTTTGAAGGTGTCTGTGCCCTCTTTGCCATTACTCTAAATCCCTCCCTCCAACCTCTTGGCTACAGGCAATGGCTCCATTCTCTGAGCCCTTCTACTTTCCAATACACCTTCCTCTTACAAGTGAAATGCCTTTTAAGGGGCTGAAATCTTGAGACTGGAAAGATGGTTCAGTAACTAAGCTCTCGCTGAGTTCCAACTGTAATACTTTGTTGGTGAGGTCTAACAGAACAGAGCTCACGGCCTGCCCTCAGAACAGCAGAGGTGAAGATAACTACACAAAGTAATGGCTCCCTAGCAAAACAGAAAGAAGGTGACTTCAAGATCAAAGCTAAGACCTAAAGGACATGTTAGCAGCTTCTCTGTTAAACGTGGTTCCTGTTTTAAAATGCTCCAGCCATCTTATTTGGCAAAAGCAGCCCCATTGCAGCCACGCAGGCCAAGAGGCAGAAGCCTGCATAGTGAGTGAAGCCTGCTGGATCCCTCCACTGGCCACTGCACAACACTGCAGGAGCTTTGCCCAGGCGGACATGGAACCAAGTGGTTCTATTTAAAAGGCTACATAAGACTTGAGAGTAATTAGTATGAAGACCACAAATTCTTAAAGGGAGCCAATAATCCTCTGACTATTGAAGTGTGTTTAAGCTTATGTAGATTACAATCAATTTGCAAGGCAATTCCTATTTTACAGGTTTCTTCCTCCTCCCTTTCTCCAATCCTCTCTTTTCCTTTTCTTTCTCTTAGTAACACTGGTGATGGAACCCAGAGCCTTAATCATGCCCAGAAAACTCTTCACCATGGAAAAGATGGAGGGACTATCCAGATGTCCAGACAAATACTTGGGAAAGGACTTGAAAACCCAATCATTAAGATGTCTGTCACATGGGGCTGGGGCTGGGGCTGGAGAGACGGCTCAGTGGTTAAGAGAGTGCACTGCTCTTGAGGAGGACATGAGTTTAGTTCCCAGCACTCATTTCAGGCAACTCACAGCCATTTCTAATGCCAGGTACAGGAGATCCAAGCCTCTGGCCTCCTCAGGCATCTGCTACTCACCTGACCCTATCCACATCCACACACACAAGCACATAGCCACATAATTAAAAATATTGTTTAAAAGCCGGGCGGTGGTGGCGCACGCCTTTAATCCCAGCACTTGGGAGGCAGAGGCAGGCGGATCTCTGTGAGTTCGAGGCCAGCCTGGTCTACAAAAGTGAGACCAGGACAGCCAGAGCTGTTACACAGAGAAACCCTGTCTCGAAAAACCAAAAAAAAAAAATATATATATATATATTGTTTAAAAAGCAACCATCATTGCTTAATAAGCAACTACTTATTAAGACCCATTCCCACTGGACAATGAAAACCCAGAAGTTTGACTGAACACTACAAAACAAAGAGGCAACATTAACAGAGGCTTTTGACAGGATTGCCTGTCTAAACTACCTGAAAGAGAACATTCAGAAGGCCCAGGATACAATTTACAGTTATTTCAACTAGAAAAAGATGATTTTTCTTGTTGTTTTGTTTTTTTGAGACAGGGTTTTCAGTGTAGCCCTGGCTGTCCTGGAACTCATTCTGTAGACCAGGTTGGCCTTGAACTCACAGAAATCCACCTGCCTCTGCCTCCAGAGTGCTGGGATTAAAGGTGTGTGCCACCATGCCTGGCAAAGATGACTTCTTTCTTTTTTTCTAAAGATTTATTTATTATGTACACAACATTTGGCTTTCATGTGTACCTGAAGGCCAGAAAAGGACACCAGATGTCATTTTAGATGGTTATGAGCCACCACGTGGTTGCTGGGATTCGAACTTGGGTCCTCTGGAAGAACAGCCAGTGCTCTTAACCACTGAGGCATCTCTCCAGCCCCAGATGACTTATTTTCAAAGGAAAAGAACAGATAGCAAACCCATGCTAACTCAGATCTTAGAATTATCAAAGATGTCAGCAACATGAAGCAAAAGTAAACCATCTTGAAATGGATGGACGACCAGTAGTTCTAATAAAAAGAAGTCAGTCAAAAGTGGGGGAGAACAGTGGGAGGTTCCTGGAGAGATGGGTCAGCAGCGAAGAGCACTGGCTACTCTTCCAAGATGACCAGAGTTTAGAACTCAGCACCCACACTGGGCAGCTCACAAACACCTCTAAGTCCAGCTCCAAAGAATCCAACATCCTCTTCTGGCTTCCAAGGACAACTACATACATATTAACACACACACACACACACACACACACACACACACACACACACACACACGGTTTAGGAAATGTGTGTGTTCAGTGTTCATCTAGAGAACAGAAGCAGAGAGGCGAGCTTAGTTTACCATGTGAGCAGTCACCATGCTGAGTGATGATGAAGCTTCTGGAGCCCGCATCAGTGGCTCAGCAATGTCCACCTAGCATGTGTGGGGCCCAGGTGTGACCCCCAGTACCATCAAACACAGAAAACACCAACCAACCAAACAGATGATGATTTACAAAGCGGCTTTTGGAAGTTATTAACACTAGCACTAATCCTACAGAGACATGGAGTGGTTTTCTCCTAATGTAAACCTTTAACCTGTCCTTTTAGCTTTTGTAGACTGAACTCACACATCAAAGGCCAAGAAAAGTTGTTGGTAGGCACCTGATGCGCAGCTGAGACTATACTTAAGCCGCTTCTACCTCAAGCAAACACAAATGCTCAGTGACTTCACTGATCAACCTTATAAAAAGTATTTTCATTGTTTTGTTTGGTTTTTTTTTTTTTTTTGCCTGCCTTCCCTCTCTCTCCCTGTATGCACCAACCCCACAACAGTGCTGGGGATAAAATCCCTTCATACCTGTCAGGTAAACACTAGCACTGAGCTAGCTACATGACCAACCCAAGACTGTAATTTCTGAACCCTCCTTTTAATCTGACTTGGCTGTAATGACAGACAGTGAAAAGCTTCATGAACTGGGACAGTGAGAAAAGACTGTGAGATTAGCCTGCTGTGACTCTACAAGGCCATGTGTCCAATTCTCAGTTGTCTTCTCCACAACACATGACCCGACCTTAAAAGAGTATTGTGTGCAGCTACGAGGACAAAGTGTGACTGAATGCAGATATGGTGGCTGCTGCAGACAGCTGTTCTAAAGACGTTCTCACCACGTTTTGTATTACCTGTTACCTACTGAAGATAAATTACTTACTTGGTCAGCTTGTGGCTTTTCATTGCTGTGAGGAATTCTTGGACAATCGCAGGACTCTGGTTCCTACACGGTGTTTTTGATATGTATTTTAATGTCTACAAAATAAATACACAGAAGAAAGGCAAACATAAGATACAGAAATTTTGAGGGTTTTTAGGATGATTTATTTTTATTTTTAATTATGTGGGTCTATGTGTGTATGTGTAGATTAATACAGACACTTATGGAGGCAAGAGGCTTTAGAACCTCCTGAAACCAGAGGTCCAAGCATCCGAGTCACCCAATATGGGTTCTGGGAATCAAACTTGAGTCCTCTGCAATATGTGCTCTTAACCACTGAGCTATTTGGAGTCTCAGGATGTAGAACTTTGAATAAGGGACTGGAGAGATGGCTCAAGAACACACAGTGCTGTTGCACAGGACCCAGGTTCAGGCTCACAACCATCTGTAACTCCAGTTCTAAGGATCTGATGCTGTCTTCTGATCTCCACAGGCAAACAGGCATGCACATGTACACAGACATACATGCAAGCAAAACACTCAGACACATAATATCCTAAAATGTGCAGAGTCTTGAGAGTTACCTTTTATTTTAAATCACGTTTATGCGTGTGTCTGCATGTGAGTATGTATGTAGAAGTGCAGGTGCCTGGGGAGGAATGAACACTGGACCCTCCAACACTGGAGTTACTTACAGGTGGCTATGAGCCGCCCAAGGCAGGTGCTAGAAACCAAACTCAGGCCGTCTGCAAGAGCAATGAACGTTGTTGACTGCTGAGCCATCACTCCAGCTACAAGAAAGTCAGGTGTTCTAGCATGGAGCCACATCTCCAGCCCAACACTTAACGGAGTGTTTTTATTTCTGCTGACTTGTCGTTAAGTTATAATGGTGCGTGTCAGTTTATTCATCTTTCTTGCTATTTCCTTTCTAATCCCAAACAGGTTAGGAGAGAACAACCTTATGAATTAGTTTTGCTTTCTTTCTTTTTCTTTATGGATTTTCAAAGTTTTTAATCAAAGCATTGCTTTTTGTGTAGTAAAGAATCTGGCCAGCCAGGTGGTAATACATGCCTTTAAACTCAGCACCAAAGAGGCAAAGGCAGACAGATCTTTTTGTGTTCCAAACCAGCCTGGTGTGCGAGTTCCAGGCCAGCCAAGGCTACACAGTGAGACCCTGTCTCAAAAAAATGAAAAAAAGGAAGAGAAAAAAAAGAATTTGGCTTTTCATAAAGAGCAGCTTTGGCCTCTGAGCTGGACTTGTAGGCAGTGCTCTCCAGACCCTTGGACTGTCACACCTAGGCCCCTAGATCATCCTGTATGCATGTGCTTATCAACATGACTTAGTGGCCGGCCCCATCTGTCCACTTTTAGAGCTAGGGCTAGCTAGCAGTAAGACCAGTGTAGATCAAGACCCAGTGGGGCTTCCCTGCTGAACATTCCAGCCCTAAGGCCACATACTGACTTTAGGAAAGCAATATGACCTGAGTCTGTGTGTGAGGACAGTGCAAATAACATGGGTATTCTTCTATTTTTGTATTCTCTTGGCTAATTTTAATCTGAATCCTTTCCTTGTAGCAAACTGTCACTGTGAATGCAATAGCTTCAGTCCTGAGACAGATGGAAGGGAACCCACCACTCCCTGGGCACTGGACAGATGTTAAGCATTGCTAAAAGACTGTAAACTCTGTCAGTGTTTTTCCTGTTCTCATTCTAAGCACTAGTTCTGATGTCCATTTTCCTATACATAAGCAAAGATCCTGTGGGAGACTGTTTCACCCCTTCCCTGTTGGAGAGCTGTTGGGCTCTCCCTTACTGCTCTGGCCTCCCAGTTGACTATCAGTCAGTAGAATACCAAGCCAGCATACCCATTTTGATGCTCTTGTGGCTCCTGAACAGACAGGACTGTTTTGAACAATCTACACTGGATTTTGTTACCACAAGCCACAATGAACTCTAGATGATCCTGCACACATTCAATGCAAGCCAAGGGAGGAACATTTGTCTTGATGGCATTGCAGAGGGTCTACTGTGACTCATGTGGAAGACAAGGCTATGACATCTGCATGTGAGGTCCACTGTGGTCACTACAAGCACCCCTTAGACTTAATGTCAATTTGCCACACATTAGAATCACCTGAGTAGGAAGCGTCACCTAAAGTATCCAGATTGCCTTAATTGACGTGGGGAGTCCCACTCATATTGTAGGTGGCACCTTCTACTAGTGGTCCAGTTACAAATGGACATGGCAGAAGGACGGTCATCTCATCTCACCCTGCTCACGTGGCATCCTTCTACTGCTGAGTTAGTTTGTTCTGCTGCTGCTGATGATGATTTCTACTCTGATATCAGAAACAGTGTTTCCAAGCTTTCATCTTGGACTAGGGACCAGCAGCTCTCCAGGAAACTTCTGGGCTTCCAGTGCCAAATAAGGACCTGCTTAGGCACCCGGCCTGTGGACTGAGCAACTACCAGCTGCTCCCAATGCAACTGAGAGACAGCCATTGTGGTACTACCCTGCTTGCTGCGAGATCGAGTTTCCAGGACCAAGTAATTACAGGGTTCTCAGCTCTCATGTATGACTCTACCAGTGTTACTATTTTAAAGCTGATTTAGTGTGTGTGTGTGTGTGTGTGTGTGTGTTACATATATATTTTTCATCCCATTAAGTCCATTCCTCTACTGACTAACACACCCCTTCTCTGACTATCTAAGTAGGTTGCTCAGCTCTCTGGTGAGGTGACTCAGAGACGCCTGTGCTGTGCTGCCTGCCTTCCCTGATGTTACAAGCCCAATAAAATGCTTCTCTCAGGTGGTTTTTGTGTTTACTTGTCACTGGTTTTTCCTTTCCCATTCCTACTACAGCAAGATGCACTGGCAACATAAAGAAGCAACAGAGGCAGTGAAGCGGCAGCAGACAGAGGCAGTGGTGCAGCAGAGGTGCTAATGGCAAAGGTGGTGGCAGCCCAAGCTTCGGAAGTCATGGGGCGGCTACTTGGCAGCTGGAGAGGCAAAGTTGAGTCCCTGGCTGGCCAACCTGCAAAGGTGGCATGAGCAGGCTACTCTGACAACTGCACACAGAGCTGCAGGGGCTCCCTGTGGCGCAGCCATAACAGTAAGAGAGCAGCCAGAAGGCACAAGGGGGACAGTGAGAGGGCAGGGTGAATGGAGGGCTGAGGCCAAAGGGCACAGGCTGTAAAGACCAGAGTAGCCAAGGTGTGGTGGCACATGCCTGTAAGTCCCTGCACCCAGGAAGTAGAAACAGGAGGATCGGGAGTTCAAAATCCTCCTGACTACATAAGAAGCCTGGGCTACATGACATCCCATCTCAAAACAAACAGGCTGAGAGAAGAGAAACTGCAGGCTGTGGTAGCTAGAAGAGTTCTAGAGAGCCGCCATATGTTTAGGGCCAAAGATGTCAGGCCACCCCGGGCCTGCAAAGTGTAATACTGAGACCATCAAGTGTGGCAGAAGTTAGGCCTTTAGTGGATTAGTAGGCAGTTCAGGTTAGCATCTGGTAGCACATAAGGAGGAGCTTGGCGTCCTTCTAACCTACTGAAGTGGACAAAGTCAAGTTGAGGCCAGACAATATGCCCTATTGAAGGGACGTGGCTAAGAAACTGAGCAATCCACGCAGATGACATCAGTTGCTGTGAGAAGCAACGGGACTGCTGAACATTGTGAGAAATCTCATGGACCCTCGAGACCTCCAAGGATCTACAGATAATGCCATATATAAGCCAGAGAAATCCATGTGGTCTCCCTCTTACTCCTGCCCTCACCGACTGAGAAGTCACGCTGGAAAAGTGCACAGCAAGGTATGCCATTTACAGAATTTAGACTGCGTCAGCCCAAGGCAAAGGCCTGGCATAAACCTGCTGAGAGGGAGTTCCTTTAAAGGCATGTTTGGGGCTCCACAGTGCCAAAACAGTGAGCCAGGCAAGCGGAGTTCAGAAACCGCTGGGAGAGGTTTTCGGCCATGGCCGAAGAGACCGTGGAGGCAAGTCTCAGCTGTGGAAAAGGCCAGCCTCGGTTTGGAGGTTGGAACAGACTGACTTTATAAGCCAGACACAATTTGGTGGATGAAATGAGTTGGACTTGAGAACTGGTAAAGTTAGGCCCAAACGGACACTAAGCTTTGAAAAGGACTGCCTGCTGGGACTGCAGTAAACCAAGTCATCCTGCACAAGCTACGCTAAGAATATTAATACCCCCCCCCTTTTTTTCTTTTTCGGTTTTTTTGAGACAGGATTTTTCTGTACATTCCTGGCTGTCCTGGACTCACTTTGTAGACCAGGCTGGTCTTGAACTCACAGAGATCCACCTGCCCCTACCTCCCGAGTGCTGGGATAAAGGCATGCACCACCACGCCCGGCAGAATATTAATATCCTTTTAAGGAAGTTAAAATAGTGTTAGTTAAGTGTTTTTAGATAGGTATTAGAGTATTCTTAGATATTAGATGGATTCTGGGTTATAGGTTATAAGATTTAGGTATTTTATAGTTTGTTTATTTGACCTCCTAGGCCTACCCAACAAACAGAACACTCTCAGAGCTGAAAGTCGCTCTCCCAAAAGCCTGCGTGAAGTTGTAACACTAGAGCGCCCCATGTGCTGCGGCTCCCACCTGCCCTAGAGCAGCACTAGCAGCAGCACATTGTACCCGCTTCCCCGGCTGCCTGCCCAGGACTCATCCAGGGAGAGCAAAAGGATCCCAGCCAGCAGACTGCGAGCACCTGACGGTGGTTCAGGGGCCCCAAATGTGCGCTTAGTTTCTACAAGTGAGAACAATTTTATTCCGTCTTCCTATATAGCAAGTGGCCACATTCCTAATTCCCTGAGCAGCACCCACCCTCCTGGCTGGCGAGGCTCTGAGCAGCTAGACTCGCCTCATAGGTGATGGCGTTCAAGTTCTGCTGCCCGGCGCTATGTTTGTTCTTCCCACTCTCCTTCCGCTGCTCTTTGAGATCTGTTAGTAACTGGTACACCTAGGAAGGGAAACATAAGATATCTGTCAGTAAATGTCAGTGGATGTATCTCTTCCAAGATTTTAAGACAGTCATGGGAGACTGCTTTCTTTCCACAAACCTACTTCCCAACAGCTGGTCTAGAGCAAGTATTACATCCAAGAACCATGCAATCAATAGCTTTCAGATGCTCTCTTTGCTAAGTCAATTCAAATCATCGGTTTATTTAAAATAGAGAGGGATGGTTCAGTGGCTAAGAGCACTTGCTGCTCTTATAGAGGACCCTCACATCGGCCAGCTCACAACCATCTGTGACTGCAGCTCCAGGGATCCAGTGACCTAGTCTGGCCTCTGAGCACTACATTTACATGCACATACCCACACACACAGACACACATATTAAAAATTAAAATGAGACCCGTAAAAAGGTAACCGTGAACACTACTTAAAAACATGTATCACAGGCTCAGTCAGTAAAGGCACTTGTTACCAAACATGGCAACCTCAGTCCTATCCCCGACCAACAAGGCAGACAGAGAGAACCAAATCCCACAAGTCCTCTATCCTCCATGTGCATGCAGCTACATATCACACAAAATAAATAAAATGTAATTAAAAAAATTTTAAAGCCATACATCACGAATCCTTATCTCAAAGCCGTTATGAGTATTTGAAAGCAAATTTTCCTAAACTAAATATTTTAAGAGGGCTCTCCTTAATACACAAGCCTAGTGTAACACTTTCTTTCTATAAGAGTGTGAGCCTAGCCGGGCGGTGGTGGCGCACGCCTTTAATCCCAGCACTTGGGAGGCAGAGGCAGGCGGATCTTTGCGAGTTCGAGGCCAGCCTGGTCTACAAAGCGAGTCCAGGACAGCCAGAGCTGTTAAACAGAGAAACCCTGTCTCAAAAAAAAACCAAAAAAAAAAGAGTGTGAGCCGGGCATGGTGGCTCACACCTTTAATCCCAGCACTTGGGAGGCAGAGGCAGGAGGATCTCTGTGAGTCTGAGGCCGGCCTGGTCTACAGAGTGAGTCTAGGACAGCCAGGGCTGTTACACAGAGAAACCCTGTCTTGAAAAAAAAAAAGAAAGGAAGGAAGGAAGGAAGGAAAGAAGAACATGAGACAAATGATAAAATACAACATTTAAAAAAAAGAGCAAAGAAAAAATAATAAGAGCTGAGGATACATCTCAGTGAAAAACCATCTGCCTAATCTGACAAAAATTCCTGGGGCCCCAGCATGACAAGAAAAACAAAGGGGAAATGCTATAGGTTCTTTATACTTTCCCCACAGAGGAAAAACTCACACACATTAGTGCAGGGTTGGAGATGAATAGGACTTTAGTTCTGTTTGTGAGATCCTACCAGACATCTGAGGAAAATACAAGCTCACAGATCATTACTAGACATGTGTGTAACACCCCCACAACAGCTCCCCAACCTCACCACCTTTGAAAACTGGCATGAGATCCAATAAACATAATTTTCCCCAGTGAAAAAAACACCCAAATACTGAGCAGAGGCCAAGCAGGATGAAGAAGTTCCTAAAAGCCAATGTTTTAACCAATGAATATTTCCTTCCTGTGCTACCACAACCACTCAGGGTGACTCTTCAGGAAGCAATATGGCAGACTGAGTTAACTTTACACATAGCACACATGCGTGCGCACACACACAACACACACATGCACACGGTATACATGCACACAGTACACATGCACACAGCACACACATGCACACAGCATGCACATGCACACAGTATACATGCATGCAGTACACATGCACACAGCACGCACACGCACACAGCACACGCACAGCACAGAATGGAGGCCGACACCTCCTCCAAGACTGACTTTTCTCCAGGACATGGAAACTGACAGTGGTTTGTACGCAGGCCCTTCTACCCCAGAGCTGTCCCGTCAGAGGGCTTTACTAGCAGCAAACTAGACTCAGACAAACTTCTTCACCTCAGAAGTGAGGTGAAGTATTATTACCTCCTTCCTCTCTCTCCATCAGCCCCCAAATTAAACCAGCTCATTCTCAGTAAATGGTGTGTCAAGTCAGCTCTTCTTCTCAAATGAGGAATTAACATCCCTGAGGCCATCTGAAGAGCAAAGTGAATCAAGGATGGTAACCAGGAAGAGGCCAAGTGGCCCTGAAGCAGCAGCTCTTCGTCCAGGACATCTGACTGGTCTGGAGACTCTGGGATTTGCGAAGGGCACCTATCATGAACCAGAGCCTCCCCACTTCCCTGAAGAACCATGTGTAGTTCACCAAACTTAGAACATTCCAGAATCTACCAGAGGCCACCTGCCCGTGTTAAAGTGGACCCTCCGAATGACTTGTCATTTCTAAAGAAAATTAATCCAGCAGCTTCACAAGCGAAAACTAAACCCAAAGAGAAGACTACAACGGCCTCTGTGGGCCTTACCTCATAGTTACTGAGCAGCGCCGCGTTCGCATCCTTCCTGCAAAAGAACAGCGAGCCATCGTCAGGTCACATCCATTCCGAGGTTTCAAGTCTCTACAAAAACACTCTATAGTTAAGATCCAGCTACTAATTCAGGAACAACCTAAAATTAGAAATGCCTTAAGTCCCGCCTGGGTTAGCTGGCCCTGCATCAGCAATTTCACATAGAGACAACTTTTCTGAAACAGGAATTACAGACAGTTGTGAGCTGCCACGTGGGTGCTGGGATTTGAACCTGGGTCCTTTGGAAGAACAGCCAGTGCTCTTAACCACTGAGGCACCTCTCCAGCCTTCCCTCTTCTTTTAATATCATTTGACTTACATGTGTGCATGGGTCTATGAGAGTGTATGTATGTACTACATGAGTGTGCAGACATACATAACTGTGTGCACAGAAGCCAGAAGCAGGCACTGAGCCCCTCAAACCTGGAGCTCAAGGTGTTCACAGGATGCCTAGACTTGTCTCAAGGGAGCTGAGATCTCAACACTGGGTCTTATTATGTAACCACTGAGCTACCTCTGCAGACCCCAGACTTTGGTTTTTACAGACATAGCATATCACACACCCATTTCCCCATGGATGACTAAGATACCATCTCACCCCAAATCTATGTAGACAGAAAGCTGAGGAGTCAGACATCTGGCACACTAGCTACAAGAACATTGAAAGCAAACCCTCGAAGGAACCCCACTACAGAAGGGTCCGTAAGCAATGAGAGCATTAGAAATGCCTGGAGAATCAAAGTGCCGATTTGTCCTGAACCAACATCCCTGTCTCGTTACCACTACCAGCCACTGGCATCTTTGACAGCCCGAGCCCTGCCATGTCAACAGAAAAGCCGTGTGTACTTTAACACTGACAGTGTCACTAGGAGCTCCAGCAAGGGTCAAGGATCCCATGAAAGAGTCACAGAGACGTCATATATTTAGTTGCTGAAAGCCTGTTTTTCCCCGTGTGACAGCTGATTAAGCAAATGGTCTCAGTCCCTGTTGAGCACAGCTACAGCACAAATAACAACTCACCCACTCCACACCATCTTACCAGAGATCCTATCAGTAAGGCTCCAGACCACAGGTGGTCCACTCCACACCATTACAGAGGATGTGCTGCTTTAAACAGCCTGCAGCCAGTACACTATGACAATTAAGGACACAGTTTTGAAACTAGACATATTTAGGTTCAGATTTCCTCTCTGCCAAATGTGAGATGCACATTTATTGGGCCAATTTCTCCCCAGGCTTACCCCAACGAAGACAGTATACAGGGAATAATCTAGTCCAGCCTGGGGCTGGAGAGATGACTCAGTGGCTACAAACTCTTCTGCTCTTGTAGAGAACTGAGTTCACCTTCCAGCACCCACATCGGACAGCTCACAACTGTCTGTAACTTGTTCCAGTGCTCTCTTCCAGCTTCCAAGGGCACATGCACTCACATGTGCACAGGCAAGCTGACAAACACATACATATAAATATTTTTAATATTTCCCTGAATAATGTATTTATTTTCGGGCATGGTGATGTACGCCTTTAGTCCCAGCACTCGGGGAGGCAGAGGCAGGTGGATCTCTGTGAGTTCAAGGCCAGCCTGGTCTACAAAGTGAGTCCAGGACAGTCAAGGATACACAGAGAAACCCTGTCTCAAAAAAACAAAATGTATTTATTTCTGTTTTATGCACATGGTGTTTTGCCTGCACGTATGTCTGTGTGAGGGTACTGGATTCTCTGGAACTGGAGTCTCAGACAGTTATGAGCTGCCATGTGGGTGCTAGGAACTGAATGCAGGTCCTCTGGAAGAGCATCTCTCCAACCCCATAATTTTTTTTTAAATAAACTGAAGTGTAACCTGATTCTAAACCCCATACTATCATTGGCTGTGTGAATTTTCTAAAGTGATTTCATCTCTTAATTAAATCTTCTCATCTACAACATGGAAAATATACTATACATACAGGATTAAAGCTGACGAACACATACATATAAATATTTTTAATACTCCCCTTAATGATGTATTTATTGTCGGGCGTGGTGGCGCACACCTTTAGTCCCAACACTCGGAAGGCAGAGGCAGGCGATCTCTGTGAGTTCAAGGCCAGCCTGGTCTACAGAATGAGTTCCAGGACAGCAAGAGATACACAGAGAAAAGCTGTCTCGAAAAAAAAAAAATAAAAATAAAAATTATGTCAACTCTTACTAAAACCCCTCTGATTGCAGGGCTCACTAATATAATTTCCATTTTACAGATAACAGAGCTGAGGCTTGAAGATTAAAGCAATTTGTTCATACAGTAAGAAGTCCCAGTGAAACAGAAGACAATTATGACTACAAAAAATGAGACTAAACTAGGTGAAAGAAACTAGTAACAGAATCCTAGAGATTCAGCTTGAGCAGTCTAGAGCTGACACAATGTGCGCAAAACCCACTGTGTGCTCTGTCACCAGAAGGGCACCTAGATGGAGCAAATGACGGTACAGTATTTCAAAACCCTGGGCGCGATAGCTGCTTTCCCCAGTCAACAAGTGCAGCGGAAGTCACCACAGCTAACACAGGTCAGCTTAGCCCTCAATTCCACGGCACAGCGGGGTCAGCACAGAAACCAGATCAGCGAGCAGAGCCTAGCCAAACGCACTGGTAATTCAGCAAACAGCTGGATTTCACAAATCTCCCGCTTCACCCCAAAGACCCTGCACCCCAGTCACATAGTACATTTAGAAAGAATCTACCACAAGAAAAATACTGCAGGGTCAGCTGGCAGAATGCTTGCCTAGCATGCACAGGGCCTTGGTTCCAAATATACCAGGCAAAAAGTATCAGACGTTCAATGTCACCCTCAGCTACAGGTCTATCTGAGTTAAATGAGAGCCTGTCTTTACAAAAACGAAAAAGAAAACCAAATTATGTCCACTTAGGCAGGAAATCAGTCCACTAGGCTTCCTATTTCTGCCTGAAATCGAGTTACGCTCCCTGTGCCCTCAGGGGAGCACCACTCCTGTGTAATCCCTTCAGGGCCAGTGGATCATCCCCTGTGTCACTGGTATATGTCATTTCCAAATCCAACACCACTCTGCTGTCATGACTGACAAATCTGACCTTGGCCATTCCAAATAACTGCCCAACTACTCAAGTCAGTACTGTTAACACAAAAACGGGCAAAGTGGTGCATACTTATAACCACAGCACTAATGCTGCGGCAAGAGGATTCTGTCTGTCCATCTGTCTGCCCCACACACGCACACATGTGCGCAAACACAGATGTCAGAATCTAACAAACATCATCAGCCTTCTCTAGAAAATACAGGAGAGCAGGGATGGAAATTCTCTTTCACATATAACTTGAAAAGAAAAAAGAAAAGGTGTGCTGGGAGTTAAGGCCCGGGCCTGGCACATGTTAAGCAAGCACTCTACACCAACTTCTACAGCTCCTCATGTACGTACTTTAGTTAGTCTGTCTGAGGACCAAGAGAACAGTGCAGATATTGCATCTTGCAGACAGACTCTGGCTGGCATAAATCAATTAATTCATTTATTTCTAATCCCTTCCTTCCTTTCTTTAGTTTCCATTTCTTTTTTGTTTGTTGGGACAGTGTCTCACTATGTAGTCCAGGCTGGCCTAAATACTCATGATTCCCCTGCCTCAGGCCATCTGACTACTAGGAATGTAGTTGTGCATCACAATGCCTGGGTGATTTTAAGATCCAGCTACTCAGCTAAATACTCAGATTAAATGCCAATAAGTTCTAAGCATAATTTTATTCAATACAAGGCCAATGAGTGGCTGAGATGTAGTTGAATGGTAGGTAGCACATGTGCTTAGCATATAATCCCCAGAACCAACTCTTTTGTCAATGAGTATACCAGCCACCTTCTTCCATGAAGGCCTATGTGAGCTGGATGCCTTGGAAATTTCTTTTTTTTTAAGATTTATTATTTATTCATGTATATGTGTGCACATGTGTTCAGCTGCCTACAAAGATGAGAAAAGGGCATCAGATCCCTGAAGCTGAAGTTACAGAGGGTTGTAGGCCACCTGATGTGGGGGCTGAGAACAGAACTTAGGTCTTCTCCAAGGGCAGCAAATGTTTTTACCCACACAGCTATCTCTCCAACCCCAAGGGAAATTCTGTGAAGGGTAACTTTTACCCTCAATAAGTACTTTCCTACAGTCAGTCACTACTACATTGTTGGGGAAAGAACAATCTCCATTTCCCACAAAGGAAAACACAAAGCACAAATAATTCAGGAAGGCAACTGAACCCAAACCGTGCAAAGCTGGTAACTGCATCCCATCCTACTGGTGGTAGCTCAACTTCATAATCTGACTGAACTAAAGCAAACAAGCAAATTCATCACAAGGCCAGTGTCATAGAGAAGCCTAAGGAACTGTTCCAGAATAAAGGAATTTAAAGGGAAGCACAAGTCAGTGCAATTCTTCACTGGTCCAGGGAAACCCAGCTAAATGACATTATTGAGGCTGGAGAGATGGCTCAGTGGTGGAAATACTTGTTCCTCTTCCAGAGAATCCAAGATTGGATGCCAGCACCCACGCTGGGCATCTCGCAAATAACTACAACTCCATCTTCAGGGGAAGATGCCTTTTCTAGCTGTCACAGACACCCACACACAGGCATACACACGTAAAATTTTAAAACTTTGTTTTTGATTTTTTTTTCAAGACGGTTTCTCTGTGTAGCCCTGGTTGTCCTGGAACTCACTCTGTAGACCAGATTGGTCTCCAGCTCAGAGACCCCCCTGCCTCTGCCTTCTGAGTACTGGGATTACAGGCATTGCCCCACCAACTTGTTGAATAATAGTATCCTGTTTACTTATAACAATATCACTTTTTGAGAACGGCTGAAGAAACTGGCGATATAGGTTCGTGGCTAAGGGCACTTGTTGCTCTACCAGAAAACCAGCATTCAGTACTCAGCATCCAGCTGGTGGCTCACAACCACCTGGAACTCCAGTTCTAAAGGATCCAATGCCCTCTTCTGACCTTGCAGACACCAGGCACAAATGTGGTACGTATATATGCAGGCAAAACACTCTAACACATGAAATAAATGTAAAAAGGTTTTGAGTGGTTGTTTTTGTTTTTCAAGACAGGGTTTCTTTGTGTAACCCTGGCTGTCCTGGACTCACTTTGTAGACCAGGCTGGCCTTGAACTCATAGAGATCCACCTGCCTCTGTCTCCAGAGCGCTAGAATTAGAGGCATGTGCCTGGCAATTAGACAGCTGTGAACTGCCATGTGGGTGCTGGGATTTGAACCAGAGTCCTTTAGAAGAATAGCCAGTGCTCTTAACCACTGAACCATCTCTCTAGCCCCCAGATATCTGTTTCATAAAGCAGTTTTCATCCGTTTGCTGTTTTCTCCATCTCTCCAGCCCTGGTTTGTTTGTTTGTTTTTGTTTTGTTTTGTTTTGAGACAGGGTTTCTCTGTGTAGCCCTGGTTGTCTTGGGACTCACTCTGTAGACCAGGCTGGTCTTGAACTCAGAAATGCACCTGCCTCTCCCTCCTGAGTGCCAGGATTAAAGGCATGTGCCATGACCACCCAGATCAAATAGTATTTCTAAAGGGTGAAAAAATGACATGATGTCTGCAACTCTCAACGTGTGGATACAGGTGCATGGAGAGAATGTTCATGCAAACAAATCATCTCAAATGGTTCAGTGTAACATGTGTGGATACAGGTGCATGGAGAGAATGCTCATGCAAACGACCAGGCAAACAGTCATGCTGAATGCTGACAAGCGGGCCGGCGGGTGGCTCCCTGAGTAAAGGCGCTCACTGCCAAGGCTGACAGCCTGAGTTTGATCCCATATGGTGGAAAGAGAAAACTAACTCCCACAAGTTGTTCTCTGACTTCCACATTTGAGCTGTGGCACATGTACACCCAATAAAATAAGTAAATAAAGATAATTCATTATTTTTAAGTTATTAACAAGGCCTAAGTGAGATGCTTCGGCGGGTAAAGGGACCTGCCACCAAGCCTGATGCCCTGAGTTTGATCCCAGGGACCCACATAGTGGGAGAAAAGAACTGTCCACAAACTGTCCTCTTAGCACCAAGACATACACACTCACAAATAATTAAAATGTAATAAAAAATTTTTAAAATGTTAACATGACCTAGGTGTGGTGGCACCCACTATAAATCTAGCACTGTCCGGTAGGGCAGAAGGATCAGAAATTTAAGGCCAGCCTAGGCTTTGGTAAGAACCCTGTTTGTTTAAAAAGACAAAACAAAACAAAAAACAGGTGTGGTGATGTAGGACTTTAATCCCAGCACTTGAGAGTAAGAGGCAGGTGGATCTCTTTGAATTAGAGGCCAGCCTGGTATATAAAGCGAGTTCCAGGACAGCCCATACTGCTACACAGAGAAACCTTGCCTCGAAAAACCATAAATAAATAAATAAATAGATAGATAGATGGATGGATGGATGGATGGATGGATGAATGAATAAATAAATAAATAAATAAAACCAAAAAATCAACTAGATACAGAAACTCACAATTGTAATCTCAGCATTTGGAAGGTGGAGGCAATATCTCCCCAGCCCAGAGTTTGTGCTTTTATTTTGTTTTTTAAATAGGCTCTCACTATGTAACACAGACCAGCCTGGAACTTGCTGTGCAGCCGGGCTGCCCTTAACATTTCGTTCCTTCTGTCTGTAGTCCCAGGTGAATTTTAAAGACTATGGAATGTCTTTAAATGCTATAAGTAGGCAGTTACTTAGCGTCCTTACGTAATTCATTAGTGGACTGAAGCTGACTTACTATTAGAAATTTAACCCGTAAAAGTTTGCTGAATGTGCTAAGTCAATTTAATGGAAGAAAGCAACCACTTTGGAGAACAGAATTCTGAATTAACAGAACAGGATGATCTATTGACGCACTTTCCTGAAACGCACACAAACATCAGAAAACAGAACAACGACAAAAATGTGAGCAATGTCTATTAATTGCCACACACTTAACTTACGAATGTAATGACGAACAGAATTGCTAAACTTTTCTAAGCTTAAAACACGCCATCAGCTCACGTGCTGAACCTTGATACAACTGAAAGCTTCACAGTGAATGAACACACTTTAGCTTGTACGCTCCCACTGCAAAGCTAGCCAACGAGCACACTCTTCCTAAGCCACTGCAGGTTTGTGATGTATTACTTCTCTTTTCTAAATCCATATTGCTAGCTGTAAAAGGAAAGCAATCCTATCGCTCTTGCACGTGTGTGCCGCGCGCGCACACACTCATGCTACAGAAGACAATGCCCATTTCCCCAACTCTGATATAATTACATTCAAGAAGGCACAGGTGGCTGCGGAGATGGCTCAGCAGTTAAGAGTTTGGATTGCTCTGGCAGAGGACCTGAGTTTGAATCCCAGCATCCACATCTGGGAGCTGATAATCATCAGTAACTCTAGCTCCAGGGGATCCGATGCCCTCTTCTGGCCTCCAAGGGCACTGCACTCACATGCACACATCCACAAAGACATATACACACATAATAAAAAATAATTTTTAAAGCCTTAAAAAGGGGGGAGACCATGAGTTGAGAATGTAGCTCAGTTAGGACAGTGCTTATCCTAACACACACAAAGCCCTGAGCCGCAACACCAGCACTACATAAACAGGGCATGGTGTCATACGCCAGTAAGCTCAGCACTTGGAAAGTAGAAGCATTAGGATCAGAAAAGCTCAAGGTCATCCATCATCCTTGAATACATAGTGAGTTCAAGGCTAACCTCGGATACATGAGACTCTACCACAATGGGGGGGGGTAACAGATTGTCCAATGACTGCAAAGGAAAAAGAGGTAGATTTTTGGTCCAAACAATCTGACAGAAAATGGGGGGGAGGGGGAGAAAGACCAGAAACATGAGGAATCACCACCATATTAGTGAGTAGTGACAGAGAATGCATACAGAGAAATCGTCCCAAGATGAAGCACAAAGATGCTCAATATTAGCAAGTGAAGAGAAGGAGCAAGAAAACAACAGCAAGCAGTAGGATGTAGGTGGAAACCCAGGGGTGTGTCAGAGAGCTGAGAATTTCCAGGGTTTCTGAAGATGGAGAAAGCTGAACCAGATAGCCCAAGACCTACACAGTGAGAGAGCCCCCCTCAATTAGACTGAAGGGCTAATCTGATGTGGCTTGAGAGGTGGAGACAGGACATCAGAACTCCATACCCTCAGGGAAATAGCAAGTTCAAAGCCAGCCTGGGCTACTTATGACTCTGTCAAAAAAAAAAAAAAAGAAAAAAAAGTCTCACCAACTGTATATATAACAACCGAACAGAAGACAAGAAACATGAATAACACTAACACAGTTTAGGTATGTCAGCCATGTACATAAAGTCTGCAGGTAGAGTAGATGAAAAAACTTCCAAAGCATTCTTTAAAAAGTGTGGGAAGAAAACCTGTTAGGATGACTTTGTTGGTGGTAGAGTTACTGCCTAGCATACTCTTCCATCCCAAACACCACAATATGATGATGGGACGGGATGGCTAAAATACTTGCCCAGCATCCCTAGGTAACGTCCTCAGCATCACAAATAGTAATAGTAACATTGATGGTGTGGAAGGATTCTGTCATTCATCGGTGCCTGACTAGCATGTACAAGACTCTGGGTACCAGCCGGGCAGTGGTGGCGCACGCCTTTAATCCCAGCACTTGGGAGGCAGAGGCAGGCGGATCTTTGCGAGTTCGAGGCCAGCCTGGTCTACAAATTGAGTCCAGGATAGCCAGGGCTACACAGAGAAACCCTGTCTCGAAAAACCAAAAAAAAAAAAAAAGACTCTGGGTACCATCCCCAACATCACAAAATGATAACCATAATGATGATGATGACCACGAGGTTGACAACAACAGGTGGGAGTGTAGTTCAGAAATTTGCCTAGTTGTTGGGTAGTAGTGGCCCACACCTTTAATCCCAACAGAAGCAAGCAGAGGTGTGAGTTCAAGGGCAGCCTGGTCTACAGAGCAAGTTTCAGGAGAGCCAGGGCTACACAGAGAAACCCTGTCTGGAAAAGCAAAGCAAAACAAAACAAAATAAAATAGTAATGTGAAAGTTTGTTGCTCAACAATTTCATACATATATACAATGTATCAAAAAGCCAAAAGGGAGGGTACAGACCACTGCAGATGCCACCATCTATGTATAGGTGGTCCTGGGCTGTTTGAAGAAGTTAGAGAAAGCTAGAGAGTAGATCAGGAAGCAGAGTTCTTCAACGATTTCTGGTTCAGGTTCCTGTGGTGAATTCCTGCCCTGACTGACCTTAATGATGAGCTGAAAGTTCATGAAAATGTAAGATGTAATAAACCCTTTCTACTCGTAAATCGATTTTGGTGGAGGTGTTTGTCACCGACACAGACCAACCATGTGCAAAGGCCCGGGTACCACCTCCACCATTAGGAAATGGTGGGCTGGAGAGATGGCTCAGCGCTTAAGAGCACCACTGGCTGCTCTTCCAAAAGGCCTGGGTTCAAATCCCAGCGCCCACGTGGCAGTTTCACAACTGTTTGTAATTGCCGGGCGTGGTGACACAGGTCTTTGAGCTCAGCAGTAGGCAAAGACAGGCAGATCACCGTGAGTTCAAGGCTAACCTGGTCTATAAAGTGAGTTCAGGACACACTGTCTCAAAAATATATATATTTTTTTAAAAAGAAACACTCGCAAAATTAATTGATTGATTAATTATGATGGTGATGATGATGGCTGGGAATATAGCTCAGTAGTAGAGTGTTTCCCTAACATATGCAAAGCCCGCATCACACGATAGTAATTAGGACTGGGACGTATCTCAGGGGTAGACTACTTGGGGAGTACGTGCAATCTCTTGGGTTTCATTCCCAGAACCAGAAAGAAAAAGAAATCCCTCTATCCTTCCCACACACACCCCCCAAAAGAACGCAGTGTACGAGGGGAGCGCGGGTTCCCAGACCAGCAGGGTCCCTTCTCTGCCCCCCCACCTCCCGGTACTTCCGGCCCGTGCACTCCGCCCACCCGTCCTGCTCGCGGGGCCGGAGGTCTGGCCGCCGGCCGCCTCACTGTCCCCAGCTGAACCCGGTTTCCACGGGACGTGCCGCTTACACTTCCATGTTGCCTCCGCCTCGTCGTGCGCAGTCACTAAGAGGGAATGGCCTCACGTTGCGCTACCGCCACACAGCTAACCTCCTCTGTGTGTGCCGCAAGGCACTCTGGGACCGCCGTGGCGCATGCCTGGATGGCTGCAGGGAACACAGGGATCCTTGTTGATTCTCGGTGGCCGTACTCGGGTCTAATTTCAGCCCTTTGGAGACCGAATTTAAACGTTTTCATGGTGTAGATTTTGTTAACAGTTTGTCTTGCCCGCGTTCAAATCCCTAAACGGGGCATGGTGGCTCACACCTGTAATCCCAGCCCTAGACAGACTGAGGCAGGAGAATTGTCGCCTCCAGCCTGGGCTCCATAGTGAGTTTCAAGTCATCCTGGGCTATTTGAGACACTGTGTCCAAACAAAGAAACAAAACAAGAAACCAGAAGCCAGGCATGGAGGCGAACACCTCTAATTCCAGCAAAGGAGGAAGAGGGAGGCAGAGGCAAGCACATTTCTATGAGTTTAGAGACTAGCCTGATCTACATAGTGAGTTCCAAGACAGCCAGGGCTACATAGAGAAACCCAGTCTCAAAAGAGAGAGAGACAGAGAGACAGAGCTGGAGAGATGGTTTGACAATTAAGAGTACTTGTAGTTCTTAAAGAGTACCGGGATTTGGTTCCCCAGCACCAAGGTGGTGTCTCATAACAACCTATAACTCCCGTTGCAGGAGATCTAAGGCCCTCTCACCAGGCAGGCCTGGTAAGTATGTATATACATGTAGGCACATATACATAAACCGAATCTTAAAAAAAAAAAGAAAAGAAAAAAGGCTGAACATGCTGGCCCATATCTGCTGTGATCCTAATACTTGAGAGATGGAGGCAGGAGGATTAGGGGTTCACAGTCATCCTCTATACAGTAAATTCAAGGCTAGACTGGGATACAGATACTTTGTCTCAAAACAGAAAAGAGTGTAACCGAACTTTTAAATTATTATTTAACACTTATTTATTTATTACTAAATTCACTTATAACAAACACCAACAATTTCTTAACTATTAATAAATTCCTACAACCCCTATTGATAATCATAACTACTTTCATAACCTTTTAGAATGATACAGTCTCTGGGGCAGGTCCTCAGTCGTCAGGAACACAGTATTTGTTGTAGATTCTTTAACACACTTAGCAGTCCTTTTTCTGGATCTCTCAGATGCAGGTTCGTCAGGGTAAGTTGGTTATTGCAGTCTCACCTTAAATAAGGCTTCATGCTTTTTTCTCTGTGGGAGACCCCAGCCGTCTGCAGGCCAACTTACTTCTTTTGAATCAGGAACTCAGCTGCTCTGCCTCAGTCCTTAAAGCCAGGCACCGTTTCCTTTAGGCCACTGTTTGGACAGATCAAACCCCTCTAGGCAAAAGCTGAGCCACAGGGTCCAGTCCTTGGCCTTTTGGTGTCTTGCTCAGGCTTTCTTTGCTCACCGGCTTCTTTCTGCTTCAGGGAGAGAGCTGGCCATCAATGGCCAGCCGTTTTTTCAGCAGGACTCTTGGAGCTCTCTAGCATCAGGGGCCTCTTCTCTTCTGGGCTCCATGCACTGACCTCAAATAGGAGGAACTCTGTTTCAGCTTAATTTGGGCTCCGCCCACTTAGCAGCTGAAAACAATGTCAGGCCAGATACTTTGTTTCTTCAAGTCTTGAGTCTTTCCTGTTTTTGCTGACTTCAAACTTGTTTTTCAGTCTATTGAGTCTTTCCTGTTTTTGCTGACTTCATGCTGATAATGCTCTTCAGGCCCCGAATTAAGAGACAGTATCAGAAACTCCTATATATTTCCTAAATCTAATTTATCTAACTCCTACAGAGACAGTATCAGAAACTCCTATATATTTCCTAAATCTAATTTATCTAACTCCTACAAAAGAGTCCAATAAGAAGCAAATCTAGGGCTGGAGAGATGGCTCAGCCATTGAGCACTGAATGTTCTTCCAAAGGACCCTGGTTCAAATTCCAGCACCCACATGGCAGTTCACAGCTGTCTGTAATTGCTGGGCGTGGTGGATTAAAAGTGCACGCCTTTAATCCCAGCATTATAATCCCAGCATTTGGGAAGCAGAGGCAGACAGATCTCTGAGTTCAAGGCTAGCCTGGTCTACAAAGTGAGTCCAGGGCAGCCAGGAATACACACAGAGAAACCCTGTCTTGAAGGGGAAAAAAAGCAAATCTATAAAGATAGTATATTAATGGTTAGTTAAGACTAAAAGAGAGGTTGGGCAGAAATAGGGGGTGACTTAAAAGATACGGACTTTTGCCTGGTGCATGCCTTTAATCCCAGCACTAGGGAGGCAGAGGTGGGAGGATCTCTGTGAGTTCAAGGCCAGCCTGGTCTACAAAGTGAACACCAGGACAGCAGGAGCCAAGATTACAGAGAGATCCTGTCTATAAATAAATAAATAACATTGAATTGTATGATTTAAATGAGTGAATTGTGGGATATATAAATTATCAAAAACCTGTTAATGTTAAGGCCAGGTGGTGTGTCACTATGTAGCTTTGAGTAGCCTGAAACTTTACTTAGACCAAACTGGCCTCAAACTCAGATCCACCTGCCTCGGCCTCCCAGTGCTGAGATTAAAGGTGTGTGCCACCACTGCCCAGCCATGTTAAAATGGTTTATGGGTGATTGTATCAGAGCACTTGGTTTGTAAGGACCAAGGAATGGGTTCCTGAACCCAAATGTGGGGCGACTGAGGAATCACCAGGAACTCCAGAACGTTGCAAAACACAAGAGGATTTTTATTAATCAACATTCTGAGGACACCCCCCAAAGCTTCTCCATGCAAGGAGAAGGAAGGGACCCCGAACAGAATTTCAGTTCAGGTTAAATACATTTCAGCAAGGCAGAACCAAACATCATCAAGCAACAGTACTTTGATTGACTATCATAGGTGACTCTAGGAAAAAAAGTGGGGATTTCCAAACTCATGACCATTGGCAACCTATGGTTTCTGTTGTTCTCCCTGTTGCTCTGGGAACTGGCCATACCCAAGCTGGAACTTGGCCTCCTGGTAACGGTCAGAGCTTCCAAGCCCTGGGAGGTGGTACGTGGTAGATTCTGGGGCAAGCTGACCTGCAGCTCAGGGCCTACTCAAAATTCCCAGGCTTCTAAAGTCTAACTAAAGTTTGGTCAAGTGAGTTTGATCCTAACAGGTTAAAAAATGGAGGGCATCTGGTATGGTGGCACATGCCTATAATCCCTCCACTTTAGAGAGGGAGCCAAGAAAATCAGGTTTTTATGGTCATTTTCAGCTATATAAGGAGTTTGAGGCCACTCTGGGCTACATGAAAACCCTGTCTCATAAAAACTAATGTGTGAGGGTGTAAAGGTGTGTGTGTGTGTGTGTGTGTGTGTGTGTGTGTGTGTGTGTGTGTG